>CM053792.1:397593393-398193393 GCA_028749045.1 Cupressus sempervirens | reverse complement strand
TTAGAGTTTATTTCACCTTTTGGATCATTAAAGAAAGCTCCTCACAGTAATGTTCTTGATAATGTTAAGAATCGTGCATTCCTTTTTTTCTTTATATCTCTTATTTATGTATTAACAAAAAGCTGTGAGTAAACAGGCACACCCCTTCAATGTACTGTTTATAAGAAGTTGGAGTTCTTTGTTACTAGTGGAATTGCGAGGAATTGAAGATATTGTATACTCAGATGCATTTCACACCTGTTAATTGGATGTTCATATTCTTGTATTGAGAGTGCCTGCATCTGCTGCTGCTACGCGTTGTTCTTGTGGATTAAGACATGTCTTCGCTCGAGATATTTGGTAGTATCAATCCCTATGTTTTGATTACAATATTATCTGCACAATGGACGCTTATTCTGGGCGTGATTTCATTTGAATAGGAAACTTTGAATTATAAATCTCAACCTGCGATCTCTATTGGGAGAATTGCTGTGCATGTTTTGGTTTACTGTTTTCTTATCTGTGGCAGTATTTTGATATTTCTTGGCCCCGTTGTTGCTTCTTGGAGGTTGGAGACTTTCTTTTATATATATATATATATATATATATATATATATATATATATATATATATATCTGTGATATAATAATGTGCCACGGTCCTCTCCAAGAAACTCAGTGTCGAAACATGGATGCAACAACCGTAATTACCTCTATAAGCAACACCTTGGTGTCCCATTTACCAAGCATCTCGCTGTCCATCTTTACATAATTGTTGTTTGTGGGCAGCTAAGGGGCTCAATTTTAAAAAATTTCAAGCAATTACACGTTGTCCACCACCGCTTAGACTGAGCTACACACTACCGGCCGCTCTTAAATATCACATACTAAGGGAAGAATTAAGCTTCGGAAAAAAAAAGTCAACTTTGACTATTTAACACTTTTGGTCTAGGAATTAAGCTTAGTGTGTGATGTTTAAGCTGTTCCCACACTACCCACCGGACGACCACATTATTTTCGTTGATTTTTCTGACCTAAATTTCCACGGATTGAACCATTTTCCGACCTAAACTGGACACTTTCCTACAAGAATCCCCACATAAGTAGCCTATCGGCTAATGACTTTGTATTACGTTTATGAATGACTGAAATTGTTCACACATGATAACACAAATATCGATAGTTATTCCATAAACATGTCTTCTTCCTTCTTTCACTTTGCTTGTTAATTATTCAAAGGTTTCTTGATCTCAACGCACCAATTGTCATGCACGGAGAATGGCAGAGTAGATTCTTGGCTGGCTGCCAAGAGATGAAGAATCAGAATCTATCTAGTCTACAGAGATGCTTGAGATGAATATAGTCTAGGCAGGCAAGGCAAAATGAATATTGTTGATAATTGTACAAATACTCAAATTGGTAGACTAACTCTTGGACATATATTATGCTTCCATTATGTACAACTAATTTTAAGAAGAGCAATCTAGAGATATCAATGAGAGCCCCCCTTTTCGATTCAAATGATTTGAAGAGTGATCTTTTGGATTTGGGAGGAAATAAAATCTTCATTTGGATGTAGAAGAGGAACCTTGAAAGCTGAGAGATTATATCATGTGTGAGAAATCCAGTTACACCCATTGTAGATGATGGAACAATCACTATTGTATCTGATGAAATCAGACTAACATATTCCAACTTGAGAAGGCTACTTATGGTTTTCCCCTTTAGATCAGGGTCTTAATTATTCCAACAGTTGGTACTCTTCTAAATAAAGATATGAGAAGAAAGAATTAAGGGTCTTCATCAATTAATGCCTTTGTTTATAGCAATAGGAGAAGGAGCTCAAAAGAGAGGAAATAATAATAATAGAAAAGATCCAAATCTTCAAGAAGATCAAAGTCAGGGGGCAGAAATGGAGATTGTTTCTTTTGTGGGAAAGCTAGCCACACAGAAGAATTGCTGATCTTACTAAAAAGACACAAGAAAAATGAAACAATAGTGGAGTTGACACCACATACAAAAAGGATGAAGGCATCTTAGTCCTATCAAAAAATGACACTACACCAAATTCATGAATGTTGGATTCTAGTGCCTCTTTCCATACAGCCCCATGTCTAGAGGCTTTCAAAAATAATGAAAAAGTCAACTTCAAAGAGTTTACTTTGGCGATATCAAATCATCTAACATAACTGACAAAGCTAACATCATTTTGCAACTTATAAATGGCGATAAGTGTCTGTCAAAAAATGTAAGACATGATCCCAAGCTGGAAAGGAATTTATGTGAGAAATATAAATTAAAATCAAACTTAATACTCACAAACCTAACTCAAAAAACTTTACTCGGAACTTGAAAAATGCTTGGCACATGAAGGTGCTAAGTGCCAGTTTTGCTCGGCACTTAATGGTGTCAAGTGACAGGTTGCTCGACACTTGAGGGTCCCAAGTGACAGGAAACAGGTGCCGAGTTGGCTCGGCACAAGAAGAGCTCGGCACACAAAGGATAGGTGCCGAGTTAGCTCGGCACTCAAAGAAGACAATGGATGCCGAGTAAGGTTGGCTCCAACTAATAAAATTTATAGCTTAGAAACAATCTAACGTGAATGCTTTCATGATTAAAACCAAAGAGCTAAGCTTTAACCTTTCAACCAAGTTTCTCAAATGCAATGAATAGAAGAGGAAGAACAATAGATTCAAGTATGCCTACTTTCTTTTCCAACTCTAATGGATACATACAATGGTGCCTGGAGCAATCACTGTTTCAACATGAAAAATCCAAACAACAATAAACTTACTGAGTGAACAAGGGAAACACGTGCAACTGCAAGCACAAACTTTTTTTCTTCTTCCTTCTCTGCTCAGCTCTACAACTTCTCTCTGATCTGCTTGATTTGCTTGAACTCTACTGAATGAATGTAGAAACATTCCTTTTTGTCATATTCTTCCTTTCCCTCTCAACATCCAAATTTCAAAACTTACCTACCAAAAATAAATGCCTGTCTACCATGCATGCCTGCTATGACCTGACAAGGTAGATGGGCATGGGGCTTGAGGACAACCTGCAGGCGTTTGACATTTGATTTCCAAAAATTTGATATCTGTACAAAATTAAACTCAAGGGCGTTACATTGATTTCTCGTCAAATGCTTGGAAGGTGACCAAGTAATCAATGATGATTGTAAAAGGAGGGAAATTAAGCAATCCATATGTGCTTGAGAGTAATGCTGAAGTGGGAACTTTATTAATAGTTGCGGATAGAAGGCTGGTTCTTTGGAATAAAAGGTTCAGACACGTCAGCAAAAGGGGAAGAAGTTATAGGGATCAACTTTCAAGCATAAATTTGTAGATTTGGATTTTTGTGAGCATTTTCTTTATGACAAACAAAAGTGGACCAACTATTTAGAGACCAGTCATGACATAAAAACAACACCTTTGGAACTATTTTATGAACTCTTCCTATGACTAAAGAAAGTGTCTATCTAACTTGGCTCTTATCCTTAAATGTCTGATTTTTGTGTGTTTTTCTTAACATTATAGATCTATTTTAATAACTTTTTCTATGACTAAAGAAACTATCTTTCTAAAAAATCTATATTTCTTACAAGATAGACAAAGTTGCACTAAATAATAGATTAAAAAACTCAGCAAAAAATTATTTTTTAATAAATGATAGAATTTAGTGGAGATTGACAGAATTTAAGGAGAAATTTCTTGATTAGATTGTTGTTACAGCTATGATGCCAAATATAAAATCTAGAACAAGAGCAAAATAGAGAAAGGAAGGTATTACTTTGCTTATTAGCTTAAAAGTTAAAACCAATGGCAGGTCATGTTGTAGGCTTAGATGAACAAAAAGTTCGGTAGATAAAAAAAAATTCCCCTGTGGATAACACAAATGATCTGCCAAGCACAAAATTGTTGTTTCATTTAGCAGTGACATGAAACACTACAAATAACAAGCATTTTTTTGGTGCAGATTATATGATTTATATGTCTCTTACAATTATAGTATTTACGTTTTCATCATTCCCAGCTTTTAATCCAAATAAACAACTGAACCACACAGATCTGCAATTTCAATATGTTTTTTCCCCTATGTTCTATATCATAATAGATGTATGTGTCTTCCATATACAATAAAATTCTACTAGGTTATAGAGGGATGAGATTTTTAGTCACCTAAATGTTGGGCAACCAATCCTAGTTTGAGAAAATAATTTAAAGATTTTTAAATTCTTACCATGGCTCTTCCTATTTATATTCTTTGTCATTGCCTCTCAAAAGGTTCCCCTCTCTAAAAACCCTATATTATAGTGGTTTGGGAGATAGAGAACTATAGGCATTTGAATTTTTTTGTAGTCGTTATATTCTATTCTTCAGAGACGACACTTGGACTCCTTATTTCCCCTAGACAACATTCTCTAGATGGATTGATCAAAGAGAATAGGCTCTTGCCCTAGTCTTTGGCCATTAAAAATAGCCGAAGAAAGCACAGGGACGAATAATTGTGCCTAAATTCTTCATAAAAAATAGCTGAAGAACTTAGCCCTCTATGCGGTCTAAAAAATCACTAAAAAAATAATGGAATGCAAACCCTAGCTTTTCATTTTGGGTGCCCACAAAAGGAAAGGTTTAGGGTTTGATCCCTTTGCCCATAGAGGGATCCATCTACACCTGTTCAACCTTGATCCTGATGAACAAGACGTGGGATCCATCTACACCTGTTCAGCCTTGATCCAGATGAACTAAATGTACTGGTCTTCAGAGAAGGCAATGGCATTCTATTTTAAGTAGTGCGGGAGTGGCTTAAAGTTCACAAAAAAATTCTTGAGCCCCCCAAAATGGGAACAAAGTATTGCAGCAACTAGTGTTTATTAGATCGATTTCCATGATTGACTCACCAAAATCTGATCGCTTTCCATGATTGAGGAAAGTAGTAGTAATAGGTGGATTCATGAATTGGAAGAGTTGAATTAAGTGTGCATATTTCTAATTTGAAATCGAAGGAAAGGGAGATGTGTGATTCTTTGCACAAAGAATTAGTCACAACACTTTGTCCCTATGCTTTCGTCAGCTAATTTTAATTAAAAAATTATGGCCATTATTGAGGCCGATTATTCTATGGCTTTAAAAGGTAAAGTGCATACCTCAAGATCAGAAAATCGATACGATGACATGATATGGAGCTCACAGGTGATCACATCTCTATAGATGGATAGCCACATAGCAAGTAAACTGAATATGATCAGCTGAATAATACTTTATAAATTAGAAATGGGAGCTAAAAAAAATTCTTCCCGTTCCAGTGCATGTGAAAATGCATGCAAAAATTGATGTTTCCTCATTTGTCTAAATTTGTACTTTTTGAGACAATGAAGAAAGTTCTAATTTTAATTTGAAATATTAAAAGTTAAAAATTAAATATCTAAGATGGTATATCAATATTGTCTGAAATAAAAGTCTTAAAATACCATCTTGTGTAGCAGTGGTTAAGGTTAATTGGGATTTAATGCTCCTATGTCAGCCTTCTCTAGAAATTTGTACCCTTGATTTCTATATAATTTAGCCTTCTTCCCTCATTTTGACATCCACAATTTTCTTTTGAACTATATACAGACTATGAGAAAATTTATAAGTCACTACCTACTTTTGGTAAGAAGATATTATAAAGCATTCTATCATTCAAGCATTCAATTTTTTGATTGAAGATCAAGGATTAAAGCATTCAAGGCTTTGAAGGGATCTGGTTCAAGCATTCAAGATTTATCATTTAAATCCTACATCTCTCCATCATGGTGGCGTGATCTTCCTTCAAGATCATTTTTCATCGTCAAGACCTATTCATTCTTCTATCAAGGTGGATTCTAAGCATACAATCATGGAGGTTTTGATTTAAATTTGCTAAAGTTAAGTTCAATCTTTCATATCAATATACTTGTTTACATTTCAAATACAATTGCATATCTATTGAGTATCATAGCTTCATTGTTAGATTTACTTCTATAACTTGCTATCATTCCTTATTTGAATTTCATTATTGAGGTTGATTCCAAACTTGGGTTTAACCAAGGAAAACCCCTCATCCAAAAAAAAAAATCATTTTTCTTGAAGATACAAGTGTGGAACAGTGAATTAAAGTGTAGATTTGGATACCCTTTTCATCAAACATGTGCGATTTGTGAATAGAATTTTTCTCAGAGCTATATAGATCAAGGTCAACTTTTTGAAGCATAATTGTGCCCTAGGGTAAGATTGTGCCCCTCTATCTGGTCAAGGTCAACCTGCATTCAAAAGGACAAAAGATTTTTGGGTTTTCTCTGTCTTAAAATTTCCAATCCAAAACAAGTTGCAAAATTCCATGAAACTGAAAATAGACATTAGAAATCAAAAATTTGCAGATTTTTTCTATTTTGATGTTAGTATTTGTCATTTAGTCATTTCATATTTCAAGTACTTACTTTTCCATACTAAAGATTGTAGATCTCCTTCTTTCTCCCTATTCTCTATTGCTTGGCCCATTTGTGCATTGATCACTTCCTTGTGGTTAATAAATTTGGATCATTTCTTTTAGGAATTTGGGTTGAGGATAGGTCCTATTTTCTTCCTATTCATTTTGGTGAACCTGATATGCTTACCCCGTACCTTTTGTGGAATTAGGTGCCCTATTGTGTTTTGTGCTGTTACATTTCATGTCATATTTGTTATGTCTTTTCTTGCATTAATATTAGATTTGGTTTATGCTCTTGTATTTTAAATTCAAAAGTACAAAAAATAATAATCTACATATTCAATAAAATACAAAAAAAATTCTTGCATTTCATTTACTATGAAGATTACGAAGATGCTTTGGCATGGTGTTATGTTCCTCATTACCCTTCTTTTAGCATCTCTTTACCATGATTATGGTGTTTATGAAAATATCATTCATTTTATTATGTTCATGATCTTTCATTTTATTCTCACTTATGCTTTTATGAATTTAACCGATACTAGTCTTCCTACCTTCAAAACTTTCATTAAAGATTCATGCGGTAGACTTATTATTATCTTGGATTATGTGAAGGATTTGGTAGATGATACACCATCTCTTAATCTTTGTAATCTGAATTCTATTATTCCTAATCCCATTCCCAACTCTCCATCTTTTAATCCTCATTCTTCCCATACTTATGATGGAATTCAAGCTATACTTCAGGATGAAGATGTGAAAGATTTATTTGATTTTTCTTCTCCTTTGATTCTTGATTATATTAAAGGAAAGGGTAAAGACACTTCTTCCAAACCTATTATTCCACCTTATACAACCTTTACTTATGAGCATGATAAAAAATCACCTCTTCTAGAAGTGTTACATGATATGTAAACTATAGGATATAATTTGAATACTAAACAAGGTTATAAAGGTTTAGGGCTTGGAGTTAACGAACATGCTATTAAGTATCATGTTCATATACACTCTAAACCAGATTTTCATCATGTTGGTTCTTAAAAAATCTCAAGTTAAGGAAGGTGATGTTAATCATTGTCCTCCTCTTCATAAACTACTCTGTACACCTACCTTGGATGATTCTGATATTTGTCAAGAGGTGGCTAAATAGGTGTACACTAAATTAATGAATTCCAAAAATGAAATCTTTAAAGCTATACCAAAAGATTCCTTATGAAGTGAAAATGTCCTTTTCATTGTCATAATATGCACTTGTTGATTGTTGACATTTCAAATTTAATGTTCTTGAATGAGCTACTTTAGGAATTATATCTCACTCTCTTGCAGTTTGACAATTCCTTCATAATTTTGATATAGGAGATTTCCCTCCTCTTGATATAACATAAATTTCTTCTCCTCTTGTCTCTAGAATGGGGGACAAAGGTGTATTTTTATGTAGTCTCCTAGGATCCATTAGGAGTTTTATTTGGCTTTATTGGTATTCTTTCCTTCTATCATGCTATGTTTAAGATATCTTTTCTAAGACATTTGTTTTACAAAGGTATCCCTTGTCTTCCTCCCTAGGGGCCAAGGTTCTTTCTTCTTTCTCTTTTTCTAGGGAATTATTTTCCTTAGTTTAATGGTGGTTATTTATATTGCATTATTATTTCTTCATATTGACAGATGATTTGACTATCGATAATCTTTTTTATTTTCCTAGATCATCACCTCTTCTTGATGTTCTTTATAAACTCTTACCCTTTCTTTGGTGTTAGAGTTTTTTTCCTCACTCCAAAGTTTCATTTTCCTCTTCTTTATAGGAGGCCTAGTGATTGAATCTATGTTATCATTTGGTTTATCTTTAAAAATGATATTTTATCTAAAATTAATCCTCTATGGTGGGGGTCTTGTTGATAAGATCTATTTCTTTGAGAATCCTTTTTGCATAACTAACATATCATTTTCATGATTAGCTATGCTCTTAAATGTAGGGGTCAATATCTCTAGTTAAGAATATAGTATGCATTGTTGTTAAATAGGATATCTCCTTGCCTTGTGAAGTAGGTATCATCTTCCTCTTCCTTATCATGTCTAGTAGATAGCCATAATAAGGAGGGGGCATATGTAGGGCCTCCCTTGTACTATAGTTTTTTAATTTACATGTTAAATATTGGAAGGTATTGCACATAAGCATTGGAATTTACAAGTGGGAAGATTTACTTCTGGGGGGGGGGGGGGGGGGGTGAATCAGAAGTAACAATGTTTTATCATCTAAAAATTTTAACTAAGATCATTCACATGCATCTAACACATCTAATTAACATGAAAATAGATAACACAAGATTTTGGTCACCTAGAAACCCTCCAAAATGAGAAGGTAAAACTGAGGTGGGGATGACACCCACAAATTATCACTATAGCAATATGTAAGTGATTAAGGTTACAAATTTTGACCACTTCCAATGGTCTACCCCGTGAAAGGCTTGCCCTGTTAAAGGCTTTACGCTCGATTAAAAGTGACCTATTTAAAGGATTTACAAACACTCACTTGGAATGTTACCTTGTTAAAGGATTTACAACCCTATTAAGGATCTACAATATGGCTGCTAAACCAACCTAGCATCATAGGATCTCCATTCCTAATACAATGGATAGAAAGTATAGTAGAATGTATCGATCTGATGACTTACAATTTTCAATTGATGATTCTAGTCCCTTGTTTTGCTCAATCTATTTCGATCCTTCCTGATCTAATATGCCTCTTCTCAAAGTGTTGATGCTCTATTCTAAAAAACTTGATTCTATAGTGCTACTTTTCCTATAAGTCTTTACACCCCTCTGAACTTTGCTAGCATTCTCGCATAAATTCTCACACACACACCACTAAATTATGGGGTATCAACCAACTTTTAAAGGATTCAAAGACTTAGGGTTAGGTATGAATGCACGATCGATATTCATTCATCTTTTCTTGCTCAAATCTTTACACTTTTCCTATTGGTTGCATGCCTTCTTCATTTTTCTGATTGGCTACATGTTAATTACATAGGAAATGTAAAAGTTTCAATCTTATTTTTTCGATCCTTTGAGATTCATCTTGAGTCAGCTCAAAAGTAGTTTACATCTAAGTTTGTGAAGGCACAAACTCATATGTTGATTCTATGTTACTCAATGCTTACTATTTGTTGATGCTTAGCACATATAGGATTTCTATCTTGCTCGGCTCCTATAGTAATTTTATCTTGCCCAACAATTATACTTTCTTTGGTACCTATAGTGATTCAACATCACTTATCACTCAACACTTGAAACTTGCTCGGCACTTGAAACTTGCTCAGCACTTGAAGTTCACTTGACACCTATTGAATTTCTGACTAGACACATACTATAGCATGGCATCTATATTATACTCGGCATTAACTTAGAAATTGGTTAAGTGTGTTGGGACTCAATTTTAAAAACCAATCTAAGACCAACAATCTCCCCCTTTGACATGACTGTCAAAAATACTTAACTAAGCATTATGAATCTGATCTCTATGAGTATAATACACATCTTGTTCAACATATTTACAAAACCTCAAAAACTTGTTCAAAATTTTGTAGAAGACTATACACCTCAAAAACTTGTAACTCCCCTTGAGCTGATGTGCCATTTCTTTAACCAAAATTCCTTAAGCTAAATTTTTCTCATGCTGATGCTTCTAATACTATTTATCTTTGGCTTGTCTACTCTATTTCTGCTCCCCCTTTCACATATCTTCCTTGCAATTTTTGTATCTTTTTGGCTTTATTTCTTTATTCTGCTCAAAATTCAAAATTTTATTGACTCCCCCTTTGAGTATCTGCCCTCCTTTTAGTATATTTCCTTCAATTTATTATATCTCCCATTCTTTATTTCTCCCCCTTTTTTGACACTTATGTCAAAGGGTTCTATGAACGAATGAAATACTTAGCCAAAAAGCTTTTATTTTCCTCCATAATGATTTTCATAGAAGCATCCCAATCATCTAATGTAATTTCTAGTGCATTGATCATGATAATGATTTGCTACAAGGTGTACTAGGCCTTCTAATGTAGAAATATTAGGGTCTTTCTTCAAAACATTCTCTACATAGGCCATTTCTTTATGCAAAACTTCCATGGGTGATTGTAGACTGGATCTATATTAATTTAGCCTTGATGTTAGCCTTATTTGCTGTGAATACAACTAATTTCTTTTGGTTGTGAAGTGTTGTGGAAAAATGCTTCTCACTTTGAGCTGGATCCTTTGGTAGTTGTGTGCTTGATACCTTGAGGTTCCTCTCCAAGCTCAATATCCTCTAGCTAGTCTCTTGTGTGAAATATGAGGAATCACACAATTTGGAGTACAATGAGAATATGTTCTCAAGTACTATTTTCACCTTTTCTACTTTTTTAGCTAGTTCTACTTGTGACAGTGCTATTTCACAAAATATTTTCTCATTTACCTTAATTTTAAATTTCTTCTCAGACCATTCAAGTAATTTAACATTAGTATCTAGGTCTTCCTTTTGTACCTGGTCTACTATGTTAGATGGTTGCTCCATGATGGGCTTTGTCTCATCAGGTACTGGAAAGTTGAAAACATCAAGAAATATTTCTTTAATTTCAATCAATGCTTGCCTTTGACTATACTCATTCTTGAGTATTTCTTGCTTCTTCTTCTTCTTTAGTGCCTCTTGCACTTCATTGATCTGTGTTATGTTCATTATTTTGTAGTCATAGCTTGGTATGACTATCTCCTCACCAAGTGCAGGGTCTCCATAGTGAAGTGCCCTTGTTACCTTGGTAGAGCTTGAGCTTGGTGCTAATATTTATAGTGGTACTACATTAGTGCTTGGCTGCTTAGTAGGAGTCCCCATAGTAGGCAAATTGACTAAGGTTTGTATTGCCTCTTGTTCCCTTTCCTTATGGGTCTTCTCCTCTTCCTTTTCTTCTTCCATTCTACCTTGATTAGTTATAGTAATCAGAGGAGGTGCACCTTGATTTTGTGTTGTAGGAGCAGAGGTATTCCTTTGTCCTATTTACACCTTGGTTTGCTCCTCAATAGTTGAAGTCTTTGTAACTATGGAATCAACCTTAGTAGATACATCTTGTGCTTTTTGCTCTTGTGTTTGTCCACTTGTAGATGTTAGAGTTTGTGAAGGTGGTTCTTGTGTATTCACCTTCTCCTTGGTTATCTCAGCTACTACCTTCTAAAGTTCCTTTACATTCACCAGAATTGGATTTGTGCACAATTGTGCTTGCAAAGTAGTCTAGTGAAGGATTTTTTTTAGATCCTCTGTAGTTAATGGATTAATGTTTTGACTTGAGGTATCAAGGACATCTATCATAATTACTATTTCTATAGGTGTAGATGTAGCATGTGGAGGACTAGGTGATGACAATTGTGTGTCTTGCACACTCTGTTCCTATTGCTACGTCTTAGTTGCTGCCATATCACCCTTCTGTATCTCTCTCTCCACTGTGACTTCTTATTTGTCTTTCTCTCCTTCTTCCTCCTTTTCATTTTCCTCTTCTTCCTTATCATTATTTCTTCCCTCAAAAGGATCTTCTTGTCCTTCCTTTACTATTTGAAGGCCATAAATCACTTTCTACAAACTTCTTTACAACATCTTCAATCTTATTTTGTAGTATGTTGAAGGCTCTGTATTTAGGTGCAAACTTTCTCCCATGTTTCTTGCTAGCCTTTCTTATTTTAACTTTAGTGAAGTTAGGCATTACACAAGAAAAATTTGACTCTCTTATTTCTTTCTCCATGTTTAGGCAATAATGCCATTTATTTTCAACAATGGAGTATAGCTCCTTAGGCATTATTGTCCAATTCAAGTGGAGTAGTCTTGAACTTGGCCATCATAGTGTAGATTGACTCTTCCACTATCCCTACTCTTCTCTAGTTAGCTTATTAAAATCAATGGTTTTCAATCCAATCAAATTTTCATTATCCCTAATATTGTCACAAACATTTTCAAGGTCAGATTTAGTGGTGTGATTTACCACTCTGAATTTTTCATTATCATATTTTGTCCTCTTCTCATTTGATTCTAGGGGTGCCACATTTATTTTTTCTCTTTTTCACTATTGGACCTCCTTGTTGTGTTGCTTTCAACTTCTCATATTCCTTGGCTACCGTTTTTGTAGCCCTTGTATTTGCTCTTATGGTAGGCTTTGCTGGGCTTGGCTTGGCTATCTTCTTTTTTCCTTTTGGTTTTATAGTAGGTTGTTTCGATGCTTTCCTCTTCTTGGATTCTACCTTAGGTCCTTCCTACTCAGCACCTTCTTCTTTGTTAGCATCCTTACCCATGCCTTAGGTTAATGCTAGTGGCCCTTGCCCCTATTCCTCTTCATCTTCTTCTTCATCATCTTCTTCCTCTGCCTCTACTATACTTTCTCCAAATTTAGCCTTGAGCTTTTTCACCAATTTATCCTTTTTCTTCAATGTGGAAGTAGTTTTCAACTACATATCTACCTTTAATCATACCACATCAAATGTGCCAAAATGTGGGACACTCTTATCTACTTCCTCTGCTAATAGTGTTGTTATGGCTATAGACGCCTCATCAATCTTGATTTCATAACCAAGAGGTCTAAGCCATCTAAACCTTGGTATGGCTTCTTGAATGTACATATAATCAATATCCACAAGAAAACAAACATCATTTACATGTTTCTTAACTAATGAAATAGGTATCCTCAGTCTCAATTTCATATATTTCTTCAAATCTTCAAAATAACTAGCCATTAGTGTCTCAAAATTTGCCCCCATTTGTTCAATATATTCATTCACCTAGGCTACAATGGTCTTGTTTGTTTTCCAGCTAACTTTTCCAAAGAATGGAAATTCATTTAGTGCATAGAAAAATATACAAATAAAAATTGCACCAAATTTACATTGTGCACCCTTAGTTCTCCTTATATCTCCTAGGTTTTCATTGATTTTCTACATTTACAATTTTGCTAGGTCATAAGTATGATCCTTTTTAATAAGTTTATAACCAACATCTACTATAATGCATGGAACATTATTGAGTCTATTAGATTGATAAAACTTGTGGGAAATGACTCTAACAAAAAAATCAACAAGAGGATCCTTAATAGTGTCTATGGTCATGCCTCTCTTGTTCCATTTGGCTCCTATATTCTTCTCAATGGCTTCTTTGGAGTCACTCTTTAGGGTTTTGAGTTGATCTAGGGTTGGATACCTTGTTACCCTATGAGTAATCCTCTTTGATATCTTAATTGGGCCATCTTCTAACCATAAACTTCCATCATGAATTCTACTCAACACAACTCTAATCCATTTGGTCTTAAAGACAATAGGGAACTCTAGGGAATGAGTTAAACCCTTCTTCTCAATGATTTGAAACTCTTCCTTCATGACTCCATTTTCACACAACCTATCATCTCCATGTCTCCTATAGAACCTATCTTGCAGTTATAATATCTCTTAACATCTTGCACCATTACTACCTTAGAAGGAATTATGGATAGGGCTTTAACTAGTTTTTTTTTATATGCAACTTCAGGGATAGGCTGAAAATTAGGTTGCTTGACTTCATTTGACACTAATTTGACTTCAAATTGCTCTTTCTCCTAATTTTTCCTAGAACTAGAGGCCATTTCTTTGAACTAGGGTTTAAACATGAAGAAAATTTAAAATTGTGTAATTCGACACTAGTATAAATACCTTAAAATCGATAAAACTACACTAAATTTGCATGGAAATCTACTCAAATACTTGAAATTCTACTTGGAAATCATTCAGCTCTCTTCTTGTCTTTTCTCTTTTGTTTGCGATGATAAAAAATGATTCAAAATGCAATCATATACCCTTATTTCATAGCATTGAATGCTTAGTGCATTTACATCTATGCACTTGGCTTCTTAACCTTTCCTACATTACTTGGCTTCCATTGTCTTTCCACTACTCAACATACACTAGAGTTTCCCTTATTCAGCTTCAACTAAAATTTCCCTTTGCTTAGTATCCATTGCCAACTCAGCTACAACTAATAACTAAACTTCTACTAATTTTGGCAGATAACTTAGCATGTTTTGGAATTTTACTCGACATCTGAAGGAAACTTGGTAACACGTGTGAAAACTTGAAATTTTAACTTTGCATCTCTATTGATGTTGATTTCTCCTTTCTAGTACTTGCTCATCTTGGACTTGATGTATATTAAAGCTTTGTATATCAGTCCCACATATCTTCTTTTTCTTAGTTGGATGAAGTGTGAACACTTGACCTTTTAGGTGAAGCGACCCCTCCATTGGATGTGCTACTTCCATCTTTCTTCTTTCATGTCTTATTCATTTATCCTCTAATGTGTTTAACATCTACCTTCTCTTTACCTTTGTTGAACTCTAAGTTGGGTGCCTTTGACCTTGTTGAAATTTTTTTGTTGATGTGGCAGTCTTCAAACAACTTAAGCATGTGGTTGGCTCAAACATTTGCTTTAGTTTCCACTAAAATGTGTTCTTATGTAATTTTCGGGGATGTGTCCATATTCTTGATAGTAGTGATAGCTATACCTATTGTTGTTGTCCCAATTGTAGTGATGTCCATGATTGTTTTCCCTTGTTGGTTGGTTAGGTGTCCACATAGGCTTTGATCTGAACTTAAAAGCTCTATGTCCATACTTCTTGCAATTGTAGCAGTGTCCTTCAAATCTTGGTGTTCTAATGGTTCTAGTCCTACAATCATGTGCCTGATTTCCTTGTTGCACTTGTGATAGCAATCCATTTTTGTAGGTTTGTTATACTAATGGGCATTCCTTCTCCTACATACATTAGAGGTATGTCCCTTTTTACCACAAAAATGACATGTGGGTTTAGTGTTCTTCCCTTTCTTACTTCTTTCTTCTACAATCTTGGATGACTCTCCTTTTCTAGTGCTGGTGTATCCTAGTCCTGAAGTATCATTGCTAGCTCTTGGTGATTTCAGTAGCAGTTCAAAGTACTTGATAGCCTCATTGAGTTTTTTGAGGCTTTTTGCAATCTCCTTCTCTCTTTTTAGGTCCCTTTTCAATTTTTCATTTTGCATCTTCAGTGTGGAGATCTCAATGTTCTTAACATTCAGTTCATGATGTGCATTCATCATTTGACTTAGGGTGCCTAGTTGCATGTTGGAAATTCTCGCAAGCTCAATTGACTTTTCTTCCAACCTATTGGCAAGGTTTCTCTTGTCATCTTCTAGCATATACTTATCTTGAATCACTCTTTTCTTCTATTTAGTTACATCATAAAGCATCATGGCTTGAGATTCTTGTACAATTTTGAGAGTTCTGATCTCTTTTTCTTGAGCTCTATTCTTCTCGATTAGGTCTACTATTGTTGCATTAAAATATTTGGAATCTCCATTTGCAAACACTTTTGAGATGTCAATCTCCTTGTACTGTGTATCATTTTTAGCTATGGTAATCTCTCTTCTTCTCTTTAAGGATTTTCTCAATTCGTCTTTGGCTTCTTCCAAATTGTGTAGAATGAGTTGTATATCCATTACCTGGTTTTCTATGATCTTCCCAAGTTTTTAGACTTCCATTTTCAGATCTTTTCTCCAAGTTGTAAGGATTCTCTCTATGAGAACTAGGCTCTGATACCAATTGTTGGAATTACAAGTGGAAAGATTTACTTCTGAGAGGGGGGATGAATCAAAAGTAACAATGTTTTATCCTCTAAAACTTTTAACTAAGATCATTCACATGCATCTAACACATCTACTGAACATGAAAATAAAGACATGCATGAAAATAGATAACACAAGATTTTGGTCACCCAGAAACCCTCCAAAATGAGAAGTTAAAAGTGGGGTGGGGATGACACCCACTATTTATCACTATTGCAATATGTAACTAATTAAGGTTACAAATTTTGACCACTTCCAAAGGGCTGCCCTATAAAAGGCCTACCCTGTTAAAGGCTTTACACTCTATCAAAAGTGACCTATCTAAAGGATTTACAAACACTCACTTGGAATGTTACCCTTTTAAAGGATTTACAAACTTGTTAAGGATCTACAATATGGCTACTAAACCAACCTATAATCATAGGATTTCCATTCCTAATACAATCGTTAGAAAGTATAGTGGAATGTATCAATTTGATGACTTACAATCTTCAATTACTGATTCTAGAAACTTGTTTTGCTCAATCTATTCTGATCCTTCTTGATCTGATATGTCTTTACTTGAAGTGTTAATGCTTGATTCCAAACAACTTGATTCTATAGTGTTGCTCTTCCTCTAAATCTTTACATCCCTCTAAACTTTCTAGCATTCTCACATAAACTCACACACACACACACACACACACACACACACACACACACACACACACACACTACTGAATTATGGGGTATTGACCTCCTTTTAAAGGCTTTGAAGACTTAGGGTTAGGTATGAATCCACGATCGATATTCATCCATCTTTTCCCTCTCAAATCTTTACACTTTTCCTATTGGTTGCATGCTTTCTCCATTTTCTAATTGGCTACATGCTGATTACATAGGGAATGTAAAAGATTTGATCTTATCTTTTAGATCCTTTGAGATTCATCTTGAGTCAAGTCAAAAATTGTTTACATCTGAGTTTGTTAAGGCACAAACTTGTATGATGATTTTGTGTTACTTGACACTTACTGTTTGCTGATGCTCGACACATATAGGATTTCTATCTTGCTCAGCTCCTATACTAACTCCGTCTCACTCAGCACTTATACTTTTCTCAGCACCTATAGTGATTCAAAATAACTTATCACTCATCACTTGAAACTTTCTTAACACTTGAAATTAACTCAACACTTGTTGAATTTTTGACTCAACACATATTGTAGCTCGACATCTATATTATACTCAACATTAACTTAGAAATTGGTTAACTGTTTTGACACTCAATTGTCAAAACCAATCTGAGACCAACAATAAGTTCCTAAATCTTGAAGAGACACATTTTTCAATTTTATTATATGTTAAATCTTCTGAAGGTAATGCACATAAGTTGCTAAATCCTAAAGAGGTACACATTTTTCAATTTTTCAATATCCAAAATCTTCTAAAGGTAACACACATAAGTTGCTAAATCCCGAGGAGATAAATTTCATATTCATAGTGATACAAAAAGGTAGATATATGGATATTCCATAAAATATTAGAAGATACATTATAATTACAAGGAAAATTTATGGGTGAACTATTAGGTTGTGCCAAAACTTTGGCACTCCCTCTCTTTTGGTGATTCACAGTAAGCTTAGCATCTTACTAGGCAAGGTAATCACTTCTTCTTTTCTTTCTTTCTTTTTCTTTCATGTTAGTAATACTAGATCATGAAGCTATGTTATTTATAGTGTTTCTCTTGTCTTTCTTATGTAAGAATTTATGCTTTTACGATAGCTTTCCAAATGTGATATTATATGATACTTAACTTAGGTTTCTTGTGCTAGTTGATTTGAGATTTTTTGTGTGTTTTTTCAATTTTTCTTCTTTTTGTTGTCACTCCCTCATGCTTGCATGTTGAGTTAGAATCCTTATCTTGGGGGAATGTTTCCTTAGCTAAGTGTTATTCTATCTTATTATGAATCCACTTGGATCTCTTCCTTCTTCTCCTTTACCAAGAGTTTGCACTGAGTTTGTACTCTTGCTAAGGTGGGGGCTTAATGTATCATCTTAAAATAGAAGAACTTCCATGTTAAGACTATTTATCCCTTTGAGTAAGTGGTCTAGGGTCATGTCAAGTTCCTTGAATAGGTCTTTGCATGGATTTGGTCATTTTCCCCTACTCTCTCTCTCTCTCTCTCTCTCTCTCTCTCTCTCTCTCTCTCTCTCTCTCTCTCTCTCTCTCTCTCTCTAATTTTAGACTATTTCTAACAACTTTCTCTATAAAACTAACGACTTTGAGTTTCTAGATCAAGGATAACCTTTTAGGTCAAGGTCAACCTTGACCCTTACATAGGTCAAGGATGACTTTGAGCCTAACCTATGGTAGGGTCAACCTTGTCTCTAACCCTAGGTGCAATTTTTAAGTTCTAGGAGTTTTGGGTTATTAGGCTTTAGAAAGTTTCATTTTCACACTTCTAGGTTGGCTATTTTAGGTTTCAAAATGATTGACTCTTAAATTTCATTTAATCTAATTCCATTTCTAGGGGTTAAGGTTAATTTGGATTTAATTCTCATATGTCAACCTGCTCTAGAAGTTTGTTCCCTAGATTTCTATATAAGGAAGCCTTTTTCCCTTATTTTGAGACCATACAATGAATTGTGTAATTTTCAAACCATATCTCTTTTGCTAGGATCTAAAAATCTTTAGGTTGTTCTATGTAGAATTCCTCATTAAAAATTCTATTTAAGAATGCAAATTTTACATCCATTTGATAAACTTTAAATCTTGTCTGTTGCATATGCTAGTAAAGTTCTAACACCTTCTAATCTTGCAATAGGAGTAAAATTTTCACCATAATCAATACCTTCTTCTTGAGAATAACCTTTACAAATCAACCTTGATTTGTTTCTTGAAACTTTTCCATCTTCATTTAGCTTATTTCTAAATACCCACTTTGTGCCAATTACATTTTTTTCCTTGGGTCTAGGAACAAGAATCCAAGTCGTATTCCTCTCTATGTATTCTATTACATCATTCATAGCCTCAATCCAATTTTCATTATGCAAAGAATCTTTAACATTTCTAGGTTCAAATTCAGCAAGTAAACATGTACCTTTCAATTTGATTCTTATCATTGTTCCATCTGATTTGTCTCTAATGATATGATTGAGTGCATGGTACCTTATGACATATCTTTCCAATACAATTACTTTAGATTTAGAACATGGTCCACTAACCTCTTCACGATCTTCTATTTCAAACTCAGCTCCCACTATTTGTAACTCAGGTCCATCTGACTTGGTTTACTCTAGCATTAGCTTGGTAGCTTTTGATTGTGACTTGGGTCCTTTAGATTCTGATTCAAGTTGCAATATTTGTAACTTAGTAGCTTTTGGATATTTTGGGGACTCAAGAGGTGAGGCCTCTTGATTTCCAAATAGATTTGGTAATGTATCAAGTTCATAGTAAACAGCCCTTCTATAATCCTTAGGGTCTTTGTTGCTTTCCTCTTCATTCTTTTCTGCAAACTCATATATTCTCACATGTGGACTTTCTATGATTGTATGAGTGGATAAATTTAAAAATTTATATGTTTTACTTCTATAGGAGAATCCTAGGAATATGCCTTCATCACCTTTGACATCAAGTTTATCTTTACTAGATTCCTTCAAGATATAACATTTTATACCAAATACTATCAAGTAACTTACATTAGGTTTGTAGCCATACCATATTTCATAAGGAGTTTTATTTGAGTCTTTCTTCAACTATACTCTATTCAAGGTATGGATTGTAGTATTGATTGCTTTCTTCTAGTATTTGATTCCAATAATATTTTCTATCATCAGGGTTCTTGTACAATCCATGATGGATTTATTCCTTCTTTTAGCTATACCATTTTGTTGTGGTGTACCATGGGTTGATACTTGTCTCTTAATTAATCTTTCAATGTAGAATTCATTGAATTCATTGAAAATGAATTCACCATCTCTACCTGATCTCAAACATTTTAGTTTCTTTCCAGTTTCTTTCTCTACTCTTTCTAGTTACCACTTAAATTTTTGAAAAGCTTTAGATTTTTCTTTTAAATATATTATAGTCATCATTCTAGAATATTCATCAACAAATAAAATTCAAAAAATTGTCTCCATTGTAGCTCTCTATTCCAATAGGCCCGAAAGGTTCTATATGAACCAACTCTAAGACTTCTTATGAATGATAGTTCTTGCTTTTGAAACTAGCCTTTCCCAATTTTTCAATTTTAGAATTTATGCACAGACCCATATCAGGTTTCCTCAAAGTAAGAATACATCCTAATCTTTTCTTCTTGCTTATTTTGATTAGATTAACAAAGTTAACATGACATAACCTTTTATGCCACAGCCATATTTGTTCTACTTGAGCAATAAAATATGAACTTTCACTGAGATATAGGTAGAATAGGTTAACTTTTTTTTTTTTGTCAAACCTAACCAAATTCCTTTTCCATCCAGTAGTTTGCCCTTCCTATTCATGAATTGTAATTTGAATCCAATGTTATTAAACTATGCCACACTCAATAGATTATACTTTATTATTTCAACCCAATAAGCATTATCACATCTAAATTCATTAGTTAGTGAGATAAAAACTTTTTCTTTTATGCAATAGGGTTCATTGTTTCCAAATCTCACACTACCACCATCATAATGTTCCATGTGTTAAAATTTTATTTTTTCACCAATCATATGATGTGAGTAGCTCCTATCAATAATCCATGTACCAATCTTGCTAACATGAGAGATAAGTGTCATTTTATCTCCTTCACCATAGAATTCATCTTTTACATCAATACATACCATTTTATCATCTTCACTACTATCTAAATCTTTATCTATAAAACAATATTTCTTACCTATGTCCTTGTAGTGCTTGAAATTCTTGAAATCCTTCTTTCCTTTGTACTTGTTGTGCTTGTTTTTATCTTTGTCTTCTTTGTTTGGGAACCTTTCCACAATGTGTCCAACTTCTTCATAAGAGAAACATATTAAAGGAATTTTATCCTTATACTTTCTTTTGCCTTTGGGATACCATCTTGCAAGGAATGCTTCAATGGCTTCAAGATCACTATTAGAACTATCTTCCTCTTCACTTTTAGATTGTTTTCTTTTAGATCTTTTAGCTTTCTTCTTGAGTGATATCTTGGCTTCAAATGCAAACTCAAGATTGCTAGAACTAGGAGTATAATTATCATAATTATCTAGTTTAAATGTTGTCAATCTTTCCACTAGAGCATCCAAAGTTATATTATATTTGTTATTTTATATTTTCATCCTCTCTTATTTTCATCTAATCAAACTAGCCTCTCAAGATTTATACCTTGTCTCTCTTTACATTATCATTGCCTCTATAGATATCTTTTAGTTTGGTCCATGTGTCATGAGCAGTGGCACATCCTTTGACCTCATCAAATATAGCATAGTTAAGAACTAATGCTATCTCAATCATCATGATATTATGATTTTTCTTCTCAAAAATTTCTTCTACAATTATTGTACCAATAGGAGCTTTCTAGTTAGCGTTTAAGAATTTCAAATCCAAATCAATGATGGGTTCTAGATGCAACTTCTCAAGGTCTTTCCATGATGCAAAGTTGTCTATGCTCAACTTGGGAATCTCTCTTCTGTAAGACATCTTGATCTTTTAGCTTAGGTCCTTGAAACCTTCTCTATAAGCACCAAAAGCTCTGATACCAATTATTGGAAATATAAGAGGAGTAACTAAGAGGGGAGGGGTAAATCAATTACTAAAAAAATAAATCCCAAATCTCTTAGATGTCAATAATAGTCAAAACTCTAATTCTCCTATAACTCGATGAACACACATGCACTCGATTTACAGCAGCAAATGTTTTAACTTGACAAACCCTAAGAATCAACCTTAACTTGACAATAATTAGATAATATGATTAACATTAAGTTTATATTAGTTTCATACACATAAAAAAAATAGCATGAATGCAAGTGACACCAAGATCTAATGTGGAAACCTAATTTGGGAAAAACCACCAATTGCAACTAGTCACTAATTTTCACTCTTTTGAAGTGAATCATGTTAAGAGCCAACCTTGTTAAAGGTTAAAAACACACTATTAGGTGTGACCTTTTAAGAGGAATTATAAATAGATGTTAACCCAACTCTATTAAGATATTTAGATTACTGCTACAATGGTTAGAGAGTAACAAAGAAATGAACTAATTTTTTATGCAACTGAATTGCTAATTATATATCTCAATTTTGGCTTGTATACTTGATCCTTCCTGATCAAATGTATCTTTCTAACTCAATAAGGATATCATTATCATCCTTCTAATTCACTTCCTCTAAGCATCTTCAAATATTCTATTCTTTTCCACACATTCAATTCTCAACTTGACCTTATACTTATATCTTACACATTGTCAAGTCAACTTGAATACAACTTAGAATACTTAATATTCATCTCCTTAGTCAGCTAGAACAAAAAATTAAATCAATTGAACTCAATATGCCAAAACAAGAATATCCTTTGTTAGTTGACCATGCTCGGTAGACACTAACTCAAAAATAATTTTCCTATGTTAACCAAGTAAACTTGATTAGTAATACATATTCATGAAGTTTCTTTGGTAACTGAGTGAGCTCAGTTAACACTTGTTCCATCCAAAATTTTATTCATTAACCGACTAAGCTTGGTTAACACTCAACTTCTATAAACTTTCTTTTGACAATGGAGTGAACTTGGTAGTCACTGTCTTCTAAACTTGAAAAACTCTGGATTGCTTAGCAGACTAGAAACTATCTCATCCCTGAGTGAGCTCAACATAAACTAACTGGAAATGATATGAAATTTTGTGTAACATCAAAGATGGTACACAATTAATCAATTTTTTTTCAAAAAAGGGACCAAAAAATCAAAATGTAGGGATTAAGCCTCTAGCACTATTGATAATCCAAAGAAGGATATAAAACCAAAAAGGATTATACCTTAGAAATGATTGGTAGTCAAATAAGGGGTTCAAATATGTAGGAATTGGAACTTATAGAATGTTAGTATTTAAATAGGGAATCCAAATATGTAAAAATCATTGTGTGTGTGTGTGTGTGTGTGTGTGTGTGTGTGTGTGTGTGTGTGTGCGGCTGGCCCCACACCAAATTGATTCCTATTGCCTCAAAATGGGAAATGTATTTGATGAAAGTGTGCATGCATAAAGAAGATATGTTTCCACTGTGAAATTCTCCCAAGAAAGGATATAACAAGGGAAATGAGAACATAACAAAAAGATCACCAAAAGGATCTACCAACTCTAGAGTTATTAGGATTATATGAGAATATATAAGATATTATGTCACAGATGAAATCTCTTCATTCTGAAAAGGAATTAGAACTACAACCAATTAAATAAAGGCATGTACTAGAGTTGATTATAAGAGTTTTTAAGGGAAATAATCACCAAGACCAAAAAGAATTTGGTGCTACCACATCACAACATCCCAAGTGGACTATACAATGTCACATTAAGGAATAATAGGATATGTATAATACAACATGTAACAACATATAAAAGAAGATAGGTGTAAATAGAAGAATGACTTCCATAATTTTTTATTACTTTATTCCCTTACACTAAGGAAGAAACAAGGGTTATATAAATCTATCTAAACATAACATATTACAAGAATCAAATCATGATAGAAGCATAGTACAATAGGAAAACCTATAAAGAACACTTCTCAATAGAAGCTAGTTGAGTGCATCTCCCTCCCAGCCACCCCCATCCTGGTCTATAGCAAGTAGGAAAGGTAGAAAGCTCACAAGAGGGATGACATCAAGCACAATGAAAGAAATAATAGCTAGTTTCAAATAAGAACAATTTTGTAAGGCTAGGACATTATGTTTAGGACTAGTGATTTATAATTATATAAAAAGTATCTATGGAAAATAATGATCAAGATCAATAGCTTCATATAACTCATCAAAATCACTATAAGCCATATTTTTGTGAACATCAATAACATCATTTAGAGTATCGTATTCATCTAAATTGATCATAATAGAATCCAAGACATTAATTTTATTATCAATAATTTCAATCATAGGATTTGGCATGCATGCCTTAGGGAGATTTTAAGGAATATTTTTGGATATGATTGAGTACTTATGTGTTGCATTCATGACTTGATTTTTCATTGATGCAACATATTAGCCTTCCAGACAGTTCTAGCTGAGTAGAGAAGACATTTTTTTTTTCAGTGAGGTTACAAGTTGTTGAGTTGCTTTCAGTGGGGTTAGATGTATGTTCCTAGATGTTTATAGATTCTATGCCTATGTTCACAAAAAGAGTTATAATATTTGAAGTGAGTTTCAGAATATTTTTAAAGTGAGTTAAAACAATGCAAAAGAAAAGCATGCATTTTTTTAAAGCATTTTTGTTATGAAAGTTGTTAGAACTTTTGATTTATTTTTTATTTAAAAAAAAGATTGCTACCCTGGGATGAAAAGCACATTTGGAAGCATATTTTTGCCTCATATTGAAACTATGTCCAAATTGAAAAAAAAAAAATATTGAAATAGTGTTTTTTGGGCATTACAAATCCAATGATGAGGTTAGTTTGGCCTCAAAGTGAATCGAAAAAAGGTGGCACCCTAGATCCAATAAGAAAATTATCGAAAACAAAGATATGAAAACTAACACTAACCATATCATGAAAAAAATAAGCCCATGACAATATGAAGCTCTGGTACTATGTTGAAGTTGAGGAAAGCTCGACCCACATCTCCAAGAATCACTGCATGCAAACACCTATCAGAATAATAGAGGATCAAAGCTTATACGGAGGCTAGAATTCATACATCCATAGAAGATAAAATATTATTGATGTGCAAAGAGTATTAGGGTAAAAATACAAAAATGTGCCTCCCTTTTAGAAAGGAAAAGGTTAACATCAAAAAAAGTGTTAAACTTCAACCAGGGTAAACTTTAAGATACCCCACTCTAGAAAGAGATATAAAATATTCGCAAATCTTTCATCAATTTTGAAAAAAAAATTGATTTCTATTGAGAAATATCTAAAAAAATTAATTTTAAATATTGTTTTTATTGGAAATTATTTTGGAATCATAATTTTTTTGTGGAGAATATTGGCAAATCTCAATAATAGTAGGAAGTTCATTAATCACCATAGAATATTACAAATCGAAATTGTCATGAAATTATATTTTAAATCAATAGTGAAAACTAAATATTGGTGATATATCCCTAAAGTAACTAATAATTATGATAATTATTGGTGAATTAGTTTTAATTTATCCAAGAAAATATAATATTTATGTGTCAAATCTAATCATGTATCAAATATTGTGGTGAATCTTTGAGTTTACATTTTTTAATAAAATAAATTATTGAACAATTTTAAATATTTTATAACTAAACTTTATAAAAATGTGACGATTTAGTTTGCATTAAATCTTAAATTATTAGCCAAATTACTACATAAAAAATTCTAAAATTAGAAAAATTAGCAAATATTAGCCACTAAAAAATACCTTAACTTCAACAATGTAAAAGTTATATTTCTATTTTGAATTTTAAGTTGGTGTAAACTAATGAAATGTGTATAGAAGGATGAAGTTTATGTCTATTATTTTTTTTAAAAATAAGATAAAATAAAAATAGTATGTTTTTAAAATTTTCAATGACTATTTTTTTTACAGTTTAAAAAATCTAGCTAATCAATGGTTATAGTTTCCACCATAGAAATAACTGTAAATAAATGTTTTTCCATCTAAACTTGAAGTATGTTTTTGATGACATATGTACCTAGAACTATAAAAAATAAAATTAAAAATATTGTTTATTTTGTTTGTGATAGCTATATTAAGTTGAACACTTCATAATTTAACAGTTTTTCATTCCCATCATCTTTTCCCCAATGAACTCATGTTAACCATTAAAAATGTTATATATTATCAAAGAGGACTCTCTCCTCTAGAAAAATTCATCATTTTTAAATTTTTTTAGTACCATGTACTAAATTTTATATATTTCCAACTGTGCATCATCTTCAATATTGAAATACCTACTCACATTATTTTGCAATTATTGTAATTGATATTTTGTCACCTATAACACAAATTATATTGCCGTAATTCTAACTACAAGCTCCATCTAGTGGTATTTTCTTTCTTTTTTGAAACCCTAATTTTGATGATGAAATTGGCCTCCAAACTGTTAAGTTCTTTAGAATAGCAAAAAACATGATAGAAAGTGCCACATCAGATGACACATATGATTTCAGCTAGATTGGATCCAGCCAAATTTAATCTAGCTAGATTGGATCTGGCTAAATCAAAATGACCCAAAAGGCACTTGGACAAGGTCACATGCACTAGCTTAAAAAATTTATTTGGTTTAAACAATAAAATAAGTTTTTATTTTATTTTAAAAGTAAAGTTTAATTTTAAAATTTTGTATATTTTATTCATATTTGCAATTTTACTACTGAAAAAGTAAATTTTTATTAATTTTTTTGAATTAAATTAATTTTATTGTGGAGATATTTGGAAATTAGATTTTTAAATTATTTTTGTATTTAAATAAACAAATTAAATTTATTGTTTCTTTTTAAAATTAATTAATTAATTTGATTGAAATCAATTATTAGAATTAATTTAGGTGTTTTAAAAACTATGAAAACTATTATTAAAATTATTAAATAGTTAAATTATTTAATATATTTAATAATTTTCTTAATCTAAATTTAGCAATGCTTTAATACAACTAGTTGTCTTAAGATTTTCTAGTGTTATAGATAGTCAAATATAATAAGCTTCCAAACTTGAAATATTTTTTTCTAAATTTTCTATGATCTACTATTATTTATGTAACTGAATTTGGAAATATTTTGTAGTAGGTGATTTCAAGCTCTCAATTTAGGTTTTTGTGCAATGAGGAATAAAGAGAAAAGAGAAAAAAGATTTGATCGAGTAAGAGATGACTAGAAGAAAGGATGGACAAAATGTAATATAGAGTCATCAATTGAAGATCCATTGATTGAAGTTGAAGAGGATCATGTTGAAGTCCTAGAAAGTAGTTGGACATTTGGAAAATATGGTTTATAGTTGGAAAATTTGTTGGAGATGGACAAAGACTCTTTTTAGAGAAATTGAATCATCTAAACATATGTGCCTAAAAGTAAAATTAAGCTATGTTTGAAAATATGTTGGAGCAATTTTTTGAAAATAAGTCTCTAATTGGTAAAGTGTAAATATTTCTCAAATTATTTAGGAAAAGAGAAATGAGTCTTGTTCTAGAATTGTTAGGTGTGAACAATAAGAAAAGCTCTAAATGTCAAGGCAACAATAGTTTAGAATTTGATAGATGCATCAAATGCTATTGATAATAGAAGTTGATTAGTTGATTTAAGTGTTGCAGAGAGAGCATTGATGACTATGATTATGAACAAAGACTTCTTGTAGAAAAAAAAGCTTGAGCAATTTCTGAAATGTTCAATCTATCTAAAAGAATTGTCCAAAGATATATAAAAAGGAGAAATTTATTTGATGAGAACATTGAAAAGAACTGGGTTAATATTTGTTAGCTTCCTCAAAAAGATAGAATTTTGGAAGATGTCAAAAGACAAGTTATTGAATATTGGACTAGCCAGTCATGTGTTTCTTCCAAATCAAAGATTAAGAGACGTTGAAAATAGCATATCCAAAACACTTTGTAAATAAAACAAAAAGTGAATTATTTGAAGCTTTCAAAAAAGAGTTTGCAAATGTCAAAATATGCCAAAGAATATTTGAGAGGTTGCCCCATGTTTTGTATCAACAAATAAGCTACATAAAACTTCTTGTTGTCAAAATCATGTTGAGCTTCATCTTTATTTGCAATCTTTTAGAAAAGCTATGACAACACTTAAACCAAATGTGATAATTTCTATAAGAACAACACAATTTTTTGAGTCTTTGTTATGCAATAATTTTGAAGAGCCGGATGAATTCAATGTACAATACATAAAAAATGCATGTACAAATGGTGGAGATTTGCAGAAATTTCTATATTCAAAATGGATAATATTGATGTTTCAACACTAGTTGTGTGGAATTTATTTGAGTATGAGATATATCAAACAAAGAATGGAGAAGAAAAAAAAAAAGAATTGAAGGAGAGTAATTTTACATCTGGCTAGTCTATAGATAAATTTAGATTTATGATTTATCCACACATCCAACATTGTCATGGTGCAAGATGGCAAATGAAATAGTTTCAATATTCAAAGAATTGATTCCCACTAGGATATATTCTATCAATTGTAGACTTCTTTGAAAACTACACCTTTTCCCCTCACTCTAATATTCAAGATAATCACTCAAATCAAGTTGTAATTTTTGTACAAGTTTCGTATAGACATGTGTAATTTGAGGTGGATGGGGTAGAAAGTATCAATCTAGATGAATGCATTATCATCAAGGAGGTCTATTTTCATCTTAGTGATGGTAGGGTTCATGATAGGAGCTATGTAGCTCATTATTTTGGAATGTTCTTTGATGATCTCATGAATCATGGAATAAATTATTTGGAACATTGGATTTGGTATGATGGTTATGCTGGTATGTATATTTGAAAGTTAAACTTTAAAATTTCATGCACATATTTATTTAACTAAACAATTATGTATATATAGATTTGATTACTCATAAATTTGTTTTATGTTTTTTTGTAGGCCAATTTAAGTCAGCAAAATCATTGAATTGGCTTGCACCACAACATATGATATAGAATGTTAAGTTTCTTTAGAACTTGTTTGAAAGTGGTTATGGAAAAGGAAAGCATGATGGAGCAAGAGCATATGTAAAGCATGCACTTCACCAACATTCAAACTTTAAAAAATAATATTTTTGTGTAAGTAATCAAAGTGTATGTATATCAACATCTACTAGATAATTCTTTTATATTTTTTTGAAATTCCCACAATCTCTTTTCCTATACAGGTGCAAAGATAGAAAAGGAAAATTAAGTTGTTGAATAGTGCAATTCTCATTTTTCTCCTCGTGATACAAAAAATAATGAACACTTTTTTGGAGAAGTGAAAGGTAACATTTCCTTTTTTTTTTATAGGATTACTTTTATATTTTGATTATTGATATAGAAACTTGCCAATTTAATGTGTTAGAGATATTGATCAATCAAATCTTTACAATTCTCAACCCATTGTTGTAATTAGAAGATTGCATCAACTGGTGAATACTTGACAATAGAAACCCCCAATAATTCAAGTAAGAGAAAAAACATTTTTTTGTGATGTCTGCATTCAAAACAATGCAATGGGTCAGTGCAAGAATATTGCAAATGAGTATGTATCTAAATGGACATGGGAACATATAATCAGAAGTACCCTTATGAAAAATATGACAATGAAATATACATTCATAATCCTATTTATTCATATCATTATGAATGTGTTTCTCATTTAGTTGTTCTAGGTGAGTTTCTACAAACATGTTTCATTTTTATATTTAATTATTTTCATATTTATAATTTATTTACAGTTTCCATTATTTTTTTACATTTGTAGGTGACATATTTGCTATGTATGTGGATCCTCAAAATGTGGAAGGTGTGGATTATTATTTACTTAGATGCATGCAAGCAAAAATCAAGTTGACTAAACCAACTACAAATGGTGATAACTAGTCATCCAATTGGTTTAGTTGTTATAGAAGGTATCAATTATCCCCTTAAGAGATCTATACAAGTAATTAGAGAGTGAAAGATTAATTGTAAAAATTTATTTCTTTTCTATATGATTAAGAATACTCAATGAAGTAAATCTAATGTTCTAGACACCTATTATTAGACAGTGAAAATTGATCACAATGGTGTTACATTTATTGAATACATGCCTAGCCAAAAAGTTTTGCATTACTATCACTTGGTTTTACCCAAAAAGATTCAGTTTGACATTGTGCCAAAAAAAGGACGTAGCAAACCAAAGTAGAGGTTAGATATTGAGGAGCATGAAACATTGTTGGAGATTATTAAAGACAGAGAGGATCTAGACCATATGTATGAACAATTATTTAATTGATAGATAGGTTTAACAATTCATAAAAATATTCCAAATTTATATATACATAAATTGTTTTTTTTTACATTCTTTAAGTGTTTTTTCAATATTTACACATGTTTTTTTTTTCACATTAATTTAAATGTCTAAATAAAAATAATATAATTATTTCTATTTACATTTACATTTTCTAAACACATTTACAACACACCTAGAAAATTATGTAAGAAATATTTTCATTAATTTATAAAACTGTAAATTTCTTACACATTAACAATTATCTAAATAATAATGTGTAGAGATTTCAAAAGTATGTTTCCACATTTACATAAAAGATACTCTATGAATTTAAATATCAAATATATAACCTACCTTTAAACATAGTTAGATAACTCATGAAAATATCAAATATGTCAACTATAAATGTAAATGGTCACATAACTCATGAAAATATTAAATTTTATATGTCAACCATAAATGTAAATGGTCACGTAACTCTTGAAAATATCAAATATGTCTACTATAAATGCAAATGGTCGAATAACTCATGCAAATATGAAATATGTCAAATATTGGCTTATTGTAAATGTAAAATTTCTTATAGCTATAAATCTAAACGATATCATCATAAATCAATAGAAAACATCTAAAACATATGAGCCAAACTCATATATGTAACATGTATAAATATCAAACATTATCATGTTGTGCTTTACAATGTGATCAACTGACACAAGGCCTTTTGTCCAATATAAGAACAAATCTATAATGACAATGTGTATATATTCAATAGATAATAACATACATACAATAAAATTTATCTATGAGTCAAGATAACTAGGTTGGACAAGCATCTCTTCATCTCCAACCTCAAGAGCTTCAGATGCAGTCTGTATGCAATAGAAGAAATAAATATGTCACAAGTTATACTTTACTAAATTGAATTTAATATTATATTTAAATTTAAATAGAATATTTGTAGATAATTAAATAGACATGTTTGTAAAATTTTACTTGTGTCTCCTATTGCATAGGATGCGTAGGTGTCTGGAAGTCCCCATATGACATTGTCATCAATAATATATGTCTACCTATTTCACTTAGGTCTATATCAGTAAAGGTCATACCTTTGATGGAAAGCATAGGATTTGTGAGCATATCTATGAATAATGAATGTCGTGGTGGGTAAGAACCTTCCTCAGTAAGGGCTTTGCATCCTCCTTAACTATAGTTTACGATGGAATCGTAGCTACAACATGTATGTCCTCCTACCCCTGATCACCTTGTGCTTCCAATGTACCTCTGATAATACCACTCACATATGATGACACCATACTAAGAGGTTGTCTGGTCAACAATTGAATAGCTCAATAGGCTAAAAGTGGATCAGTAGACAAACATGTATTGATAGCCCTCAAATAGTCTATTCAAGACTCCATACAGTTGTCTACTAGAGATGGGCTATCAACCTCATGATACATATCATCAACTAAAGATGATGCAACATTGTGACCACCTATACATGTATATCATTAGTGTTTCATCTGTTCACTCAATCAGAAGACATCTCATACACCTGCAGCTAGGTATCAATAGTGGCAATAATCTCATATACATCTATACATGTATCATCTATCACTCTATCTCTAGCTACAACTAACTCTAAATGTTTTGGCATCACCAAAAGGTTTGGACCAATCAATGCCTATTTATTAATAGGTGCCAAAGCATTTGAGTCTTTGAATTTATCTAAGAACCTACTCTAACCCTTCCCAATATGTCTAGAGATATCATTGTAATCAACATCTTGACGTAGATAAAATTCTTCAAATAATTGTTTGCAAAAATATAAGGGGAACTCATCCTTTTTGGGCCACATGTGATATGCAACCAACTAATGAGGATATATGAAAGGTGCCACCAATGGATCACTACACCTTGTAGCATTTTATCCTCTAACCTTTTTGAAAGGTTGATAATATGGGAACATGTTCTTTGCACTCTCCAATGACACCATCTCATCTATTTCCGTTCACCTCAAATCACCACTAACAACTATAAAATGTGTCCAAACTAATATCATAAGGGTTAAACTCCTTGATAGTGTGCATCAACTAATCAACTCATATTTAATTGCAATCACCTTATCCCTATGTTGTAGGGTAGGTGAATCCCATAAGCTCTCATCAATAGCATCAAGTGTGATCTATATGTGTTGAATAGTCTCAATGAACAATGTCTACCTATCCTAGGTACTAATAGTGGATCTCCGTGATGAACCACATTGGAGATGACCATGTACACTAGCCTCTCTAGAATCACTATCCCCAAATGCCATAATGATGAAATATATAAACAAACAAAACAAGATAGTTGATAATGAAGATCTGCACATACATAAATATACATATATACACACATTTTTAAAAAAACTAATTAATCAAAACACACTAAATCAATCTTGCTAAACAAATCTATTGTACGACATATAAAGAAATTTTAAGTACATTACATTTTGATTTCAGTAATAGGTACAAATCAAATTTAGAGAAAAAGTTTAGGGATTATGGAGTTAGAGAGCACTTGAGGGTTTAGAGAGACGGGGTTTAGGAGTTAGGGTGAGAGAGAGGGTTAAAAATTTGAGGTCCAGAGAGAGAGAGGAGGTTAGGGTTGGGAGATATGAAGTTGTGTGTGTGTGTGAGAGAGAGTGTGTGTGTCTGAGAGAGAGAGAGAGTAGTAAATTTGAACTAAATTTTCAACCAATTTTGGTCAAAATTTCCACCCAGGTTGGTTGAAATTTTGACCAAGACGTTCATTGAAGTTTTTCTCATCAAAATTTAGACCAACTTGTATGTTGGTTGAAATTTCAACCAATGCATTTGTCAATAATTTTTAGTTTTTGGTGTTCCTAATTTGTCAATTTTGGTCAAAATTTCAACCAATCCATTCATAAAATTTTTTTTATTGGTCAAAATTTTGAATAGTCCATTCATCAATTTTTTTTTGATTGCTGGAAATTTTGACCAATGCTTGGTAGAAAACTAATAAGAATTAGTCAAAATTTCCACCAATGTTTGGTCAAATTTTTTTAGAATTGGTGGAAATTTCCACCAATGATTGGTCGAAAAGTTTTTTAGTTGGTGGAAATTTTGACCAATGCTTGGTAGAAAACTTACAAGCATTAGTCAAAATTTCCACCAATGTTTTTTTTATGTTGTATCAAGAAATTGCTTCTTATCCAATCCATTTAATTTGTAACCTTTTAAATCTCTACAAAGATAAAGTTAGAGCAGAAATTTTTTTCTTTTCAAAGGTGTCCTCTAATTGTAAAGTGTCCATTCCATTATTTGTTCAACAAATAAGACATATCTAGTTCAACAAATAATGGAATGGATGCTTTACAATTAGACGACACCTTTGAGAAGAAAAATTCTCCTACTCCAACTTTACCTTTGTAGAGATTTAAAAGGTTACAAATTAAATGGCTTGGATAAGAAACAATTGCTTGATACAACATCGAAAAAATGGACATTTATGCATAGGGCACCATCAACTATGAGAGTGATGTAGATGCAACCAAAAATTTTGGGGTCAAAGCCACCAATTAATATAATGTTTCTAATCTCCATGAGGTTGACATTGTGGTTCTAAGGGTTGTGGAGAGGGCACTTCTTCATTATTTACTTCATCACTAATTAACTTGCACCACAGACTGATAGACTTCATCTTTTTTGTGGGCTGATATCCCCTTTGTGAGTGCTGATGTAGAAGTTGAAGTGGAAAAATAAGAGAGAGCTTGTTGAATAAGGCTTATAATCTCAACTTGGTCAATATTTTTTATTTAAGGGCTATGGATTGGGAAATTCTTCAATGTCCAATTAGGGGTAGCATTGCATCCTCTTTAACTGTTACATGTATAACCCTAGGATGAAATAGGTTGTTGGTTTCTTCTTCTTGCCTTGCACTTTATTCTTTGTGGGTTTTTCTTAAACACAACTCTACATCCATTCCCAATTTCAAGCAATTTGGCAATGCATCTATTTTTTGCAAAAAAAAATACCCATTTCTTGTTTTAGTTACTAATAGGTATTTCTCAACTCTTTCATTTAGAGAGAAGGTTTTTTTCATGGAAGAAACACATAAAACATCCCAAGGAAAAATTGAAGATGAAATGAGTACAAGCATACGGTTGACATACCTCAGATAAGCTTCACATTTAGAGCCAATTCAATAGCACATGGACTAGAAATATAGAATGTAGTGTAAATAATTGCAACAATGAGTTTACCATACATGAGTTATAAAATGAAGTGTAAAAAATTACAACAATGTGGGTAAACTAACTCCCCTTTATAAGCTCTAAAGTCTAAACCTTATTTGTATAGGACTTTATTCCCAAGAAGCTTGGAAAAAGAGATAAGGGAGGAGAGATACTTAAAAGGTTAGTTTGTATTGCCAATAACTATAGTTTGAGCCCACCTAAATGCCATCATATTATTCCCTACCATATAACATAGCTAAGTTCAACAAACTTTCACCAGATTGAATCATTTTACATACACTAAAGCATTAGTAAGGGGAAGTTGGCATGGTTCAAGAAGTGGAAATAGCTGTAGAAGAAGAAAGTGTTTTTCCTTGCTAGTCAAGTCTCTCCAGTTGTTGGTGATCCCAAAGCCCTTTGATCTAGTTGAGATAAATAGTCCAAAATGTTCTAATGAAACTTTAAGGGCACTAGTGGAAGAATTCAACAAGCATAGGTTCACATGTCAAAAATTGTCAAAACAAGCACTACCATCAAACAAAATGTGTCCAATACAGTTATTTCAAGCTTGATGATGAAGTTATGGAAGCAATGGAGCATACTTTTATAACATTATCTAGGAATTGCAACCGCTTGCAGCCTAGGAGATAGTTACTATAATAAAGGATATGATGAGGGGATGGTTACCATCATAAAGAACATGACAGGAAAAGAAAATATTTCCCACCAAATGCAAAGGAGATAAAAGGCCACAAAGCACACTTAAAACTTATGACTAAATTGAAGGTGAAAGGGAACCATACAATAATGGTCTAAATTTCTCGACAAGAATGAAATGGAGCCATATATCAGCTATGCCTACATATCTTAGATCTATAATAGTCAAGATAAGAAATTAAGGTAAATAATGTTTTTTTATCAATAAATTGAGGATTATATTAGGGCCTTCATCAAAAATATAAAATAAAACTTTACAATAAAAAATTATTTATCTTAGAAACCCATGCAAATTTTTCAATGCTAACAATTTGTCAATTACCAATACAAAATCTTATTCCAACACTACAGCGTAAAATTACCCTAGAACCAACGTACTTTAGATAAGGAAGTTACAACTATAATGCTAGCAAATCATTCCACTTTAAGGAACCCACACATGTAGCCAAACATATTCAACATAACTAACAAACTATAGAAATTTGAAGGACTACGCTCTGCACGCACAACTGCAACACCATTGTAACCATACTCCAACTTGCTTTAGACACCCAGCTCCATTAAGGTCTAGTTCTCAGTATGGGTAACCTTATCCCTAGAGGAAGATGACAAGCTAAAAAAGGCTCCCCACTTCAAAGAATCCCTCCATCAAGATACTCTTTAAACTCTAAAGTTGTCAATAATCTAGGCCAGATCATGGAAATAAAGTCAAGCTCCTCATTTTGGTAGCATATCATAGAAACTCCCTACACATAGCTACCAACTAAATACCTCAAACTAGGACTTCAATTTCACCCACTAAAACTTCCTCATACTTAATAGGAAGGAACATATTTTCCACTCCCAGCAGTACCTCGATTACAATTTTGAAAATGCTCATTCACATTTGCATATAGAAACTTAGCCTCTAATTGGGTGGAAGCTCTACTCTAGAACAATCCCACACTACCAAATCCATCTTGTCCAAGGACTAGCTTAACAGAATCTATGAGTGTGTTGAATGGGGATGAAAAAAGTACTCATAGATGGTGATTGCAAATAGTGTTGGCATAAAGTTATTTGCCATTAGTGACAACATTCATCTCACAGTTCTAACTGAGTAATATAGTTCAAACTGAGTAATACAGTGCAGACCGAGCACTGGCAACACAGTTCAAACCAAGCACTGGCAACACAGTTCAAACCGAGCACTGGAGATACAATGTCAACCGAGCAAAGTTGCACTTAGTGTCAATCGAGTAAAGTTACACTTAGTGTCAACCGAGTAAAGTTGCACTTAGTGTCAACTGAGTAAAGTTGCACTTAGTGTTGACCGAGTGAGGAAGCAATCAGTGTTGACTAACTAAGGAAGAACTTAGTGATAACCGAGCTCAAGAGGTTATCGAAGAAGTTAGTTTCTACCAAGTGACACTATATCTACCAAGTCACCAATGGTTACCGAGTTCTAGGCAACGTTGTATGACTAGTATGAACCGAGCCCCTACCTCTACCGAGTGCATGATGATGCCAAGTAACGTAGTGGATGCCGCATATCAGAAGGTCATCAAGTCTGTCTGAAGAACCCGAGTTTATTTTACCATTTGGCCGACTCAAATATATTTTGTTCACTTGTGTTTGGCCGACCTTGCATGAATAATTATTGGAATGGTATATATACAATTGACACATTCAAAAAGGATATAGAATATTTCACAAAGGAGGGACATAAGATATGATATGTGAATTCATTAGCAAAAAAGAATACTCAGCAAGGTCTACTAGGAGCAGAAATGATTTCATCAATCACAGAAGGTGATCTACAATAAAGAACTCAGTCAAATTGTAAGTTGATCTTTTGGTTCATCCTAACAGGTGAATCATTTTTGTAAATCCTTTAATAGGGTAGACTTAACTGTCTTTATACAAATCTCCTAATAGAGTGCATACTTATATAGTATGTTTGTAAATCCTCTAACAAGGTGGATCTAGCAATCCTCTGTGCTCCTAACAGGGCAGATCACCAGAAGTGATCATTGTAAGCCTTAACTAACCAACTTCATACTATAGTAACGAAGCTTTGTGGGTATCATCCCCACCCTAGTTTTACTTTCTACTTTGGAAGGTTTCTGGGTCACCAAATCTCTGTGCATATATGGTTTTAATGTTTAACAGTTTTATGCAGCAGGATAAATGAGTAAATGTTGTGTATGGTTGACTTAAAAAGTTTTATTGTTAGTGATTCACCCCTCCCTTCTTAGTAACCTATTATATCTTGAATATTTCCAACAATTGGTATCAGAGCTTTTTGGTTCTCAAGACAAAGTTTGATAGCTTGAGATGGAGATATTCGGATTGGAGAAAGTGATTGAAAATGAAAAACTAGATCTAGAAATGGCCATGGTTCAGCTCAAAGAAGCAAAGGAGAATCTTTCTCAGTCCCTAAAAAGAAGAAAGGAACTTGCAAGACAAATGAATGACCATCACTATTTTGAAGAAAAGATTGAAGATTTGTTACCATCAAGTAGTTCTGAAGAAGCTAACAAGGCAATCAAAGAACTTCTAGAAAAGAATGCATCTCTCCAAGAAGAGGTAAGAAAACCCAAAAGAGAACAAGAAGTCTAGTCCATTAGGTTATGTGAAGTTTTGGAATAGAGAAACAAAGGAAATGAATACATAGAGGTAAGGAATAATCTATCCCTTCAGCATGAAGATCTTATAGGAAAACTATCTAATGCAAATGAAGAAATTATGATTCGAAGATTAGAGAATGAAAGTTTGAGAAATGATTTAATCACTGAGAGACAAATCAATGTAAGTTTGCATAGTGATCTGAGAACTGAAAAATAAGTCAATGAAACCTTGGAAAATAATCTAATCTCTGAAAGGCAAGTCAATGAAAGAATGATGAAATCCCGAGCAGATATGAATCAATTGAATTTGCAAAATGAATAGAATCTTCATAGACAAAAAGGTAAAGCTTGTCTTGGATACAATGAAGAAGGTGAATCTTCAAAACAAAATATCCCAAAGAATCAAAAACCTACTTGCAATCACTGTGGAAAATTAGGTCATACATCAAACAAATGTTGGAGCAATGGAAAAGCAAAATTCAATGGTAAATGTTTCAATTGCAATCAGCATGGTCACAAAGCAAATGAGTGCAAAGAAAAACCAAAATTTGAAGGCAACTGTCACAAATGTAATAAACATGGTCACAAGGCATTCCAATGCAGATCCAAATCATTCAATCCAGCTGAACAACTTGTCAAAGCCATATTTGGATGGGACTACAACACCTAGTACAGATGTCACTATTATGGAGAATATAAACATACTGGCATAAATTGTGCAAGACATCACTTAAGGAAGAAGGACACTATTGTAAGGTGCTATACATGTATAGAATTTGGTCATATAGCTAGAAATTGTATGAATATAGAAAGAATTGAAGATGAAAAGAAAATCAAAGAAGACAACATCCAGAAGCAAATGAAGCAATAATGGATTCCTAAATCTACTGAACAAGATAAGTCAAGCAATGGCAATGTCACTCAAGAAATGAGTGACTCCATCATTTCTAGTTAATATTCATAAAAGAAAGTATGGAACTGCATCCTCCAAGAATCATCCTAAGCAGTTCCAAAGGAAGAAAAATGAACAGATCAGTATGTAGATACACTTTGATCCCAAATCAGTTCAAGACTCAACTGAGTTCGGCCAGGTGCAACAAAGTTTCACTCACTGAGTTGTATCTACCGAGCGAGGTCGGTTCATGACCTTACCAAGTTAGATCGGTACATCAATACTTTGTTTTGATTGTTAAATTGATAGTATCTACCGAGCAAGTGGATGACAACCTGTCATTTCATCTACCATCGTACCAAGCATTTATGACGAATGTTTCATCAAAAAGGGCAAAATTTGATCTCATTCTTCACTATGAACTTTGAGCTAAGTTATCTTTTGCGATTCCAAAGCAAGCTTAAAGCAATTTCGAGCAATTTTTATTAAAAGAGCAAAGAATCTATTCAAAATTTCTCTTCATCTACCGAGCAACAATGGCATCCGAAAGTAATAGCTCCAAGACAAAAAGAAGCTCAGAAATGCTGGTTAAAGGTGTGGAATGGAAGGCGCCGAAATTCAAATTGGCACCAGCAATTGCAGAATCACTCGACCCTAATGGTGCCTAGTCTCAAATTCCTTCGAAGGTACTCCTTGTAAATGATATTCGTTCTCATTTCAAATGTTCCATTCAAGAACTTGGAAATCTAAAAATTGATAATGCCCTAGGAGAAATGAGCGTAGATGGAAATTTGAAACCCGAGCATAAGCATCTTGAAACAAAAGGGTTAACCCACATTTCACATTTGCCAAGAAATTTTCAAATTAAATGGGTTAGGTATGTACTCAGCCAGTTTCACAATGGGCAATTGTGGTTAGAGCAACCAGTGCTTATCACAAAGAAAATGATTAACAAAATTACTGGCCTTCCCATATTGAGCAAAGCTAAGACTACCAAAACCCTAGGTCGGGAAGAATTGCAAAGGCTAACCTAGACAAAATGGGATGGTAGAGGACTTAAGCTCAGTACAGTAGCTGATGCTGAGTTAAGATTTGGTATTCACATCATTGCTCATAAAATTTACAGTTCCAGCCATCCAAATAGTGTACCTTGCGAAGCAGTAGATTTAGCATATAACGTAGTAAAGAAGAATGTTGAGTTTGATCTGTCTGAATTTCTTTTGTCTCAATTTAATAAAAATATGGAAAGTATAAGGACTTCAAAGAATAATTCCTGCAAATTCAGTTCACTTTTGATCTATTTATTTTTCTATGTTCAAAAGTCTTTTCCATCAAAAGGATCAGTAGTATGGAGAAAAGATATTCCCATTCTCTATCAAATAAATGAGTTTATTGTAGAGTTAGGTGAAAATTTTGATAGTGTTTTGGATAATTAATTTGAAGATTTTAAGGAAAGAATGAACAATAAGTTTTGGATTCCACCAAAACTAGTTGAGGAATATAAAGAAGGTGTATTCTTTATGGTAGATTGTGACAAAGTATACATACAGGCAGTCAGGCCCCGAGTTGCATGGGTGAAACCTCTTCCTTATGAGGTTAATATTGATGAAACCAAAGACATCATAGAAGCACTGGTGAATGAACTAGTAGACCCAAAGCAACCAGTCTTTGGAACTTATGATGAAGCTAAAGCCAGAATTGAGCTTTCAATCAAAATCCCTCAGGTCATTAGCAAAGGAAAGAGGAAGATTGCAAAGCTAAAAATAGAACTGGGTCCTCTAATGATTACTGAAGGGAAAGGAGAAGATGATGAAGAAGAAGAGAAAACCGAGTCAAAAAAAGAAGAGGATCCCCAACAGAAGAAAGGTAAGGTGATTATCACCAAATCTAAAATGCAAACTACTGCAGTCTTCTCCAGAAGAACAAGACAGGGGAAGAAGGAACTTGTATTTGTCAAGCCTCCACTCACATTTGAGGCAAGGTTGAAGCAATTAGAAGAAGGTACTAGCTTCACAATTAGAAGAAGGTACTAGCTTCACAAACTTCAAAGCATTGAAGTTTGAGACAAGAATAGAATAGGAGAAAATGCAGATTGAGGAGTTGGTATTAAATAAAATGGGAAGATGGAAATACTCTCCAGATGAGATTGCCTCTCAGATCCCTAAAGAACTACTGGAGAGGTTGCGACCAAGATGGGAAATTGCAACCAAAACTGTCAAACATATCTTTGAACAAACCCTAAAAAATCTCCTACCGAGTCTCACTGATGCAGAAGTAAAGAAATCACTGAAAGATCATTAAGGTAATATGATGATTACATTTCACACTTGTTTGATACTTATCAAAGACATTAAGCATGTTGTCAATGATGCAACAAACATGTGGAAACATAACTATCATCTACATAAACCCAGTGAGGATATTATTGAAATCAAGGACACTGACAGCAATGATGATGATATTGAAGATGTTCTAGGGGATCTTCATTCAATGATGATAAATGTTGAGGAAGAATTCCAGGAAGATGAAATGGAGGAAGAAGACAAGGAAGATGAAATGGAGGAAGAAGAAGATGATCAAGCTAAGGAGGAAGATGATCCTATAAAAATTGCAACCAAAGTCATTGCATCTCTTCCTCACTCTCCACCCAAAGTAGCTACATCAACTATGGAGATAGCCTCTACTAGTGAGATTGTGTGTACAATAGCTTCATCAATTGCTCAATCTTCACCTGTCTCCTCTCAGCTCTGGGCACCACCTATGCAAGTGTCTACCACTTCATTAATCGATCTGCAGCCATCTTCATTGACCGAGGCATCATTAGCTACAACAGTAAGTTCATCAGGCATATCAACTTCTACTGCAGCGTGTACAGTTAGTGTACCCACTAGTACTCCAATTTTGACAACTTCATTTGCTCCAATTTTTGCATCTGTTAGTTCTCCCATACCAACCTGTACATCAATCTTAGGAAGAACATCAATTTTTGATACTGTTAGCACTTCTCTGAGTTTTCCTCTAGCTAGTCCTATTCCAATTTTGTCAACTAGTCCAGCCTCATCAACTATTGTTTCAGTCTCAAAGGGAAAAGGTGAAGACACTGCAGGAAGAGAAAAAAGATACATGATTTACAACAAGGCAGTGGATGAGGAAAAAGACTTGGATAAGGACATTATCATTCCTAAGATAGATCTAGATAATGCATCAGTTGATGAAATGAGAATGGTCAGTCAGCTATTAGATTGAAAGGCAAGGCAAAAACAACTGAGGCATGAGAGAGACTAGGAATATAGTATTATTGAAAGTGCTAAGAATATTCTAACAGAGGCTATAGGTGTTGAAGTAGATTCTACTCAACACATTTTGAATCAGTTAGAAGAGGCTATATGTAAATTCAATGAGGATACCTCCGGCCAAGAAAAATTGATTGAAAAAGCAGAGAAGAAATTTGACAATAAGGTGCTTGAGCACATTGCTCAGCATATTGCATTAAAACAGGTAGAACTGTCTACAATTTTGAGTAATTTTGAACATTCTTTTAATAATGTAACTTCACTTTTTGGAAAACTTTGTGATGTTACCAAGTATAGTAAGGAATTCAAAGAAAATTTGAATAAAATTGATGAGGATATGAAGGTCAGTGCACAAATGTTTCAGCTTGACCATAGTTCAAGTTCATCCCATCATCTCAGAATAAGATTTTTTTCAGAGAAATAGGAAAAATTGTTGAGAGAGGAAGCAAGGATCAGGTGTACTCTGATTAACATCCAAAATATGATCCTTCCTGTCATGGACACAATGCAAAAGCATATTGCCCATTCCAAAACATTGATTCATGACAAAAAATTCTCAATTGCAGATCATATGATTGAACTCTCTGCAGAAGTTCAAATAGCACTCTCCACCAGCAAACTTTTGCAAGAAAATTGGGATAAGACATTGGCTCTTATTCCCAAGGTACATTCTGAGTTTATCTCCCATTTTGGACTCTCTGTGTAAATACATATTGTTTAATTTGGCATTATTGTCAAAAAGGGGGAGATAGCACACTCCAAGAGATAAATCATTATGTAATGACTTGTAAATACTGTGCATATTGTATGGGGGAGATACATGTAAGAAAGATATGTGTAATAAGACTTGCAAAGATCAATTTTGAAAACTCAGAACTGTATGTCTATTTTTTTTTGCACATAATTGTTTTTGTCACTAATGCCAAAGGGGGAGATTGTTGGCATAAAGTTATTTGCCATTAGTGACAACATTCATCTCACAGTTCTAACAGAGTAATACAGTTCAAACCGAGTAATATAGTGCAGACCGAGCACTAGCAACATAGTTCAAACTGAGCACTGGCAACACAATTCAAACCGAGCACTGGAGACACAATGTCAACTGAGAAAAGTTGCACTTAGTATCAACCGAGTAAATTTGCACTTAGTGTTGACCGAGTGAGGAAGCACTTAGTGTTGATCGAGTAAAGAAGCACTCAGTGATAACCGAGCTCAGGAGGTTATCGAAGAAGTTAGTTTCTACCGAGTGACAATATATCTACCGAGTCACCAATGGTTACCGAGTTCCAGGCAACATTGGATGACTATTATGAACCAAGCCCCTACCTCTACCGAGTGCATGGTGATGCCGAGTAACGTAGTGGATGGCGTGTATCAGAAGGTCATCAAATTTGTCTGAAGAACCCGAGTTTATTTTACCATTTGGCCAATTCAGTTATATTTTGTTCACTTGTGTTTGGCCGACCTTGCATGAATAATTATTAGAATGGTATATATACAATTGACACATTCAAAAAGGATATCGAATATTGCACAAAGGAGGGGCATAAGATATGATATGCGAATTCATTAGAAGAAAAGAATACTCAGCAAGGTCTACCAGGAGCAGAAATAATTTCATCAATCATAGAAGGTGATCTATAATAAAGAACTCAGTCAAATTGTAAGTTGATCTGTTTGTTCATCCTAACAGGTGAATCATTTTTGTAAATCCTTTAACAGGGTAGATTTAACCGTCTTTATAAAAATATCCTAACAGAGTGCATACTTATATAGTATGTTTGTAAATCCTCTAACAAGGTGGATCTAGCAATCCTCTGTGCTCCTAACAGGGTAGATCACCAAAAATGATCATTGTAAGCCTTAATCGTCCAACTTCATACTGCAGTAATGAAGATTTGTGGATATCATCCCCACCCCAATTTTACTTTCTACTTTGGAAGGTTTCTGGGTCACCAAATCTCTGTGCATATATGGTTTTAATGTTTAACAATTTTATGCAGCAGGATAGATGAGTAAATGTTGTGTATGGTTGATTTAAAAAGTTTAATTATTACTGATTCACCCCTCCCCTCTCAGTAACCTATTATATCTTGAATATTTCCAACAAATAGGATGTCCATTATATGAGGATCAACATTTTGAAAGGGCCAATTGTCAAAGCACAAAGATGCAGCTTGAACATTCTAGAGCAAGAGATAACCCTCACCTCCAGAAAGGCCACTCACACAGTCCAAGCTAGAGCAACCACCTATCACACACAGTAAAGGCACTTTAATATAAATCTGACATGAGCAACAAAGCCATTCAGAAACTCTATAATAATTATTAAATTTTCCAACCTGCCCAAAAGAATTTTTGGATCATTGTAAATTATTGGTGGATGAATATAATGGAGCATAAAAAATTAGGGGTACAATTTTGGACATGGGGTAAATAATCCACTAACAGATTCGAAGAGAGGCAATCACATTCCTTCAAATCATCAGTGATCCTTATGGAGTTGATCCTTGTGGAGAAGGGAAAGAAGGTAATTTATATATTTGCCAAATAATTTACTACTTTATTAGACTCCCAATTCTAGTGAAGAGAAGCAATTTCGCCAAGACAAGCCTCAAACATGATATCATGTAACTTCTAATCTTATAGCCTAACTATGTTTCCATCTTAAGAAAATCTAACACCTCCTGTAGCTCCCTTTCAATGTTTGACCTAGTCTCAAGAAAGAAAGAATTGCCTTTGGCATACTGCATTTAGCATAATACAACAAAAGTTCCATCCAAACAAATAAATGTTTTGATAAGTAGGAGATGATTTCCATAGCTAGTCAAATTGTGATGTGAATATCAAGATTTAACTGTGTGATTTTGAGTCAAACTCGATGACCCATGTTTCATGAGTAGTGATTCAAAATGAGTCCATCTATCATGAGAATAAATGGAACACTTAGCACTCACTGGATCTAGGTGATGCTCACAGGGGTGAAGCACCGAGACTTCCGGGGAGGTCACCCATCCCAGTACAACTCCAGCCTGAGCGCGCTTAACTACGGAGTTTCCTCAACAGTTAAACCCAAAGCTTGCAACCCCATTTGCAAAACTTTCACCAATTATTGTGCCTTATGAACCATTCATTAGAAAGCCCCTTAAGCTCATCAATTGATAAGTAGGAGATGATTTCCACAGCTAGTCAAATTGTGATGTGAATATCAGGATTTAACTGTGTGATTTTGAGTCAAACTCGATGACCCATGTTTCATGAGTAGTGATTCAACATGAATCCATATCTCATGAGAATAAATGGAACACTTAGCACTCATTGGATCTAGGTGATGCTCACAGGGGTGAAGCACCGGGACTTCCCGAGAGGTCACCCATCCCAGTACTACTCCAGCCTGAGCGCGCTTAACTACGGAGTTTCCTCCATAGTTAAACCCAAAGCTTGCAACCCCATTTGGAAAACTTTCACCAAGTGTTGTGCCTTATGAACCATTCATTAGAAAGCCCCTTAAGCTCATCAATTGATAAGTAGGAGATGGTTTCCACAGCTAGTCAAATTGTGATGTGAATATCAGGATTTAACTGTGTGATTTTGCGTCAAACTCGATGACCCATGTTTCATGAGTAGTGATTCAACATGAATCCATCTCGCATGAGAATAAATGGAACACTTAGCACTCATTGGATCTAGGTGATGCTCACAGGGGTGAAGCATCGAGACTTCCTGGGAGGTCACCCATCCCAATAGTACTCCAACCTGAGCGCACTTAACTAGGGAGTTTCCTCCACAGTTAAACCCAAAGCTTGCAACCCCATTTGCAAAACCTTCACCAAGTGTTGTGTCTTATGAACCCTTCATTAGAAAGCCCCTTAAGCTCATCAATTGATAAGTAGGAGATGATTTCCATAGCTAGTCAAATTGTGATGTGAATATCAGGATTTAACTGTGTGATTTTGAGTCAAACTCAATGACCCATGTTTCATGAGTAGTGATTCAACATGAATCCATTTCTCATGAGAATAAATGGAACACTTAGCACTCATTGGATCTAGGTGATGCTCAAATATGTGATGCTCACAGGGGTGAAGCACCGGGACTTCCCGGGAGGTCACCCATCCCAGTACTACTCCAGCCTGAGCGCGCTTAACTGCGGAGTTTCCTCCACCGTTAAACCCAAAGCTTGCAACCCCATTTGCAAAACCTTCACCAAGTGTTGTGCCTTATGAACCATTCATTAGAAAGCCCCTTAAGCTCATCAATTGATAAGTAGGAGATGATTTCCACAGCTAGTCAAATTGTGATGTGAATATCAGGATTTAACTGTGTGATTTTGAGTCAAACTCGATGACCCATGTTTCATGAGTAGTGATTCAACATGAATCCGTCTCTCATGAGAATAAATGGAACACTTAGCACTCATTGGACCTAGGTGATGCTCACAGCGGTGAAGCACCGAGACTTCCTGAGAGGTCACCCATCCTAGTACTACTCCAGCCTGAGCATGCTTAACTATGGAGTTTCCTTCACAGTTAAACCCAAAGCTTCCAACCCCATTTGCAAAACCTTCACCAAGTGTTGTGCCTTATGAACCATTCATTAGAAAGCCCCTTAAGCTCATCAATTGATAAGTAGGAGATGACTTCCACAGTTAGTCAAATTGTGATGTGAATATCAGGATTTAACTGTGTGATTTTGTGTCAAACTCGATGACCCATGTTTCATGAGTAGTGATTCAACATGAATCCGTCTCTCATGAGAATAAATGGAACACTTAGCACTCATTGGATCTAGGTGATGCTCACAAGGGTGAAGCACCGGGAGTTCCCGGGAGGTCACCCATCCTAGTACTAGTCCAGCTTGAGCGCGCTTAACTATGGAGTTTCCTCCACAGCTAAACCCAAATCTTGCAACCCCATTTGCAAAACCTTCACCAAGTGTTGTGCCTTATGAACCATTCATTAGAAAGCCCCTTAAGCTCATCAATTGATAAGTAGGAGATGATTTCCACAACTAGTCAAATTGTGATGTGAATATCAGGATTTAACGGTGTGATTTTGTGTCAAACTCGATGACCCATGTTTCATGAGTAGTGATTCAACATGGATCCATCTCTCATGAGAATAAATGGAACACTTAGCACTCATTGGATCTAGGTGATGCTCACAGGGGTGAAGCACCGGGACTTCCCGGGAGGTCACCCATCCCAGTACTACTCCAGCCTAAGCGTGCTTAACTACGGAGTTTCCTCCACAGTTAAACCCAAAGCTTGCAACCCCATTTTCAAAACCTTCACCAAGTGTTGTGTCTTATGAACCATTAATTAGAAAGCCCCTTAAGCTCATCAATTGATAAGTAGGAGATGATTTCCACAGCTAGTCAAATTGTGATGTGAATATCAAGATTTAATTGTGTGATTTTGAGTCAAACTCGATGACCCATGTTTCATGAGTAATGATTCAATATGAATCCGTCTCTCATGAGAATAAATGGAACACTTAGCACTCATTGGATCTAGGTGATGCTCACAAGGGTGAAGCACCGAGACTTCCCGAGAGGTCACCCATCCCAGTACTACTCTAGCCTGAGCGCACTTAACTACGGAGTTTCCTCCACAGTTAAACCCAAAGCTTGCAACCCCATTTACAAAACCTTCACCAAGTGTTGTGTCTTATGAACCATTCATTAGAAAGCCCCTTAAGCTCATCAATTGATAAGTAGGAGATGATTTCCACAGCTAGTCAAATTGTGATGTGAATATCAGGATTTAACTGTGTGATTTTGAGTCAAACTTGATGACCCATGTTTCATGAGTAGTGATTCAACATGAATCCATCTCTCATGAGAATAAATGGAACACTTAGCACTCATTGGATCTAGGTGATGCTCACAGGGGTGAAGCCTTGGGACTTCCCGGGAGGTCACCCATCCCAGTACTACTCCAGCCTGAGCACGCTTAACTACAGAGTTTCCTTCTCAGTTAAACCCAAAGCTTGCAACCCCATTTGCAAAACCTTCACTAAGTGTTGTGCCTTATGAACCATTCATTAGAAAGCCCCTTAAGCTCATCAATTGATAAGTAGGAGATGATTTCCACAACTAGTCAAATTGTGATGTGAATATCAGGATTTCACTGTGTGATTTTGATTCAAACTCGATGACCCATGTTTCATGAGTAGTGATTCAACATGAATCCATCTCTCATGAGAATAAATGGAACACTTAGCACTCATTGGGTCTAGGTTATGCTCATAGGGTTGAAGCACCGAGACTTCCCGGGAGGTCACCCATCCCAGTACTACTCCAGCCTGAGCGCGCTTAACTACGGAGTTTCCTCCACAGTTAAACCCAAAGCTTGCAACCCAATTTGCAAAACCTTCACCAAGTGTTGTGCCTTATGAACCATTCATTAGAAAGCCCCTTAAGCTCATCAATTGATAAGTAGGAGATGATTTCCACAGCTAGTCAAATTGTGATGTGAGTATCAAGATTTAACTGTGTGATTTTGAGTCAAACTCGATGACCTATGTTTCATGAGTAGTGATTCAACATGAATCTGTCTCTCATGAGAATAAATGGAACACTTAGCACTCATTGTATCTAGGTGATGCTCACAGGGGTGAACTTTCCAATAAAGTGTCTTAATATACCCATTAATGAGGTATTCAAACATTGAATTAAATGATTAGGTATTCAAACATTGATTTAAATGATAAGGGACATCGTAGAGGCTATCTTTGGAAAGTTACTGAAGTCAAATTTTGATGCAGGGGAGAATAAAGGTTTTGCTGCATCAAAATTTGACTTCAGTAACTTTCCAAAGATAACCTCTATGATGTCCCTTATCATTTAAATCAATGTTTGAATACCTAATTATTTAATTCAATGTTTGAATACCTCATTAATGGGTATATTAAGACACTTAAAGTAAATTGAATGACAATGAGAGATTCGTGATTGTCTGAGATGAAAGAGTCAACAAAATCCTCCAATACTGGAAGGTAATGAAAATAAAATAAAAGTTCCATTTAATTCAACAAGACCGTATAGTTTAGTTTTGTAGAATGTCAAAGAGGCCACTAGGGTTTTACTTAAACAAGAAATTACCAAAAAAATGTACAATAATTTTTAAAAGGGGATGAAGCTAGTTGTAGTAAATCAACTCTGCATAGGTATGTGCTTAAACCTTATAGTATTTTTGGCTACTTATATAGAAGAGCTATCAATTTTATTGTAATAGAATTATTCATGGTCATGACTCATGAGAGATGGGTTCTTTTGAATTACTCATGAAATGTGGATCAATGAAGATTTGACTTAAACTAGACATTTGACTCCTTGTAAATTATCACATAATCTGATATACTGAAAACACCACTCATTGGAAAACTATTAATTCTTATCAATAAAAATGTAGCACCATTATTTAAAAAAACATTGAGGCAAGATTTTACATGAATGAGTCTGATGATAAGGAAAGGCATGCATAAATGTCAAATTTAATGTCATATGATGAAGACCTCTGACGTGTAGATTGTAACAAACACTTCAGGAATAGTTCTAGCAAATGAGCCAATTATTTATGGACTATACTTGACATTTGTAGCAACACTAGCATAGTTAAAAATAATGTAAGGAAATGGTGAGATTCTCAAAAGAGCAACAACTCAGAACTGATGGAACCAGTTTCCTTCTCTTGCTAGCCTGATTAGTGCAGATTTCTGAGGCCACCTTTCAAGCCATTTATGTGTTAGAAAAGAGATATTGACCATTATAAGATATCTTACAAATTCAATTAGCTGAATTTTATCAACATGGAACCACAAAATGATGGGCAAAAATTTACATGTATTTGGTTGCAAAAGCCAGACCCAATGAAGTAAGGCAAGGACATGCCAATACTAGTTCCTACCAGTATTATTAGGAATCCAATTCTATATCCAAATGTCATTCCAACTATCCACATTGAAGGTGCAGAAGGTAGTAGAAAAGCAGGAAACATACCCATTGACCTAATAAGCACAATAAAAGTGCTTTCACACTAAAAGTTGCTGCTTCCCAATCCAAGATTGGTATAATCACCTACCACAAGGAACAACATAAGACTTTTATGAGAAGAAGTTTTTTTTTTTAGAGCAAAGAAAGGAAACATCCATGTAATTTGTCTTCCAACACTAATGCAAGAACAAAATTAATTCAAGTCTGGCTAGTCACAAACAAATGATCATAAACTCTAGCAAAAGATTCTAAACTATAGATATCTTGCTCCTCAATCTACTTCTCCAAAACTTTGAAATATATAAAGACCACCTAGAAAATGATAGTGACTCACATTCATTTTTAGCCAAATAGGCAGAAACAACTACAAGCATACATGAATGTGCATTTGCATTAACACACACAAAGAAAAGTTAATCCTTCCATCCCTCCATCTTATTCTCATATTATTCTCCATATAAAGCTAAATTATGTCAAGAAAAATCATCAATTGTAGTGGATAAGTCAAAAAACTATCATAACACATACTTGAAAACTAATGCCATTTCAATTAAGTTGGATGTTATACATATCAAGAAAAATTGTCAATTACAGTGGATAAGTCAAAAAACTACTATAACATGTACTTGAAAAATAATGTCATTTTAATTAAGTTGGATGTTATAGAAAATTTATCAATGATGAAAAGAAAATGAAAAGTTAATTTTATAGATCTCCAAAGAAAAGCACAAGGAGTTAAAACATTTCAAAACCTAGTCAATTAGAATTGGCATTCCCCTAGATGATGAAAGAAACTACAAGTGCCAACAAAGAAAAGCATAATAAAACCACCTTAATCCACCAACATATGCAATACTTATATGATTCCAAATTCTTGGGGCTCTACTTCATCAGAAAAAATAACATAATCAATTTTTTCTTGACATGTCACCTGCCTAACATTCCAAATGACTTCACTCATTGATTCAATGAAAGCAATGGACAACTTCTTGTTCTTGTCTTTATTATGAACAAGCCAATCCAGTTACTTGTATCTATACACATAGATCACAAAAGGAAAGCTTAATGAGAATGATTTATATGACCATAATTGTATGTAAAACAACTCAGTTTAACTTATTTCAATAGATCAAAATGTTATAAAAATAGCACATCATATCCTACAAGAGTATTTAGAATAATTACTCTCAAAATGAATGCCTACTATTATACAAATTGCTCTTTTCTATTTACCACTGTATGTCACACCTTCTGGAGAAGTTCATGTGTGGAATGATGGGGTCTTGATCTAGATATTTTGACCCAAAAATCCAAAATATTCAAGTGAATACAATTCAAAGATCTTTGCCACCTTATCACAACTTCCAATTAACAACTTGCCAAAAGAAATGTCAAGCTAGATGGAATGTTCATATCAAGAAGAACCATAGGAGTCTAAAAGACACTGGATTTTTTAATCAAGTAATGTTTCTTACTTGTAAGAAAACCTAAAAAATACAAAAGTCAATAATTTGAAAAGTTTTCCACAATTGTACATCAAATAAATAGCACCAGATCTGTAAAATAATAAAAAGGAAACTCGACAAGTTAACCTATATCGAGAATAATTGGCAATAAGTTTAACAACTCCTTTTAGTTGTTGAAACTTGGCATAAATTATTGTCTGCTTTATAGATTTTATCTCAATTTTTTTTGATAATCCAAAAATCCATCTTCCATTTAAACTAAGCTGAAATTTTAAATAACAATAAATATAATGTGGCTTTCTCAAAAATGATACTACTGAGAGGTCTTAAAGAACACGAAAAGTGTTTCTGCACCATGAAACTAACTTTAGGGTTGGATACAGAAAACACCACACAACTATTTGTTTAAAACGATACATTTCAAATGGCTTGGGAAATTTTAAAGGTGTCTTTGCAACCTGAAAGTTGAAAATAATTTACTCAGGTAGGATACTTTAGATAAAATCTCTACAAATTCCTTCATATGATTTTAAATTGGCTTTGGTGTCATCATGTGAAGTTAGTAATTTAACCTGAATCTATCTTCAATAAACATGAAAGATATAAATCCTAGTACATAGCAATTCCTTAATTGAGTTGTATAAATAGAAAATAAAATCTTGTGTGTTGTGATTAATCTCAAGAACATAAAACCTAGAACCTAGAATCCCTCTTGTGGATGCATATTCATCATCAAATAAGTGTATCAAAGACTTGCAAATCAGATAGTGATCTTAAGATATCTGTTACACCAATGAGAGTTTGATGCTCTCTAAGACCGAGAAAACTTATCTTTGCTAGTTGGGTTTGGCTATCTGCACTACAACCCTATGGACAATCCTACAAATTGTAATGTCCCCTTTTTATGTTTCTTGGACACTACCTAAGCTATTGCAATATTATAGCTAATTCTATTGATTTATGAATGCTAAACAATGAATGTATGTATAACTGGTAATTCCAAATGATAATATGGATAAAATGAACGAATGAATTAATATGTAAGTGTGGGTGTAATATGCACTTAATGCAAAAAGTGTGTAAAGAGCAATACAATGACAATGAATTATGTAATGGAGATGGGAATAGCATATATATAGTTACAACTGTAATTTCAATGCCACAATGGAATACAATGAATCTAACAAGGCTATGACTACAATAGACCCTAGCAGTTTGAATAAATATATATGACCGTCTCTAAGTTAGCAATTATGGAATATCCACATACCTTACGAACCATCTATGATAGGCAATGTAATATATGCTATTGTATCAAGATAATTGAATGATAGAGTCATCTCTGATATTCTTTAATATGAATTATGCAATCTGTTGATTTGGAGTCATCTTGGATATGCAAAATTGAATATGCTCTGAATATGGTGCCATCTCTGATCTGTTGTATTAATGCTTGCACTTTAATATATAAGGTTGCAATAGCAACATAAATGCTTAGCCCCCTAAAACAAATCTAACAATGCTACACAAAGATGACTAGTTAAAACATATCCCATACCTTTCCACCAATTGCCTCTTGAAGCTTTGGATGTGTTTGTATCATCATCCATATTATCTTTGTTTAGCTATTAGATTTTAAAGCAATTAGTTTAATGTCAATATGTCCATACTTGCAAATTATTAAGCTATAACCAAGGTAAGATGTTGAGTACCGACCTTATCTACCCCTTCTACTTTTGCAGTTGAAGGATCATGGTATAGATCACGCCTTCCATAATATAAAGAAGAACCAAGGAAAGCATCACTCAAGTTTTGACTCTTGCTGCTTTGATACTTTTGTGAATTGTTATCTGCGTACATAGAAAAGAATTTCAAATTTGTATAAATGTAAAATTCATAGCTCTCTCAAGAGAAAGCAAAGACGCCATTCCCAAACCTTCAAGCTATTAACATTATAATAGTAAAGGAATTCACAACTTGCAAAAGTGTAGGGGCTTGCAAAGCATACAAGACATTTTCAACCAAAAGAGAAAAGAAAGGAAAATGACTTGAAAAAAAAATTCACAAAATGATGTACTTCGAAATCAACAAATACCCTTTTATATTATTCAAACATTATGTTGTAGACTTGTAGGCGAATGTCAATATGAGGCCAGAGTTGTAACAGTGGCTTGTGCTCTAACAATTTATCTAATTAAAGGTTAGACCCAATAAAACCAAGAAGGCAACCTCTCATTCAGAATATCCATAACAAAAAAAGATATTATATCTTCATTTATTTATTGCCTACTCTTTAGGGACAACATAAAATGTTTAGACTACTAAGCTAGTGTCCTTATATATCAAGTCAAAGTACTGAAATAATTGACCGAAGTTCCTTCATTTCCTCATGCATACATGGATGAGAATGTACAAATGGCATTGGGGAATTCACCATTAAGTTCTTCACCAACTCCAAAATTGGTCCTTCCCCCATCCTGCACATTTCAGAAAAATCAGATGGCACATGCATGAAATTTTGAGGTTTCAACTTCATCAGCTGCGAACATTGCAAGGAGGAGATGAAAGTGGAAATCAGTGTCCACAAATTCTAAATGAACAGAACAATCAACAAAACAAAGGATTTCTCTGCATCTTGAGTGAAATACTCGACTCATGAATAGAAGTATTCAGTATGTTTTTGCAAGCTTTTTTCCCCCTGATCATGAAGTTTCTAAGCTGAGAGATTGTGTGGCATTGTATTTTTTGCATTCGACAGCATGAAGAGGAAACGGAATAAGTGGGGAATATCTAGAAAGCAACAAGAAAGGAAACGTAAAGACCAACTTAACTAGATAATGTCTGTGTGCCATGTTCAGGATTAAGGGGAGCTGATGAAAATAATTTAATTTCTGATAACATCTTTGGAGATATTGCATGACATGAATATCATACTAAAATATTTTACAAATAAATTTACAGCGATGGTCAAGTGGATACAAAAACTTTAACACATGTATAAAAGTGGAGTATTTCTTGATGGATAACAATAACCTTCTGATAATGTTCAGTTATTTATTTTTCAATTGTTACCTATTATTAGTACGTTATAATTATATTCATTTATTTCTGATGTTAAGCATATAACAAAATTGCATGTTGGTAAAAAACACTCTCTTCCCATGAAACTTTGAGCCACAATTTCCATTTAATGTGCCGGAAAAAATTGCAATGGTAATTTACTAATTTTAGTCCCAGGACAGAAGGTTTTATTTGTATTCGTTGATTCAAATGTATATCTGACTGCCACTTGCGTGGCTAACTACAAACATAGCTCTTACTAAGGAAAGATAAATTTGTTTTCTACAGAAGAAAGCAAAACTATGCAATAGAATACATGTGCATCCCTTCTATTAATGAAACCCCAACAAAAACCTTGTATATTAACCAGGCAGAGCTTTATTTCGAGCTGAGACTTTTACTAATAATTCTTTCTTTTTGTTTCTTTTAGTTGAAGAATCTCTTTTCAAATTTTTTAAAATGTATTAGAGCTTTCTACCTCAACGACATGCAGGGAATGGTTATTTGTAGTGCAAGTGCATAAACATACAAGATACTGATATCGTACATAATTCTCATGAGCATTTCATACAATATAATGTATCTAAAAAGTAAGATCAATGGCATTAGCATACAAAAGACTCCATGAATAAATTTCAAGGGCTTGTATGCTGGATATTACCTTGAACCGAAGCATTCCCTTGTCTCCATTAGCAAGCTGAACGACAAGGCCAAACGTGCGCATCTGCAGCAACCTAACTGTACAATTGTCTCCAACTAGAACTGGCTTCTCCTGCACTTCAATACTCTCTGTTTCAACTGTATATGGAGTTTCACATGTTATTTTTTTGTCAGAGACAGCAACATCATGAAAGAATTCTGGTGGGGCAGAAGCAGATGGAGCCGTTTCAACTAGAACTGGCTTCTCCTGCACTTCAATGTTGTCTGTTTCAACTGTATATGGAGTTTCACATGTAATTTTTTTGTCGCAGCTAGCAACATTGCGAAAGAATTCTGATAAGGCAGAAGTAATTGATGGGGCAAAACTAGAATCATCTTCAACTGCAGACATCTTATTCCCTTTTCTGCTCTTTTGAGATCTTGATTTGGACACTTTCTTAGTTGGCTGTATTTTTGATGCTCTGGTGACTTCTTGGGAGAACCTCTCTTTGTCATTTTCTAACATAACTTGTTTCTCATGCACTTCACTACTTCTCACTTCCACCTGTCGTCTTGATCTCTGTTTTTTCTTTGGTGAACTTGGTTGAGAATTTTTCTTTGCTTGCTTGCTTTGTGATGACTGAATAGCCTCTTGGGGGTATCTTTTCTTGTCACACTTATCAGCACTGCGAATGACAACTGATGGTGAAGAATATAAAGAAATGTCACTTGTCTCCTGAACTCCATTTGTAGTTACAGGTACCATATTAATGTCAGATCTTTGAATTTCCTGGAGATCGTAACCTAGTGAAACAGACTCTAAATTGGAATATTGCTCTGACACATTATAACCTGATGAATTGGCGGTGCAAGGAGATCCATTCCCACGTGATAAGTTGGATTCTTTGATAACAATATTTTCTTGTGGCATGTTGGATTATTTGGTAGTAATATTTTGTTGTTCTGGCTTGCTTTTATGCGCAGTATCCTTTAGTGAGAGTTTTATGTTGCCCCTGACATCTCGCTCAATGCACTTCAATGTGAGTTGTTACCCAAGAGACAAAACATCTGAAACTCGAGAGATCTGCAACATAGAAGCAGAGTTTGAGAATTCAAATGTCACCTCAATATAAACCTAAATACACACTATTAAGGTCCATTACCTGCAGGTGACTATTTATATGTGTTTCCTTTTTTATTTAAATATTATTAATGACAAAACTGTGACAGTGGCGGCATCGAAAAAGGTCAATCATATATAACTGCAATTTTATATCGAAACGAACAACCATAAGAATCCAACTTATGAATGGAAATGGTGACTGCATATAATTTAATATTCAGGCAGTTGTCTGGGACATGACTGTTGGCTTCTAGTAACTGATCACAAGGCAAGCCATCAACAACAAAAGTATCAACAATTTCTGCCCTTAAATTGCTAAGAAGGTCCAAAACCTACCTATCTGTATCTCAGGACAATAAACAGTTAAAACCTGTTCTGAATCAGCTTATAAATTGTTCAAGAAACCTATATGAAAAATCATCCAAGGAAATATTCATATATAAGTTTGCATAGAAAAAGGTCATTCATATATAAGTTTGCAGTTTAATATAGAAATGAACAACCATAAGAATCCAACTTATGAATGGAAATGGTGGATGCATATAATTTAATTTGCAGGCAGTCATCTAGGACTTCCACCTGTTGTGGGCTTTTCACACCATCGCCCCATTACAAATGGGGGGCCCCCTTTTGTCTCTTGGTATTGTCCTTTTAGCTTTAGTTCTTGGTAGTATTGGGCTCAATCTTCTACAGTTCCCTCTTTCAAATGAGAATTGGTAAAATTGGCCAGATTTGGAAAGTGTTGTCCATGTGGCTCTGACAATGGAAATTATTTGCTTGTTTGAGAATTGAATGTCTTGACTTACTATTTTTAGAAAGTCTATTTTTAGTAAGTCTATTTTTAGTAAATTTCACTGCCTCTCAAATTGGCCTTATTTTGAGTTTGGGACAACTTACTATTTTTAGAAAGTCTATTTGTAGTAAGTCTATTTTTAGTAAATTTCACTAACTCTCAGATTGGCCTTATTTTGACTTTGGGACAACTTACTATTTTTAGAAAGTCTACTTTTAGTATGTCTATTTTTAGTAAATTTCACTGCCTCTCAGATTGGCCTTATTTTGACTTTGGGACAACTTACTATTTTTTGAATATCTATTTTTGGCAGGTCTATTTTTGCAGCAAGTGAGCTATGGTTGATAAAGAGACAAAAGGGTACATGTGTCTATATCCAAAAGAATGAGCAAGCATGACAATCAATCAAGAAAAAAATGGTTAAGTTTGGAATCACCCATGAAATATCCAAAAGTAGAAAGGCATGAAAATAATAGAAAAAATGGTTGCCACAGAATTCTTCCATCGTGGACAAAATCCAAGATCAGTCAAAAATCTTACCTTCGAGAAAAACGGTTGTTGCAAAATTCTTCCATCGTGGAAAAAATCCAAGATCTCTCAAAAAATCCTACCTTGGAGAAATACCTTGGAGAAAAATGGTTGTTGTGGAATTCTTCCATCATGGACAAAATCCACGATCTCTCAAAATATCCTGCCATGGAGAAAAATGGTTGTTGCGAAATTCTTCCATCATGAAAAAAATTCAAGATCTCTCAAAAAATCCTACCTTGGAGAAATTTGGTTATTGTGGAATTCTTCCATCATGGACAAAATCCATGTAATGGGCACCCCTGAATGTCCCAAAAACTAAACCAAATTGCTGAAAGGAATTATGTCAAATAGTTTGCATTCAACTACTTAAAACCCCTTATAACTCTGGAAATCAAACGTTTATTTGTTTTTTGTGTTTCGTGCATGGAATTGGTATCATACAACATAAACAAGAAAGAAACTACAACAATATGCAAAGTGGAAATGAACTGCTGCTAATAAAATGTTATTTTCAGAATTCATAAAACCAAATACATGGCAGATTTATCAACTCACTAATTACTTCAGCAATATTGTCATAATACTCCAGCCCATGCTTACGAACTTGCTGCTACAATACTTTGTCCTCCAATCAGTCCACTACCTTCATAATACCATTCCCTCCAAGCGGCATAAGCGTCGGACAAGTAGTGAAGAAGATATGAGCAAAATATCAAATCTACCTGTAGCCGGAAATGCAACTAAACTGCCTGATAATGAAGCCAATAAGAAAGAATTCCAAAGGCCAAACCCCAAGAGAATGATGTCTAGAATGTTACAAGAGAGGATAGATGTCCTCAAATGCCAAGAACAAAGCTACAACTCACACACCAATTTCTTCTCATATTCAACCTGCCTAATGAAGCCACAAATGCTTCCTTTTATTCTATTTCCAAGGGTCCGCTCAACTCATATGGGCAATGTGGGATAAAAGATGTGTAATATATAAAACATATATTAAAATACCCCTTATGTCTCCCTTGGGTACACACTACCATAAAATAAATATTAAAGTAACACTTTAATATTTTACAATTAAACTAGACGTTACTTTAATAAAACTTCAGGCATTAAAATGTATTAGCAATCGGACTCCGAATAATGTGAGTGATAGCTCATCGAAAAGCTCTCACCGAGGAGTATCGAATTCCAATCACCAAAATTGACTTGCACTGTGTCCTGCCAACTTACTAAAAATAGTAAGTATGCCTGAAACTGAGTAAATCAACTTCATTTTGGCCCAAACTGGAAATGACTAGGCCAAAACACTCTAGGATCCCATTAAACCCTTCGTTAGCCCTCGGGACCATGTAGAACAAGGCTAACGCACACACACTTGGTCAACTGCTAAAAGGTGGGATCATTACAAATTCGCCCTCCTTGAAATTGCTTGTCCTCAAGCAATTAAGTAACATAATGAACTCCAACCTCCACCTGGATCCCAATTGAAGTAATGTGTGATATCCATATAGACATTAAACAAATTGCAAATGAACATCATTAGGACCAACCACATGTCCTGCAAGTTAGCTCCCAAAACTTGTGTTGATGAAGTATAAGTCTGGATGTCACTAGAAGGCGGCTCAATAGAAGATCTATGAAACCTCTTCCTCCCAACTGCTGCAACACAAAACTGAATCTTTGTAGATAGTGAAAACTGAGCCCAACTCCACTCAGGTGAATGATCAACATCAGCCTCAAACATCAGATTGTCATAAGACAATGTTGCATCCATATTGAACATAGTACTATCCCAAGAGTGAACATTAACACTTTGTTGATCGATAGTATAATATGACTCTATCACTATATTGCTCACCTCATTAGCAATAACAAGTGTACTATCATCAGAGCACACATCTACAACCACATGCTTATTACCAAACTCCTCATTGGATGGTTCAACTGACATAGAAGTGGTTGTTGATATGACAGTTCCCTTGCATTCTCCTAACTCCACTATTGCTACATCATCATCCCCTGACAAGGCTTCATATGTGGTCTCCTGACTTTGCACGCATGTCTCTACAGACTCTGTCGAAATGCCCACATCACCAACATCATAACTGGCTGGCTCTATACGTGTCTCCATCCCACCTGAGGAATCAACTACCTTCTGCTTTGGAGCAGCATACAAATAATCAATGTTGATGCCCATCTGTCTAGCCATAAGCTGCAACATCATATCCATTTGCCTATTCTGCTCCTATTGCATACGTTGCCCCTTCTCTAATGTACCCAATAACTATCTGAACAGTACCTCCCCCTGATCTGGACAAGCATTCCCGCCTCTGCCTAATCTTGTATTCCTGTCATCTCGATCACCCATATTGTTGTCCTGATCAAAGAATATCTCCTCCGTGTCTGTATGGTTGGATTCAATGTCCACCTGCATGAATGTACTAGACTGTTTGCTTTGCAAGTCTGAAATCCTTTTTTGTCTTGCTCTGGTATCACAGAAATTATAAGACCCCTGTCGCATGCTCGAACATAAATGCTTAGCCTGTGTGTTTTACTTATTTCTGATTTTAGTGTTTTGACATTTCGTCAAACACTTTTTCCCTCTATTTGGCTGTTCCAAATTCCCTATAAGACCTCCACAGGATGGCAGGACTTATAGCTCTGATACCACTGTAATGGGCACCCCTGAATGTCCCAAAAACTAAATCAAATTGCTGAAAGGAATTATGTCAAACAGTTTGCATTCAACTACTTAAAACCCCTTATAACTCTGGAAATCAAACGTTTATTTGTTTTTTGTGTTTCGTGCATGGAATTGGTATCATACAACATAAACAAGAAAGAAACTACAACAATATGCAAAGTGGAAATGAACTGCTGCTAATAAAATATTATTTTCAGAATTCATAAAACCAAATACATGGCAGATTTATCAACTCACTAATTACTTCAGCAATATTGTCATAATACTCCAGCCCATGCTTACGAACTTGCTGCTACAATACTTTGTCCTCCAATCAGTCCACTACCTTCATAATACCATTCCCTCCAAGCGGCATAAGCGTCGAACAAGTAGTGAAGAAGATATGAGCAAAATATCAAATCTGCCTGTAGCCGGAAATGCAACTAAACTGCCTGATAATGAAGCCAATAAGAAAGAATTCCAAAGGCCAAACCCCAAGGGAATGATGTCTAGAATGTTACAAGAGAGGATAGACATCCTCAAATGCCAAGAACAAAGCTGCAACTCACACACCAATTTCTTCTCATATTCAACTTGCCTAATGAAGCCACAAATGCTTCCTTTTATTCTATTTCCAAGGGTCCGCTCAACTCATATGGGCAATGTGGGATAAAAGATGTGTAATATATAAAACATATATTAAAATACCCCTTATGTCTCCCTTGGGTACACACTACCATAAAATAAATATTAAAGTAACACTTTAATATTTTACAATTAAACTAGACGTTACTTTAATAAAACTTCAGGCATTAAAATGTATTAGCAATCGGACTCCGAATAATGCAAGTGATAGCTCATCGGAAAGATCTCACCGAGGAGTATCGAATTCCAATCACCAAAATTGACTTGCACTGTGTCCTGCCAACTTACTAAAAATAGTAAGTATTCCTGAAACTGAGTAAATCAACTTCGTTTTGGCCCAAACTGGAAATGACTAGGCCAAAACACTCCAGGATCCCATTAAACCCTTCGTTAGCCCTCGGGACCATGTAGAACAAGGCTAACGCACACACACTTGGTCAACTGCTAAAAGGTGGGATCATTACAATCCACGATCTCTCAAAATATCTTGCCATGGAAAAAAAATGGTTGTTGCAGAATTCTTCCATCGTGGACAAAATATACAATCTCTCAAAATATCCTACCATGGAGAAAAATGGTTGTTGCAGAATTCTTCCATCGTGGAGAAAATCCAAGATCACTCAAAAAGCCTGCCTTGGAGAAAAATGGTTGTTGCAGAATTCTTCCATCATGGACAAAATCTATGATCTCTCAAAATATCCTACCATGGAGAAAAATGGTTGTTGCAGAATTCTTCCATCATGGAAAAAATTGAAGATTACTCAAAAATCCAGCCTTGGAGAAAAATGGTTGTTGCGGAATTCTTTCATCGTGGACAAAATCCACGATCTCTCAAAAAATCTCGCCTTGGAGAAAAATGGTTGTTTCAGAATTCTTCCATCATGGACAAAATCCATGACCACTCAAAATTTCCATGAGCAAGAGAATTAGAAATCATGGAAGCAAAAATGGCTAAGTGTTGGAGATTTGTGCTTCATAAAAGAAAAAATAGTGAAGTGTTAGAAATTCCTCCTTCATGGATGAAAAAATCCTAGTGTTGGAAATTTCTCCTTCATGGAAGCGAAAATGGCCAAGTGTTGGAGAATTGTCCTTCATAGAAGCAAAAATAGTGAAGTGTTGGAAGTTTCTCCTTCATGGAAGAAAAACTAGCTAAGTGTTGGCAATTCCTCCTTCATGGAAGAATAAATGGCTAAGTGTTGGAAACTTTCTCTTTCATGAAAAAATGAAAAAGGATTAAGTGCTGGAAATTTCTCCTCTAGATCTTGAATTTCACCCTCTTCAAGTGTGTACCCAAGACTAGGAAAATGATTGATGATGATTTAAAAAGGAGGAATTATTCAAAATGTAAGAAATGGCATAATAATGAATTGAAAGGATTTGAAGAAAAAGGAGGAGAAAGCTCTAGTTCTAGAAATTCAAGAAAGAATTTGAAGAAAAAAGAGGAGAAAGATCTAGTTCTAGAAATTCAAGAAAGATGCTCAAATCAAAAATTCTAGTACCAAGATCAAAGTACTAAGTGATCCGGCCCCAGACATTCAAGGTTCAAAGATCAAAGTTCAAGTCAAAAAATTCAAGAACATGGTGAAGGAAGTTCAATATGAAGAAATTCTAGAGTAACATAATCATCAGAAAGGGATTCCAATTCATTTTAGGGAGATAAATTTCCAAGCAAGTACATAGAAGACGAGAATGTTCGAAGAAAGATTTTCAGAAAAGTCATTCAACCAGATCTTAGTTGAAATGATGCAGTTGGAAAAGACTCAAGCTTACATAGCCTCCATCATCATTTCATGGCATCCAATTATCTTTGATGAAGAATTGAGGTCTCCAAGTCAAATCAAGAATAATTTATTCAAGGAAGACTGAGCATTTATTGAGTAATGGACATGCATGGTGGATATTTATTGCACCCCACTCCTTCCTAAATGGACATGCATAGTGGGCATTTATTACCCACTATAGTAGTGGATTCCTTGTTGCATTAATGTAGATTCCTTTCCTCTGCCCTAACCCTAATTAGGGCTGATGTGGCACAATCTTGGCCATCGGTTATTGTGATCATCTGGGCCACCTATTGTAATTGAGGACCTATATAAAGGCCTCATTTCTCATTTGTAAAGGGAGACTTTTATGAGATTGTTGCTATGAGCTACTGAGATAATAAAGTTTTCATTGGATCTTGGTGAATACTTGATGTGTCTTAGTGCTTGCTTGTTCTCCAAAATTTCTTCAATTAGATTAATGAAGAATATGATGGTGTATTGATGAATTCCTTTGGTTCATACTTTTGATGTTTTAGTGATTCTAACTCATCGTGCAAAGTTAGCCTAAACCCCTTTCATGCATATGCTTAACTTCTATCATTCATATACATTGTTCTTTATGATAGTGTATGCGGTGATATGAAAATCTTTGGCATAACCTTTGAAGATTACACTAGTTCACGCTTAGTTGTAGTATAACTTGGCGAAGCAAAATTCGGTAAATTGAGGAATTTGTCCACTAGAGTACTATTTGTTGTTATCACTACCCTTAGGATTAGAATAGAATTCCTGAACCCCATCTTATTTAATTTTTGCATATTTTGTGAAAATTCCAAAAAGTACTTCATTGCAAAACCTTAAGATGCCTCCCACATCTAGTATGACTTGAAATGAATCTAAATAAACATGTAAGGCCCCTTGTGATCATCAACAAATCACATCAACCACCGATCTTATCCTCAATCAAGACTTGGCATTAAAGTAACCTTGAAGTCATTGTATGATCTTCTAGCAATCTTAGCATACATAAGACTTTATTCAAGAGAGGATAAGATATTTCAGTATTTTTTTCTACTGTTTGGTGTGTCATAAAACACACATCAATACCACCCACGAAGTAGGATAAGTAGGAATGATCTGCATAGATCCAATTTTTGCCTTTAGAATAGTAAGGAAGCTATCTAACTACTAGTAATTGATCACAAGGTAAGCCATCGATAACTAAAGTATCAACATTTTTTGCCCTTAAATTGCTAAGAAGGTCCACAACATAGCTTAAAATTCTGTATCTCAGGACAATAAACAGGCAAAACCTATTCTGAATTAGCTTATGAGTTGTTCAGGAAACCTATATGAAAAATGATACAAGGAAATCTTGAGATCATAGCAAAATTTTCTTGCAAAATGCATCCACAGATCTTTTCAAATTTTCAACAAGAAAATTTATCCTTTATCTACATGAAAATTTATTAAACCTACAAATCCATCATGGGAAAATGCGTTACATCCCCAAAATCATACACAAACCTAGAAACTCCTTTGAAATGCTTACAAAACACAAATATGCTTGAAGCACATCCAAAAAAAACAAAAAGAAGCATTTAGAACAGGAACTTCAAAAGAATAATTTAGAATAGGAACTTCCAATGTCAAATATTTGAAAATTTTTAGGACACATTCCCATATGGTACACTGTCAAGTTTGAACTGACAAATGTGACTTTTTAGGTCTCACCAGTTGTACCATTGGATGTGAGCTAAAAACTTGAATCTTTCTTGCTCTTGTTGATAAAATGGTGCGACCCAAGGAGTCTAAAGTGAGATAGCAACAAAATGTTTAAATTGCTTGTGAAATGAGAATCGATTCAAGGTGTCAGATTGGCTAGTTATACAAAAAATTCTTGAGATTAATGTCAAGTGGGTTGTCTCCTCTAATGAATTTCCACTTCCTTTGACTAGGAAGGCCCTCTTACATTGGTCATCTAACATGGGAAATAGAGAATCAATTTAAAATTATAGCGTTTTACTCTACGACCAACCTACTTTGTGAAGATTGCCCTATTTTAGGAGGTGGCATAAATGTGAGAAATACAAATTTTAAAAAAAAAAATTTAAACTCAAACTCACAACCCTAACCCTAAAAATTTTGCTCGGCACTTAAAAGTTCCTTGGCACATGAAGGTGCCGAGTGCTAGTTTTACTCGGCACTTGATGGTGCCGAGTGGTAGGTTGCTCAGCACTTGAAGAAAAGTGCTCAACACAGGAAGGTGCTGAGTGCCAGAATTACTTGGCACTTGCTCGACACAAGAAGGTGGCGAGTGACAGGCAATAGGTGTTGAGTGAACTCGGCACAAAGAGGAGCTCGTCACTTGCACAGGAAATGCTCGGCACTAATTGATGCCGAGTGAGCTCGGCTCCAACTAAGAAAGAAGATGCTGAGTGTTCTATATCAAACTTAAGAAATATAACTTAGGAAATATTTCAACGTGAATGCTTTCACCATTAAAACCAGAAAGCCAAAGCTTTAACCTTTCAATCAAACTTGTCAAATGCAATGAATAGAAGATGAAGAACAATAGATTAAGTATGTTTCTTGCTTTCTATTCAATCTTTCACTAAACTATTACAAATTCTAGGAGCATTCAGCTTCAACTAGAAAACCCTAAAATAACCCTAAACTGATAATACTTCAAACTTCAAACAACTTTAAAATTTGCAGCTATAATAGTTGAATACATGAATGCCTAGAGCAATCACTGCTTCAACAAGAAAAATTCAAACAACAAACTTACAGAGTGAACAAGGAACCACGTGCAACTGCAGACACAAACTTCCTTCCTTCTTCCTTCTCTGCTCAGCTTTGCAACTTCTCTCTGATCTGCTTGATCTCACTGAATAGAATGAATGTTGAAACATTCCTTTTATCATATTCTTCCTTTCCCTCTCAACATTCAAATTTCAAACTCTCACCTACCAAAAATGAATGCCTATCATGACCTGACAAGGTAGATGGGCGTGGGGCTCAAGGACAACTTGCAAGCGTTGACGTTAATTTCCAATACTCCTCCTTTGTCCTGAGACCCACAAAAAAAGATCACTGCTGATCCAAATCAACTACACCAAGACTCTATCTTAAGTGCACAAAAGTTACAATGCCTAATGGCTTGGTAAAAATATCTGCTAGCTGCTGCTCTGACTTACAAAAATTTATTTTGATATCCCCATTCTCCACCAACTCTCTCATGAAGTGATATATGATTTCTATGTGTTTGCTTCTCCTATGGAAGACTGGATTCTTGGACAATGCAATTGATGAGATGTTGTCACAATAAATTGTGGTTCCATCCTCTTGCCTTTCATTCAAATCTATCAAGATCCTCCTTAGCCAAATTGCTTGACATGCTGTTGCATTTGTTGCAATGTATTCAGCCTCTATTGTAGATTGAGCAACAATAGGTTGCTTCTTGGATGCCCATGAAATTGCACCTGATCCCATATGAAACATGTATCTGGAAGTGCTCTTCCTATCATCTAAACTTCCAACCTAATCACTATCAGTGTAACCCACCAACTTGAAATCATCATTTACAGTATATAAAATTTCAAATCCCTTGGTACCTTTCACATACCTTAGGATCCTCTTTCCCGCTTACCAATGGGAATCCTTTGGTGTTTCCATAAATCTAGAAATTAGACTTACTGCATGCATTAGGTCTGGCCGAGTTACAATCAAATACATTAAACTTTCAACCATACTTTTGTAGAATGTTGGATCTACTCTCTTGCTAGAGTCTTCCTTGCTCAACTTTAGACCTACTGCTATTGGTGTGGGGGTTGCCTTACTATTATGCATTTTAAATCTCTCCAAGATCTGCCCTACATATTTTTCTTGAGAGATAAAGATTCTATCATGCATTTATTTTACTTCTATGCCTAGAAAGTATTTCAAGAGACCTAGGTCTGTCATTTCAAATTCACTTTTCATGGCCTCTTTAAACTCACCAATTAGAGCCTTGTGGGTATGTGCAGGATCATAGTGTACCAAACTATGGCCTTAAGTGGCAGTGAAAAATAAAAAAATTAGGGTTATGTCAACTTGACACATAATTTTAAAGTGGTTCTAGACTTTATATCAAAAAGTTGTAAGAAAATAATCTATAGGAAATTGATATAGTTTCTAAAATACAAGGCCTTATCTAGAGAAAAAATTATTTGATTGGTCAAAAGTTTAGATTTTAATGTAGTACTACAAAAATTTTAGGGTGAAAATAAAAAGTAGGTGTATGTCTGACCACCTTAATCATAATCAAATGATAATATTTTTAAATATAATTTTAGATATAAAAAGTAGACTCATGCCTGGATGTGACACATATTTTTGGCAATTTTTATTCCAAATAAATAATTAATTATGAATTTTCTACTATACTGTTTTCAGAATTAAAAAACTCCCGTGTCTGAACACGTTAACTAGTTCCAAAAAAATCAAAATTAAGTTTTTTTTTTTTTTTTCTTATACTAGTTGAAGCATAGAATGTGACCCATCTCTTGGATTTCACAAATCTTATATGGTTTGAAAGTTATAGCTATTTTTCAACCAGTATGTTAATCAGCACTTTGTACCTAACTCCATTAGAAAATAAGTAATAATTACTTATTGAACTCGTAATTTGACAAAACTTACATTTATGAAAAGCTAAGAACATTCTTAAGAAAACCTTTTCATTACATCAAATTTTGGTTTAAAAAAAGTCGTCAGCTACATGCTTGAAGTAAAAAACACATAGAAACATGCCAAAAACACATTTTTGAGATGTTGTAAAGATGACCATATAAGGTTGGTATTGAAAGATATAGTAGGAATTATAAAGGTATTAATTATTTTCATTTAGTATCAGGATGGGTGGGAAAAAAGTGGGAATAGATTTTGAAATTCTTTGAGGCATTTCAGAACTACATATTTTTCAGATCGTCACTTTTTGGCACACCATTATCCTGCACATACCCTTGTCATTACCAGTAAAAATTAAATCATCTACATACAAGATAACAATCAATACATTACCATCTCTTTCCTTGATGTAAAGAGTGGGCTCAGCATTGCTTTTGCTAAAGCCATTGCTCATCAAATATGAGTCAATCCTACTATACCATGCCTGTGGAGCTTGCTTGAGCCCATAAAGAGCTCTCTTCAATCTATATACTTTATTCTCTTCACCTGCAACTTCATAACCAAGTGGCTACTCCACATACAATTCTTCTTTCAATACACCATTTAGGAAGGTAGACTTCGCATCCATTTGAAATATCTTCCACTTGTGCTGAGCTGCAATTGCTATGACAACACACACGGTTTCCATTCTTGCAACTGGGGCATAGGTCTCATCATAGTCTCTTCCATACTGCTGTTTGTAGCCCTTGACTACCAGCCTTGCCTTATGCCTATCAATCTTGCCTTCAGCATTGCATTTGGTCTTATAGACCCATTTCACTCCAATCACTTGCTTCTTGGGGCTCATTCCTTTCTATGACATCTATTTCCTCATCCATGGCATTACACCATTTCTTCTCCTTAATAGCTTCCTCAAAATATACTGGATCACTGAGAAAATAATGAAAAATTAACACTCTCATCATAATCTTCATACCTTTCATCTTGGTATATCTCCCTAAGACTCTTGGTCTTTCTTGGTAATAGGGAGGAGAGTGTGGGATTAGAATCTTCATTGCTATTGCATTGCCGACTTGGTCGGTCTTCACTGGTACTCAGCACTGACACTTGATCATGCCTAGAGGAGCTCGGCACTGTCTGAATCTGCTTGCCTTTTCTTCTATCTTCTCCTTCTTGCTGCTCATCAACATCCTCTTCACTCATAATTGGCACTTTACTAGAAGTGCTTGGTGACTCATCAGTTGAACCATACCAAGACTGATTTTCAAGAAATTTTACATCTCTTGAAAGCAACATCTTGTTGTTCAATGGGTCATACAATCTGTATGCCTTTTATTCTAAGCTGTACCCTATGAAAATACATTTCACACTTTTGTTATCAAAATTCTTCCTTTTCTCTTTAGGCACATGTGCATATGAAACACATCCAAACACCCTTAGGTGTTCAACTGTCCATCTTATTCATGACCAAGCTTCCATTCGAATTTTGTCACAGATTGCCTTTGTAGGACACCTATTAATTAGGTAAACTGCTGTTGCCACAGCCTCTCCCCAAAATTCAGTTGGGAGACCTTTCTCTTTTATCATGCTCCTTTCCATTTCAACAATGGTCCTGTTCTTTCTTTCATCCACTCCATTCTGTTGTGGTGTATAGCTGGCTGTGAGCTCTTTCTTAATGCCATGTTCCCTGCAAAAATTTACAGAAGAATTGGAGGTATACTCCCCTCCTTTATCTGATCTTAGGACCTTGATATAGTGTCCACATTCTCTTTCAGCCTGGGCTTTAAATTCTACAAATTTATCAAATGCTTCAAATTTATTCTTTAAGAAATACACCCATGTCCTACAACTGAAATCATCAATAAATGTCATAAAATATGTACTCTTCCCAATGGAAGTAACTTGCATAGGACCAACTCGGTCAGTATGCACTAACTCTAATGGATATCTAGCCCTCCTAGAATTTCCAGAATTAAAGGGAAGCCTATGTTTCTTACCCAAAATACAAGCCTCACACTTGTCACATGAATTTCCTATACGTGGCAAACCTTCTACCATTCTTTTATTTGACAATAAATTTAAACCAGCATAGCCAAGATGACCATACCTGAGGTGCCATACCCTTGAGGGGTCTTCAATCACACTCCTTAAAGCTAATTGTGTGGGAGGTGCAGCACTAACTTGAGATGAGAAACATGTCTCAATCTTCAAGGGAAACATTTCGTTCTTTTTCATTTGAACTGTTGCAAGTAGGTTCGTGCTCCCATCCTTTTCTTGAATGACACACATTTCATTCTCCATCAGCACTTTGTATCCATTTTGAATGAGCTGACCAATGCTCATCAAATTGTGCTTCATACCAAGGGAAAAATTTTGTATTTCCCTTTTCTCACCTTTCTTGGTGCAAACCATAATAGATCCTTTGTCCACAACTGGTAGGGTTCCATTGTTACCCATCTTAATTTCTGATTTGAAACTCTTGTCAATGAATGAAAACAAGGTTTCATTACCACTCATGTGGTTGCTACATCCATTGTCAAGGTACCAAACCTCAAGGCTTCCTTCTTCACCAACATTACACATGATGAAGGTAATGTTTTCACTTCCCATATTCACATCAACCACATTTGCTTGTCCTGACTGATCTTTCTGCTTCTTCAAGCATTCATTTGCATAATGCCCATATTTATGACAGTAGTAGCATTCTACATTACTCTTATTTGAGTTGTAGTTTTTCTTACCTCAGCTTGAAGTATTTTGTGAGCTACTTGCTCCATCTTCTCTTCCTGAGCTTTCTACTGCAGCATTTCTTTGTCCTCCATTACCTCAGCCTCTACCTCTAGAGTTTCTACCTGAGCCATTTCTTCCTCTTCGCCTTCCTCTTGGATTTGACTGAGCCTTGAATGCTTGGTCTTGGCTAGAAGAAGATGTGGATCTATTGATCCTATACTCATGGGTTTGAAGAGAACCCATCAACTCATCCATTGTCAAAACACTGAGGTCTTTTGCCTCTTCTATGGTCATAACCAAATGGTCATATTTATGAGGTGAACTCTTCAATATCTTTTCCACTATCCTCTACTCTTGATATTCTTCTCTATTTGACTACAGTTGGTTAATCACATTCGAGGTCCTTGAACTGAAGTCTGCAATTGATTCATTTTCCTTCATCTGAAGGTTCTCAAACTCCCTCCTTATGTTCTGTAGCTTAACTATGTGGACTTTATCAGTCCCCTTGAAGTTTGTCTCAAGGATATCCCATGCTTCCTTTGCATAATTTGCTGATGCAATCTTTGAGAATATTGTCTCTGTCATTGCTGCTTCAATAAGACTTAATGCCTTTGCATCTTTCCTCCTTGACTCTTTCAAATGAGTCTTCTATGCATTTTTGAGGGCAACATATTGAGTTGTATCAGTCACATCATTGAATCCATTAACCACAAACTCCCACAAATCATTTGCTACCATAATGGTCTTCATCTTCTTTGCAAATGTATCATAATTTTTTCCATTAAAGGAAGGTGGCTGCTGCCATATCTTTCCTGCATCTCCTGCCATGATAAATATCCCAAGAAAAAAAATGTCCTAACTCACTGTGGATGTGGGGCCTCAAAGCTCTGATACCATGTGAGAAATAAAAATTAAAAAAAAATTAAACTCAAACTCACAACCCTAACCCTAAAAACTTTGCTCAGCACTTAAAAGTTGCTCGGCACATGAAGGTGCCAAGTGCCAGTTTTACTTGGCACTTGATGGTGCCGAGTGGCAAGTTGCTCAACACTTGAAGAAAAGTTCTCAGCATAGGAAGTTGTCGAGTGCCAGAATTACTCGGCACAAGAAGGTGCCGAGTGATAGGCAACAGGCGCCGAGTGAACTCGGCACAAAGAGGAGCTCGTCACTTGCGCAGGAAATGCTTGGCACCAATGGATGCCGAGTGAGCTCGGCTCCAACTGAGAAAGAAGATGCCGAGTGTTATGTATCAAACTTAAGAAATATAACTTAGAAAATATTTCAACGTGAATGCTTTCACCATTAAAACCAGAAAGCCAAAGCTTTAACCTTTCAACCAAACTTGTCAAATGCAATAAATAGAAGATGAAGAACAATAGATTAAGTATGTTGCTTGCTTTCTATTCAATCTTTCACTAAACTATTACAAAATCTGGGAGCATTCGGCTTCAACCAGAAAACTCTAAAATAACCCTAAACTGATAATACTTCAAACTTCAAATAACTTTAAAATTTGCGGCTCTAATGGCTGCATACATCAATGCCTGGAGCAATCACTGCTTCAACAGGAAAAATTCAAACAACAAACTTACAGAGTGAACAAGGAACTACGTGCAATTGTAGGCACAAACTTCCTTCCTTCTTCCTTCTCTGCTTAGCCCTGCAACTTCTCTCTGATCTGGTTGATCTCACTAAATAGAATGAATGTTGAAACATTCCTTTTATCATATTCTTCCTTTCCCTCTCAACGTTCAAATTTTGAACTCTTACCTACCAAAAATGAATTCCTGTCGTGCCCTGATAGGGTAGATGGGCGTGGGGCTCGAGGACAACCTGCAAGCATTGATGTTAATTTCCAACAATAAATGCATATAAATACATGATCCTTTTGGAGGTCTAAAGAGAAATTTTCAAAGAGTACTATTTAGAGAGAGGAGCAGATCTAGACCAATACCTAGAGCAGGATATATGAATGGTATTAGAGATTTTTATTAAAGAACAAGAGCAGATAAAGTGCAAATTTTGATGTATATAAGTTGAAGAAACACAGGGTATCTTCCTACGAAAAATTAGGTCAGACACAAGAGTCCATAATCTTGTTCCCAACAATGGAAGGGAACTGCAATGATATTAGATGCAGTGGGTATTTATACTTTTCTCGTCTCTCTATTTTCAATGCCATAGATTCTGTCTTTTAATCTTTTCCCATTATTTGTACACTTAAAATTGGTATTCTAGTGTTTATTGTTACTTTGCACGAATATTAGACTCATGGTATGCAGAAGAGAATAGCCTTTGATTGAATAAGTTGGACAACTTTTATAAATTTTGGAAATTCGATTGACTAAAGCTAGGTTTTAGAAATATCTTTGCAAAATTGCCTAACAAAATATTCAACTACATATTCTTATATCATCTATATTGTTTCTTAATAAAAAAGGTGTTAAAAACAATCTCAAAAAGTTGAAAATTCCTAAAATTTTACTCATACAACTTTACAATTTTGTAGTTATCCCATATTCTAACCTATTTTTGTATTCACTAAACATTGACTGGTTAATAGGAACCATATTGTAAATCTAGAAAGTCTTTTAAGATAGTAAAATGGCAGACAATGAAGGAACAAAGTATTATCACATATTTTAACCTAATGGTGTGATTCAGTATGAGTTTTGATTTTTTGGATGTAAGCTAAAAAAATAGACGAATTTTATAAAACTAAAACATTAGTAGCCTATGAAGATCAATCTTTGCCAATCATAGAACCTAGAGTTTTCTAGAAAGTATCTCAAAATTGAATGGTGGATCCAAGTGTAGGTGGCCAACTGAATGATAACTTCTCCCTTGCAGCATAAATTCACAACACTCTCCTATGCGATCAACAAGGATTGTAAAACACACAATAAATGGATTTGAAGAGTCACTCAAGTCACGTAAGCCTAGATAGAAAATGCAACAACTAGGAACCTAATTAGGACATTTAGGACATTTGCAACCAGAAATTTGTGCAACAATTTGTAGAAATTTCAAATATTTTCAACTAACTTTAGGGGACCATGACCAATCCTTCAAGGCCAAAAATTAGTGATTTAAAATTGAAGCAAATGAGAAATTAATTGCTATTAAACTAGCCAATATTATTGACAAACTATGAAATTAAACATGAAGAAAAATGCTTATTTTGTTACATTAAGAGAGCAAGGTTACATCAAAGTTTCATGTAGAAATTTGGATTGCATCTCCCCTCACAAAAAGGATCTCAAACACATTTCAAACACACTTGGACCATCTACACTAACTCGTGTGTCAGGAAAATTAAAACCAGCTCTTGGAAAAGACTTTACTTTTGCTCTTGAACTCCAAACTTCTCAATGAAAAATCTTCCACTCCCTTCCAATTTGTTTGACTCTCTACCCATAACCTACAATTAAAAGAGGGATCAATGAATACCCACCGAAAAATCTTCAAATTGGCTTATTTAACATGTAATACTTAAATCATGAGGTAGACAAAGGCACCAAATTCAGACAAAGACCACTATTTTTCAAATAACCTACTAACACATCTTCAGATTTGTGTTAACTCCACATCCAAGCACTGAAATCTTAATGCTACAAGCCAACATATTTAATCAACTCTAGGTGAATAATTATAATCTTCCTTTTTTAGCGCTAATTCATATAAACTAAAATAACAACCCTTCATGTTTTGTAAATAGTAGGGGATATGAAACTGCTCTACCATCTCGAACCACTCCATTCCTAGATCATGCATTAGAGAGGGGGTTGCTGGATCAGCCACTCAACCTTTCTCAGATGCATCAATTTGTTATTGGTGCATCTAGACCTATGGAATTGGTCAAGGACTCAAAATTGGGCATGGAACTAAAAATCTCAGAATCAAACATGAGCTATGAATGCATATCTACTACTCTAAATCAGAAAGAACAAAACATGGAAAGAGAATTCCCCAACTTTTTACTTTCTATACTACCATAATCAAATGCTCCCAATCAATGCATCTTCAAATGCACCCGCATGCTAAAAACATACAATAAATGTTTCTTTTTTTTACATGTAAGCCTCGTGTTGGTCGAAATTTTGACCGACACAGGGCTTACATGTATAAAAAAAATTTATTTGTCTTAACATTCCAACCAACCTAAACTTATTTAGTTGATGGTCAAAAATTTTGGTATAAAAATGAGGTTAAATGTAGGAGTGAGAGAAGTTTAGGGTTTAGAGAGATGGAGTTTAGGATTTAGAGAGAGATAGAGGGTTATGTGGTTAGAGAGTGGTTTAGGGTTTAGAGAGATAAGGTTTAGGAGTTAGAGAGAGACAGAGGGTTAAAAGTCTGAGATCTAGAGAGAGAGAGAGAGAGGAGGTTGGGGTTGGGAGAGACAAAGTTATGTAAGTTAGAGAGAGAGAGAGAGTGAAGAGGTTAGGATTGGGAGAGATGAAGTTATCTCAGTTAGAGAGAGAGAGAGAGAGAGAGAAACAATTTTATGGATTATTGGATTAGAGAGAGGTTTAGGATTTATAGAGATGGGCATTAGGAGTTAGAGAGAGATAGAGGGTTAAGAGTTTAGGGTTTAGGTCAACATATTCAGTTTTAAGGTTCAATATAGGATTTAGAGTCTAATTTGGTTCAATGTGAGAGTTTTATTTAGAGTTTAACTAGGTTTAATGTTGTGGTTTAATTACATTCAATGTTAAGTTCTGCTTTTGCCTATAATTTATAAGGTTAAGGTTTTCAATATGATGGTTTTAGTTACCAGCTTCATTTTTTTCAATGATAGAGTTTTACTTAACTCATGTACTATTTTCTAATTTTTTTAAATTTTAACCAAATATTTCAAACAGTAGTTTCTAAACTTTTACCTAACAATTTCTAATGATTTCTAACAAAAACAAAATAACAATATTTCAATTCTCTAATATTCTCTCTAAATAATTTTCTATATTTAGTAAATTTATTCTATTATTTTCTAAACTTTCAAAATTTTCTAATTGTTCTAATACTTTCTAAAGTTTCTAACTTTTCTAATATTTTCTCGCAAGAAGACGTAGTTTTTACCAGTGGCCCTTGGTCTGTGTGTTCCTCTCTGCTTTTTTTTCATAAATGGTCCCGAGACTTCACTGTCTTGGATGATAAAAAGCTTAGGGTTGCTATATGGGTCAAATTCCCAGGTCTACCCATTCCCTGCTGGCCTTTTATTGAGTCTACTACCCAAGCCCTTGGCAAAGTTGTTACCAAGGAGCCTGAGAAATTTTTTAATGCTCGCCCTCAGCGGCGTGTTTGCAAATTGAAGTTTATCTTTCCAAAGATCTCAAGGATTCTGTGGAAATCCAGATTGGAGCTCAAACCTTCTCATAGAAGGTTCTTTACTTGAACCTACCTATACCCTGTTATAGGTGCCAGTCTGCAGAACACAAGATCATGGATTACCCTTTGGCTACGCCTAGGGTCAAACCCCGACCTAAAGCGATGCCTATCAAATAAGCTAAAGGAAAAAAAGAAGAATGGTTTACTATTGGGTGCAAGGGCAAGCCTACCTTGAATCCCTTGGCCCCTGAGCCATCCTATGTGGTGGTTACCAAAATTCCTCTTGCTTCCACAGAAGTGTCAATGCCTGCTGACGCTAGCAGCTTCCATTGCACTTGTTCCGCTTTCACAAGTTTTAAACCATGCTAGTTTGCAGGGGATCAAGGTGACCGCCAAGGCCTTGTCCTTGGATGGGGCTCATACTCCTCTTGCAGTCTCTTCCATAGTACCACCAGTAACAAGGTGTTCTCGTAGTCCTCCTAGACGTGCAGAGATATCAGGGGTAGAATAGTAGGCTATAAGTCCAGAGGATTTCCTGTCTGACTTCCACCCTATTTCTACCTTTTTGTAAAATAGCTACTCCTCTCTGGAGGATGAGAATGATATGGAAGAGTTCTCATGAACTTCCTCCCATGGAATGTTTGAGGTCTTACAGACCTCCCCAGAAAGTTCTATGTCTGGGATACCCATCATAGACTTGGGAATTTAGATTTTCTTTGCCTGCAAGAAGTTAAGATTTTTGGTTTCATGCTTTCTGCTACATGCCAAGTTGTTTGGCAGGATAGCGTTATGTTTTCTTCTCAGCATGAAGCTGGCCGAGGTGGTGTAGTTACTCTCCTGTCACCTCGCCTTCATTCTGCTATTATCTCACATGGTTCTGACCCTACAAACCATATTATTTGGCTTTTTCTTTCCCTTAACAATCATTCTTTTAGAGTCATTAATGTTTATGCCTCCAATGATGCTGTGGAAAGGGCACAAATGTGGGTTTGGCTTGTTGAAAACTTTCCGCTAGCTACTTGGGTCCTGTGTGGGGACTTCAATATGGTTGAAGTGGCCTCTGACAAAGATGGCATTCTGCCTTTCCGTTGGATAGCTGGGGAAAGAGAAGCCTGGTTTTACATGTGTCATAAATTGGGCCTTTTTGATCCCAATACAAACTGCCGCCATGATAGTGGGGCCTAGCATACTTGGTCCAATTTCAAGCCAGTCCTGAACACATATTGAAATGTCTTGATCATGCTATGATCTTCGCGCAATCTTTTTTCTCCTTTTCTAAAGATCATCATTTACCTATCATTCCCCTGAAAGATGTGATGTTGTCAAACCACAATCCCATTTATTTTGGCATTTCTTGGCAAACAGTTGTCCTCAAAGTGGCCAAGTCTCAATTCTTCCTCAACACATCTGCATGTTGTTGCATGCTTCCACCATCTCCCACATCCAACATGTTTGGAATTTGGGGCCACGTTCACATTCCCATCTAGGTTGGATTCAATGGTGGAATGATGCCATTACTAGAATAGTTCAATTTTTGCACATCTATGGGCATCAGCTGGCAATCTTCAGAAAATGGTCTTATGAAGCCAATACCCTTGCCCTCAAAAAAGCCTCTGAAGCTCTCACATTCAACCCCTTTGATGTGAATTTACAAAGTCAGCTTGCCAAGCTTTGCCATGATAAGAAAATTGTTGATAACTATGTTGTCCGAGGAGCCCAAATCAAAGCCTGTCTCCACTGGTCGGAGGTTGGCGACAAAGCCTCGAAGGAGTTCTTCCAGCCTCTATGAGCCTGTCATACCAATGTTGGGATTAAAAAGATAAAACAAGGAATTAATGTTCTTTCCAGTCTGCCCGACATCCTGCAAGCATTTGTTCTTCACTATGAGAATGTCTTTGCTTCACATGGCAATTTGGTTGCTCAAGAGGAGGCTCTCAAAAAGTGTATTGTTGTTACTCCAAACCACCTCACAGTTGAGCAATGTGCTTTCCCTCTGAGACCTTAAAGAGGTAGTTTACTCCATGGAAGATGACAAATCCCCTGGGTGTGATGGATTTCCCTATGAATTTTACAAACATCTTTGGGAGAAAATTGGTCCTAATCTACACAAAGTCTATCTTGAAGCATATCATTCTAAAAGCTTAGGAGAAATCATAAATAAAGGCAATATTAAATTCATACCTAAAGCTAGTGATCCTGAGGACATATGCAACTGAAGACCCATCACCCTCCTTCAGTCCGTGGAGATGCTCTTTGGTGACACTAATGCTTGCATCACCATCAATAATTTGCAATCTAAAGCTTTTGGAATTTTTCACTCCATCAAGCAAGGTTGTCCACTAGCTCTAGTGCTTTATGTCCTTGCTACTGAAGGTTTTGGTCATTTACTTGCTCACTCAGTGTCTTCAGGACTGGTCTGTGGCATTTCCTTGCCTGATTCTTCCTCCCACTTAGTCAATGGTCATTTTGCTGATGATTCTTTTCTTACTCTTCTTGAAGATGAAGAAAACATCAAAAATTCTTTAAATTGTCTGGACACTTTTTGTCAAGCCTCTGGCTCTGCCATTCAATGCCATAAAATGCTCTATTGCCACTAGTCTTTCTTGCCAGCTCCACCTTGGCTGAGCCAGTTCCAATGGAAATGGGTTACTCATGGAGAAATATTCCTCTTTCTTGGCATTCCTTTTGCTTTCCAGGCTTCCCCTGTGGAACTTTGGAATGGTGTGCTTACAAAGATTAGCAAAAAGCTTGATTATTGGATCACTAAGCCACTTTCTCTTGGTGGTAAATTCCAGATTCATTCTAAGATTCTGGCTGCCACCCATGTGTACTATTCTTCCTGTTGGGCTCCCTCCAAAGCTTCCTATCTCAAACTAGAATGTTTGCTTAGAGATTTTCTTTGGGCCTCTGGTTCTGACCATCATGGTTTACACAGAGCTGCTTGGGATTTCTGTTGTCTCCCAAGGGAATCTGGGGGTCTCGGCTTGCTTTCCACTTGAAAGCAGGGCCTTACCCTCTATGCTAAATGGATTATCAGAGCTATTTCTAGAGATCTAGCTTGGAAGATACTTGTAAGGCATTGCATTTCTTCCAGCTTCCCTATTAACAGACCGGCGTGGAAGGGGATTGGTTTTCAGACCCTTCTCACTATGCGTGAACCAGTGGTCATACAGGGCTCTTTTGTTATAAAGAGCATCTAGAAAGCCTGGGAAGCTGTTAAACCTTGTCTTCATTGGGTTGGTGATGAGTTTCGCAATGGGCTATCCTTAAATCAACAGAACATTTGGTGGTCTCCCTTTTTTGCCATCTAGGGTACTCCTCTTACCAAGACTCAAGGTGCCAGTGCTCTGCATTTCTTTAAATGTGGCATTCGCACTACCACGGATATTTTTTCAAGAGTCACCATGAATTTTAGGTCATGGGAGGATATGCAAGTTCAATACCGCCTTTTTTGTTTTGATCGCCAGACTTATGACCTTCTGTTGTCTTCCATCCCTATGCACTTACTTCATAAAGTGGGGATTCAGTCTGTTTGTCCTTGGTGGTATGATTGGAAGTGGTATCTTGCCACTCCATTTACCAATTATAAGCCCAATATGGGGTACAAATGGCTTTCACCCCACCTTCCAATGGTGTACATGCTTAATCAATGGTGGCATTTGCAATCTTCGCTTTCTCAATGGAGAAAATGTTTCAACACCATTTGGAGTGCCATTACAGAACTTAAGATTGCCCACTTTGCTTGGTGCCTTGCCTTCCAAGGTCTTCCCTTGGGGCCTCGGCTCAAGCACATTGGGGTTCCTGATCCTAGATGCCCCTTCTGTGGCCAACCTGAGTCCTTTTTGCATATTTTTTTGGTTTTGCAAGCGTGCTCGGAATTATTGGCACTAGATTCATGATTTTTTTCAAGCCTTTTAGGCCTAAACCTTTTTCATGGCACATGATCCTGCTAGGTGATTCCCCCAAAAATCCTTGAGAGTTCTCCTACATTTGGCATACCTTTAGGATGGAAATTTTGTTTTCTCTATGGAAAGATAGGAATGCAGTTTTATTCAATCACATTTTTTTGGATGTTAATATATAAATGTACACTAAGGCATGCATTTGTAACAATGTCATTATGCAGATATAGGTGCAAGCTAATAAAATTTCACTGGAAGTTGCCCACTTACAGGAATTGTTAAATCATTGGGGCAATACTCCATGCACCATTTCTAGAGTGCCTTCGAATGCCTCGATCGATGCCTCTTCATCTCGTGGCTGTCATTCTCGACGTCAGTCCTCTGGCCGCCATTCACACATGTTGCGCTCCTAGGGCCCCTATCATCGTTCTCCCAGCAGTGGTCATGGTAGTTGGAGGTGTCGCTCTACTTCCCCACCACGTGGTGGTTCTAGCTAGTCCTCGGCTCCTCCCCCCTAGGTGAGCTTCTGGCCGGTCCTCAGCTCCTCCCCCTAGACGGGCGCACTCTGGCAAGTTTCCTTGGCTGGCCTTGGAAATTTCTCCTCCATGGCCAGACAAGAAGGATGTGAAGACTGCGACTACCCTAGATCCTGCTAATGTTGCTGATGGCTAGACTATTCCTAGTCTGCCCCACAATCCCACTGATGCGTGGGGATTTCTTGATAAAGATGATCCTCCTCCCTCTGCTGGTACTGCCTTGGTAGCATGAGGTTGTTAAAAGTTTTTTTTTTTTTGATGAATAGTTAATAGTTTCTAGCTGAGGCCATGTTGTTTTTTTCGACTTCGACCATGTGAACTCAGTCGCGGGGTGATCTTGTATCCCCCGGCCCCTTTTTTGTGAATTGTAATCTTAGTAAATTTTATTAATTGAAAAGTAATATTCATAAAAAAAAATGTATTTTCTATATAATTTTCTACTAAAATTTCTTTTTACAATTTTTTTAATAATGTCTAAACTTTACTAAATTTCAATATTTTTCTAAGTTATCAAATATTAAACTATTTAAGACTTAATACACTACAATAAAAAATATTGGAAGCATTTAAAACTATAAACATTTTTAAAAATGCATTAAAAACAATATTTTTACTTAAGCAAACATAAAATAAAACATAAAACATATTAAATTTTTTGGAAAATTACTAACATACTTGATCCAATTCAATTACTCTTGTAGCCCTTCCCACTTTGCAATTCTAGCAAACTCATTTCATGCAAATGAGAAACAAATTGAATTTTTTATTATTATATAAAGTTTCAAATTCTGACCGAAATTGATCCATTTGAATCAATTTTGGTCAGAACCCTGCAAAGGTGTACATGTTATGTGGTGTCTACTCAGCACCACCAGGATTAAGCTAGAATTGTTCAGGCCAAAAGATGTTTAGCCGAATTTGGTCCTATAGGAACTATAAAGTTAGCCTAAAAGCTTACAGAGGTTCATTCTTTCACCCATTAAAATTGTATTGAATGAATGAATATAAATTATAAAAGAAGTCAATCCTTAACAAGGAGATCAAAACCTTAAAAGTTAAGTAAGCTAAGCTACATGATAATAGTTAATAAAATAATTAATTATTATATACCAAAATTTTAGCTTAAGAAAAGTAGAGATAATAAGTGACTTATGATTAAATCAAAATAATTTAATTAATAAGTAAATACCATCTTAATCTAAAAAATATAGTAATGTAGATTAATTTCAATGAGGTGATAATGAAGTGTAAGTAAAATGATCAATTAAGATGCAAACAATGATCAAACTTGTATGATAGAAAAAGGCATGAAAGTTAGATATGAATAATAAATACAAACTTTATGACATAAAAAATGAAGCAAAAAACTCACCATGGAATACAAAGAGGAATATCCATTTATATTTAGAAAACTAGTGCCTAAAATTGCTATAGTAAAAAACTATTCAAGATTCAAAACTTGGGGACTAATATTTATGGATTCTATAAATATAAGGGCTCAAGAACAATGATAAATTCCTAGGCCATGGTCAAGATGGGCTTAGGGATGATAGGGGGTCAATCTTAAGACCAACCTTGAACTTATTTCCATAGAAATCTAAATTTTAGAGCTTCGTGTGCAATTCAAAGTTGTATTTTACAAATCTTAATACTACAGCTCCAACACCTATAAATTTTCACATATAAGAAATAAAAATCATTTTTTTTTATGGGGGTGGGGATAAGGGGTGTCCTTGAACAATTTCTAGTTGAGGAATCAACCTTAAATGGTAAATAATGTAAAATGAAAAATAGGTAAATATTCACCTCACTTGTCAAACCTTCATGAATAGACTCAAAGTCATTATCCACATAGATGTATTAGTGATTATGTATAGATTATTATGATGTAAGGTGTACCAAAAAATGAAAATATTTCCAATAATATCAAATCATAGATCTATGATTTCAATTATTTTCTTGAATGCTTAAAGGGTTGGACTCTTCAATCATCCCTAAGAGCTTTCTTGAATAGCTAATGCCTTTGATAAATGTTTATATTAAATTGATGTTGAAGGGTCATGACTAGTAGCTTACATGAATCTTTTCTTTTAAAATAAAGTGAGTAAGTATCCTTTTGTACTTATTTTGGAATAAAAATTGAAAGCGTTGACTACATTTGGTGGGAAATAAAATTGAAAAACCTAAAAATGGGCCTAGGATTTGAAAAACTAATGGTAAGATACAACTATATTCCATACCTTTTCTTAAGGGATGACCTTGTCCTCACCATCATGGTTTTCGGACCTAGATGGCCTTTATACGTCATAGGGATGCAAAAAGGGTTATTTAAAAATGGGTAGAAACTTGAGAACCTGGAGAAATAAGAGCATAAATGGATTCATCAATCTAGGAGATCACAAAATGAGTGGATAAAATTCGTTACAAAGGAATGTCTTCCATTTTAGGATGAAAAATTTAGTGCAATACCCCAAAATTGGCTCATTGCCATTATACCAATTCTGGTCTATTTCTGATAATTTCTAAGTCTTATTCTAATAGGCAATTCTCATTCTGCTATTCGCTACTTGACTTAATTGTCAGATGTAGAAAACCTAAATCTGCATTCATCATGCTTATTATTTAATTCCTATAGTATTTACTCATATTAGTCACATTAAACCAATTGATTAATATTTAATTTAATTATTAAGTATTTATACTTTAATTAAATTAAATTATATCCTAATGGCTAATGTACTATGGAATTAAATTTATTTAATTTAATAGATACGCCTATCTTGATTAATTAAATATAATTATTTGATTAAATGGGAAAGGTATTTCTAATTAATTAAATGAAATAATTTAATTAAATGGGAAGTCATTCCCAATTAATTAAATGAAGTTATTTAATTAAATAGAAAAAGTAATTATGAGAGCATATCTCATTTTATTAAATTAAATATCTCAACAAAATCTCTCTTCAGTTCAAAAAGGGAAATTTCCAGTTCACTATTGATAAAAAATGAGTTAAATCAGTTAACTCCTTTTTCTATGCAAATTAAAACAGTTAACTTCTTATTTTACTCAAATTAAATCTGTTAACTCCCTTTAATTTGGGAATCTCCCTTTATGACTGAACCTCATCTTCAATCCTGACCGTTGATTCGAATCGATCTCAACCGTTGATGGATTCCAGGAAAGTCTATTGAAGAGATTTTGAGGAGGATGAATTTGGAGAATTTGCATCGAGTAGCTGCTGAAATTCATGCTCACATTTACTTACATTTCTTGCATACATCCTCATTCTTAGTTTAATCTCATTTTAGTTTAATCATGCATATGCTTAATCTAGCTTGATTTATTTGTTCTTAGATTACATTGCGTCTTTCATTCTAGATTAATCTGCATACTCATTCTTAGCTTAATTTCATTGTCAAATCCTTCGTTCTTAGAGGGTCTAGTTGCTGCACCTTGATTCTGAGGATATTAACAGGAAAAATTCGTTTAGATAGAAGGCAGCAGGTCACTTTTCAGGTTGATTTTCATATGAACAATCCAATGTTCATTCCGAGATGAATCTACATGCAATGACCGTGTTGAAGTGTGTGTGTTAGCAGAGGCCACATATTCATGCATACATTTCTAGCTCCCACCATGTGGCTCAAAAATTAGTTTTTCTGGCCTCTTTTTGTAATTTTTTAATCATATTTTTGATCTCTCTCTATACTATTCTGTACAGATTTGGGAATCTTTGTGCGAGGGTCCACAATCTTCGTGCGAAGATTCTTTTCGCGTCGCGCAAATTTTTTTTTGGTGCGCGAAACTTTGCTTGAAACCTGTTTCTTCGCGCAAGTCGAATATAATTTTGCACGAGCTAAATTTGATTTTGCGCGGGCCATAAAACTTCTTCGCACGGACTGTCAAGAATTTTGCGTGAAACTCTGCTAACAGAGGCATTTTTCTGCATTGATTTTTGTGTTTTTTGATTTTTTTGCTGACTGATCACGGTTTCTAGTGTTTCTTTGTTCTCTGATTTTTTTGGAATATCATAGCAGTAGTTTGCGAGACAATGGGAAAAGCGTGCTAAAGTTGCCAGAAATAGGTAAACATCTACTAAGCGTGTTGCGAGGATTACCAGGTAATTATTTTTGACTAATAACACTTCATTTGGAGCTAAAACGAACATCTCTTGTGTCAAGCTTGTGTGTGTATTTTCTTTCATGTTCTCATTTTACAACACATGCATAATTTTATACTAGGTTGTGATCTCTATTAGTTTCATCTAGCAGGCTTAGTCTTTAGTGATAGATCTAATTAGCTATCTTGGGTTATTGGACTCACTAATCCACCAGCCCCTCATTCCACCCTGTGGTTGCAAGCTCAGCACCACGTTAAATAGGGGAGGGGTCTATAGGACATAAGCGTTAAAGGCTCCACAAGGAAACCTATTTGTGCTTTCTAAAACTCACTAATTTATGAGTTGTGGACTCGTTTTAGCTTGTGTGAGAGGTTAGGTGTTCCACATCTTTGGACTCATCTCACATTAGTTAAAGCGTTAAGTGTACCACCTTGTGCTTTTTGATTGCTTTTGGATAGATTTGTTTTTAGGAATTAACATCTATACACACACAGTAATTAAGCCCCCATTACCACTATTCGTGGATCTTGAGGGAGTGGGTTCCTAGTGAAACTCCTCTCTAAGATGAATTCCTTATAGGTGGGGAGGATACTTTGAGCATCTCATAGATAGATGAATCTTCAACTTGTTGATTTAGGCATCCTTTCTCTGGAGAGGTTGATAGATCACGGGGAGATGATATCATAGATCTTTAAGAGATAATCTTAGTTTAGCATGTCAGATTAATCTATCTGTTTTGATTGGGCTAAAGGTGAAAAGGTGTCAAAACCTTGAATCTAGAAGCTATGTCCCCTCATGGTATACTACTATGAGTCTGTCACCTTTAGAGAGGGTTAACCATAGTAGACAATCCCTCTATAGGGAAAATTGCATTGACGGAACCTCAAGTGGTAATAGCCATTTTTGCCATGGTAGTGACAACCGCTATATAAATGTTCTTGTGGAAGAAATCTCCATGGGTGTGGTTCATTGTGGGTTGTCAGATCTCCCTAGTAGCTCTTGAAGATTAAGTTCTCAGACTGTGTCAAAACCTCGGTGCGCTAGGATTGGAGGTCACCCCTGTGAGTCATAAAAGTTGCAGAGTCAAACCATTACTAAATACCTTAGAGAAGCCAACTTTTATTTTCTAGAGATGTATGCATGATTGGAAAACTCTTTGAAAATGTACACAAATAGCTCTCTTAGGAATTAGCACAAACTAAGTCGCTTGATTGTTCATGTGCAAGGTTTCTTTTTCCCTTGCTCATTATTTTTTGACATGCTCGAAATCACTTGCTTGCTGTTCTACGTGCCTGTTTATCTGCCTGGTTCTTGGAATGATAAAAAATTTGGTCAAAATCAGTCATTGTTGTGAAATTGTTCTGTCCTTTCACGTGAAATCATTTGGGTCTCGCGTGAAATCATCTGGCTCTCGTGCGAAGCCATTTTGTCCTCACACGAAATTAAAATTTTACTGTGCATCTTTGCACGATCCTGTGAACATTTTCGTGCAAAATTAAACCACTATTATTGATCTTCACGCGAGACATAAACATCTTTGTGTGGCCCATAAAACTTCTTCACGTGACCCATAAAGGTTTTCACGTGAGACTTGTATCAGCATTACCAATTTGGGTCTATTCTAGCTATCTGCAGCCTACACACTGTCCTTTTTTGCGTCTGTTTATCGCTCTCTATTTGCAAATAGTCTTGAAATAGTGACGCTTCACTTAGCTGAAGACTTGTGTCTTATACCTTGACTAGTCTTGTCTCATAAGTAATTTTGGTCCTTATCTTAATGCTTTTCATACTTTGTGTTGCAGTGGTCATAATCTCTGACTTTTCTAGCCTTTAAATTAGACCATTTGTGCCTTAGGGAACAACATTCTTGCTACTATCTTGTCCTTTTTGAGACTCAGTCTTAGTGTAGTCCTTGTCCTTGCTTATGACTATCACAACCAGAAGTGGCAACATGTTTTACCCTAATAACATTAGATGTGGTCGTGCTAGGGGTCATAATCGCGGCAGAGGCAGATTACTTTTTGATATACAATCTGTATCGAGTTTGGCTAGTGAGGCATCTTCACGGTCTTCCTCACCTACAAGGTCATCTCAAGTTCAATGAACATTTTCCTATTTGCAACAAATTAGGAATCCTTTTTACCAAGAGGATACTGAGACAGGTAGAAGTCCTGCACTCCCAAACACAATGTATGATCCTTTCTCCATGGACCCTTTTGAAACACAACATATGAAAACTGAACAAGTTCCTATAATGACTAATCGTGAACCTGAATGGGCTAGTCATAGTCGATATCAAGAACAACATAGGGATGAAAAGGAGAAAGAGAAAGAATATGACACTAATGAGGAATAGGAAGAGGTGGAAATCCTTCCTGAACACATAGAAAAATGTCGAAGAGACAAGAACTTTCAGAAAGTCATGGGAGTCCTACTCAACGAAGAGAAAGAAAATTACTTTCTCAAACTCGCCCAAGAGGGAGCTAAACTACCCACACATTTCAATGTGGAGACTATTATCACATGTGAAGAAGAAACTGAGACCGCTAAACTCAAAAAACAACTAAAAATTATGCAAGACCAATTGGCTCAGATGATGCATGAGAAAGAGAAACCCAAAAAGACATACACATTGGATGCTCTTTGTTCATTCCCATTTGACAAAAGTATAAACATGTCGCCTTTCCCATGAGGTGTAGAACTACCCAAATATGACAAGTACTTTGGTACTACTGATCCCTAAGATCACTTGCGAGAATTTGGTGCTTTGTCTATGGAGTTTATACATAATCAAATGTACCTCATGCGTTTATTCCCTAGAAGCCTAGGTGGTCAGGCTTTGGAGTGGTTCTCACATTTACCTCTTGGTATCAAGACGTTTGATGAAATTGCTAATTCATTTGTTCAGCAATATTCTCATAACATTCAACATCCTGTAAATATTCAAGATCTATGCAACCTTAAACAGAAGGTTGGTGAGCCTTTTCTCACTTTCCTCCAACGATGGAGACAACTTTACACTAAGTATTCTCGTAAAATCCCAGAAATAGAGAAGCTCGACATTTTCATTGATAACCTCTTACCTGATTTTGGGTATAGAGTCCAACTACAAGGTCCATGTACCTTTGAAGAAATGATTACACAGGCTATTCATATCGAAGAATTTATGGTCGAGAAAGGTGAGCTCACTCTTCAGAGAGACTCAAAACAAGGTTCCACTTCTAATAGGAATAAAACCAAACATGTCAACAAGAACTGAGAAATTGTACATGATGGGATTGTTGATAATATCACACCAAAACCTGCTAAAGTAGCATTTAATCTCACAGATTGCCTCAAAGTAGCCATAAATGCTGAGAAGCCTCCTCCTGACAATAAGGCGTCTGGGAACAAATCGAGAAACTCATGGGCAACATGACCCAAGTGAGAGTATATGCCTTTAGGAGAACCTTTGGATGTGGTTTACAAAACATTGCTACAACACAAGCTTATCTCACCAATGGATAACCCTCATCCCTATGATCCAGAACCACGTCCATCATGGTGTAATGAAACCTCATTTTGTGACTATCACCAAAACAAGGGACACAAAACGAGCAACTGTATAAACTTACATCATAAAGTCTAGGACATGATTGATGTTGGTGAACTTGTGGTAGATGGACATAAAAAAAACTCGGACCATAAGGCATTCAAAGAGCCTTTCCCAGCTTATGAAAAAGGAGAGACTTTGAAACTAGAACCCTACAATAAGGTCAACTATATGTATTCCAATGATGACAATGTCATTCACATGGTTGAACCTGTAGATTCTAAATACTGCAATGTTATTACCATAAAGGGCAAGCAAGATAATGACAAACCCAAGACACCATTTGTCTTAAGAGGCCCTACTTCCAATAACATGGATAATGTGTCTTCGCAACATTGTGCTAATGCTGTTACTCACTCTCATGCAAAGTCGGTGCTCAAAGGCCCTACACCTCCTATTTCAAGTCTTGAACAACACAAGGAAAAAACCCTTGCTAGTCCATCTGGTAAAGGTGCAAAACACACAACAAATTTGACTGCAACCAGTTATAGTGTTCTAGATCAATTGAAATGAACTAATGCTCACATTTCCATATTTGAGCTGCTTATGATCTCGCCTACTCACAGGCAAATTTTGGACAAAGCCCTCATTGAGGAAAACGTTCCTCAAGATCTTGATCTTGAGATATTTTAATCCATGGTAGGTCACCTAACCTCACCTCATCTTATGACCTTCTCCGAGGAGGATGAAAACTCACTGAATCACCCACACAATCAGTCTCTACACATTGAGGTTATGATCCACTAGACACGTGTTCATCGGGTACTCATTGACAATGGCGCTGGCCTAAATATCGTTTCTGCTGCTCTGCTTAGATAATTGGTTTATTCTGAGGACTCTATTGATCCTCAATGAAAGATCACTATTAAAGCGTACGATGAAGTAGAACAAAAGTTACTAGGTCTTGTGACTTTATCAATTCGCGTCCATCTTGTCGAAACGGATGTCACCTGTCAGGTGCTTGACATTCCCTTAGCCTACAACATTCTGTTGGGACGGCCATGGATACATGAGATGCACACTGTGCCATCCACATACCACCAATGCATTAAATTCCCATTTCATGGCTTCGAAGTTACTATTCCTGCCACTACTAGCTACACTTGCAATATGCTCAAAGCTGCTGATTCTTTCGTCCCTACTAACCATGAGTTTACTGATTGTCACAACAATAAGCTAAAAAAAATTGAGCAGTCATTTAAATTGAAAGAAACTGGTATGGGAGAGTACCACATGGAACCACTGCTATCATTAAAATCTATTCCAGATTCCCCTTGACATTTTGGGAGACCCTCAGAAGAAAAGAAGCCATTCGTGTTGACACCTCAGACTAAGTTTAATGGCTCTTTTGTCAAAGCTAAAGTGCCCTTAGAAGATGAAAGCAAAAATAGAGCCATTGCTGCATGGCTTTACAAAGAAGAGGCTCCAGTAGACCTAATCGAACAAGCTCAAGAAATCACTCTGAAGAAGTATGGGCCTGGTCTTAAGCTTATGAAGCGTTTTGGTTACAAGGGAATCGGTCCTATTGGGTGTAATAACAATGGTTTAATTGATCCTATCAAAGCAACAACTTGCAGCAATAGTGACACAACTAGCATAGGGTTTAAGAAGGTCCCTTTCCATTTGGGATCTAATAAATTCATACCCGTACCTAAGAGTTCATCTAAAAATGAGTCACAATCTGAGTCAAGTACTCAAGAAGAAGAATCTGATGATGAGGATTCTTACCCTCATCATATTCCTTATGATCTTGCTAAATTCTTTGCTGAGCCAGATGACTTTGTGCCGCGTGTTAGCACTGTGGATGGTACTAGTGATTCTTCTGAGGATAATGCTGAGCAACTCAAATATCATTCAAAAAAAGGAGAATCTAGTCAGTCATGCCATATTGAGTATTTGTGTAAAAATCTAGAGGCTGAAGGAGAGTATGTCCCTATCACTGTTGGGGAGTTCTATAGTCTCTCACCATGTAGCACCGATTCTCATGAATATGAATTTGACAATCTTTCAAAAGCATTTATAGATAAAGACATTGACCAAGTGCATGTCTATGAAAATCAAATCGAAGTGAGTGAAACATCTAGGGATAGGTCACAGGGATCTGATCCAACTAGTGTTCTAGAGTCATCAATTACTAATGTTTGTACTCTGAGGCATTTGAATACACCTATGGGTGAGGTCGTCGTAGGTCTCAAATTGTTGCTCCATGCATTTAATGACTACTGTGAAAGCAATTGAACCAGCCACTACTCTCTCACTCGCACATCCCGAGCTTATAGACTGGAACCCCAATGCATCTATCAAAGTCTCCACATTCCAGAATGACTATGCTCTTGCCTATTACCTAAACGCTATCGAACATGTAATGTCTTCCACCAATGAGCAGAGCATCAACATGACTAAGGCCGACATCAAATATCTCAATCACATAATTAAAAGGAAAAAATGCAAGAGGTCTGATGGTGAAAATGACATTGTGGCAGTATCGGATCCCAAAAAAGTAAAAACAAAAGAGATATCCAAGGGTGAAAACCTCTCTGAGGTGCCTGTGGATGAGATATTGGATGTCCTTCCCAGACACTTTCAGGAGAGATCATAAGTGTTAATAGAGCCGACACAACCAATTAACCTGGGCACAGAAGAACATCCTCATGTGATACATCTGGCATAGTCATTGTCACTTGAAGAGAAGGAACAATTCATTTCCTTTTTCAAGAGAAAGAAAATAAATTTTTCTTGGACATATTCTGACATGCCAGGATTGGATCTTGATCTTATTATGCATCACGTGTCCATAGCACCAGGCATAAAACCAGTTAAACAGAAGCTTCAAAAAATGCATCCTCATGTTGCATTGCTCATCAAAGCCAAATTAGAGAAACTTCTGAAGGCTGGTTTCATTCATGCAATTGATTATGCTAAATGGATATCCAATATTGTCCCTGTGTCCAAGCACGATAAGTCTATCAGAGTTTGTATAGACTTTCGTGATCTTAACTTGGCATGTCCTCGAGATAATATTGATATGATTGTGGACATGACAGTTGGCTATGAGATGTACTCACTTATGGATCATTTTTCTGGATACAATTAGATAAAAATTGTGCCAGAAGATCAAGAGAAAATAGCTTTCATATGTGCATGGAGAACCTTTTGTTGGAATGTGATGCCATTTGGTTTAAAGAATGCTGGAGCTACATATCAGTGGGCTGTTACAACAATTTTCCATGACATGATGCATAGAACTATGGAGGACTATGTTGATGATACCTTGGTCAAAAGTGTTAAACACAATACTCATTTGTACGATTTGGGTCCCATCCTAGATCATATGGAAAAGTTTAGTCTTTTGCTGAATCCTAAGAAATGCGCATTTAGTGTCACATCAGGAAAACTGTTAGGATATATTGTTTTTGCAAAGGGAATTGAAGTAGATCCAAAAAAAGTACAAGCAATAATGGACATGTCACCACCTTAGAACATTAGTCAGATGAGAGGACTACAGGGAAGGCTTCAATCTATTCACAGGTTCATTTCACAATTGGCAGATAAATCACAACCCTTCACAAAGACCTTACATAAGGGTGTGAAATTCAACTGGAGCCAGGATTGTGAGAAAAACTTAACACATTAAATAATATCTTGTCAATATGTCAATCCTGATGCCTCCTATGCATGGGAAGCCTTTGCTTTTATACATTTCAGCCATTGAAACATCTTTGGGAATCCTGTTGGCTCAGGAAGACAGTGATAACAAAGAAAGAGCTATCTATTACTTGAGCCGAACATTGGTCTCTTATGAGAAAAACTACAACATTATTGAGAAAGCTTGCTTGGTAGTTGTCTTTGCTTCCCAAAAGTTGAGACACTACATGCTTGCCCACACTACACGGCTTGTAGCTAAAATAGATCCATTAAAGTACTTGATCAGTAAGACAACTCTCACAGGAAGATTGGCTAAATGGGTCATGATACTAAGTGAGTTTGACATCCAATATGTTGAACGCAAAGCTATAAAGGGATAGGAAATTGCAGACTAGCTGGCCGAGGCACCCATATAGAGTCTTCTACCAATAAACATTGATTTTCTAGATGAGTCAATTCTAACACTCACTCACCATACATGGGTTATGTTCTTCGATGGATCCTTCACACAATAAGGATCAGGTGCTGGATTACTTTTCATCACACCACAAAGATACTCATTGCCCAAAGCATACAAGATTATGTTTCCTTGTACAAATAACATTTCTCAATATGAAGCTTTGATCAATGGTATTAAAATTGTAGCTGAATGGAGAGTAGATCAGTTGGATATCTTCGATGACTCTCAGCTTGTCATCAACCAAGTAAATGATGTGTATCAAACAAACGATGAAAAACTAATTCCTTACAAATGCATGGTTGATGACTTGATGAAATATTTTGCACACATCACCTTCCAACAAGTTCCACATGCAAATAATAAAGCGGCTGATGCCATGGCCACTGTGGCCTCCCTTCTACAAATGCCAGAAAATGATCTACAATACGAGTTCTTCGTGGAAGCGTCACACTACCCAGCCTATGACACACCTGATTCTAGGATGATCTGTTCTATTATAGGACAAGAATCATCCCGATACTATCACATCTATTACTACCTTTGTAATCAAACCATTTCGAAAGGTCTGACCCGGAATGAGAAATGTTACCTAATCCGTAACACTTCACATTATGTCATTATTGCTGACGATCTATATAGGAGAGGTCTCAACAGAACACTCCTTAGGTATTTAGAACCCGACAAGTCCAAATACGCACTAATTGACGTTCACAAAGGCATTTGTAGATCTCATTCCAATGGCCTAACACTAGCTCGCAAACTCCTTCGTGTTGGTTACTACTGGCCTAAAATGGAGTAAGAAGCTGTTAAATATGCTAGATCCTGCAAGCAGTGTCAGCTACATGGGAATCTCATTCATGCTCCAGCTAGAGAGTTGATTCCCTCTACTACAACATGGCCATTTCAACAATGGGCCTTTCACTTGGTGGGGCAAATTCACCTAACCTCTTCTAATGGACATAAGTTCATTATCACCGCTACTGATTATTTCACGAAATGGGTAAAGGCAGTCCCTCTCACAACTGCTGATGGAAAAACTATAGCACTTTTTATCACAAACTATATCATCTGTAGATATGGTATACTGTCATCAATCATTACTGACAATAGAGGATAGTTCAAAAATAAAGACCTCAAGGAACTGTGCAAGAAATTCAAGATTACACAACATTGGTCTTCCATTTATTACCCTCAGGGTAATGGCCAAGCTGAGGCATCCAATAAGGTGATCCTCAAAATTCTTCGTCGCACAGTTAGTAAGTCAGGGAAAGACTAGCATCTCCAAATCAATCCAACCTTGTAGGCGTATAGGAAAAGCATTAGAACTCCAACGAGCATGACTCCTTTTGCGTTGGTATATGGGGCAGATGCTGTGCTTCTGATAGAGGTCGAGATTCCTACTTTGAGAATCTCTATGAAAAGTTTTATCACTAATGATGACTATAGGATAGCTCGACTTCAAGAGCTTGTGTTGTTGGATGAACGATGACAAGTGGCTTATGATCATCTGTGAGCATATCAACAAAGAATGGCACGAAGTTACAATAGGAGAATTAGGCCACGTGACTTCTAGCTGGGTGATCTCGTCCTAAAAGAGAATCCTAAGAATCAACAACAACGAATGCAAAAGGGAAAGTTTGAACCAAACTAGCTAGGTCCTTACATCATTACTGCAGTGTATGGATCTGGTGCCTATCAGCTTTCTACAATCAAAGGAGAAGTGCTTAAAGAGCCTAGGAACACTCTCCACCTGAAGCGATTTTATAGTTGATTCAATCTCAGCAAGCTCTCTGTACATATCTAAATGTCTTGAAAAAAAATCTAAAAATCAGAAAAAGTCCTAAAAAAAAAAAAAAAAAAAAAAAAAAATTGGAAAACAAGAAAAGTGCCATTGGTGAAAACCTGGAAACAGGCATCATGGTAGCATAAAAAGGGGAATCCTGCCAAGAAGGTGAAAACCTGGTAAACAGGCGCCTCTTGTTCCCAATGCTCCATCTTGCTGCACATCTTCTGGCTATTCTGTATAGTCGCTTTCATGCTTTCACTTTCCTGCTTTTCCTGCTTATGTATCCATGGATTGAGTCTTGTCATAGCTCGGGGGCATTCCCCCCTTAGTGTCACTTTTTCAAGATTCTCCTCATCGAATCTCCTTCGTGATAGTTACCAGTGGTTCTCACTATGTCTGCCTACTATCACAAGTGTCACTCTTTTCGAGATTCTCCACATAGAATCTCTTTTACGATAGTCACCAGTCGTTCTGACTGCGTTTGCCTACTGTTGCTAGTGTCACTCTTTCTGAGATTCTCCTCATAGAATCTCTTTCATGACAGTCACCAGTCATTCTGACTGCATCTACCTACTGTTGCTAGTGTCACTCTTTTCGAGATTCTCCTCATAGAATCTCTTTCACAACGATCACCAGTTGTTTTAGTTGTGTTTGTCTACCGTTGCTTGGGTCATGTCTCAAGATTCATTTATGAAAGATCTCTTTTGCGTTAGTCACCAGTCGTCCTAGCTGTGTTGGTCTACTATTGCTTAGTCCTCTTTAAGTTCTTCATCGTGAAGATTCCTCTTTGACCTCAGTCACCAGTCGTTCTGACTGTGTCTACCTACTGTTGTCACCCTACTGAAGAGATTTCTTTAGAACATGTTCTAGACATTAGCACTTGACATCAATCCCGAAAACATTAAACTCAAAAATGATATATTTGTTTGGATATGCTAAGCATTTTCTTTGTTTGCTTTGTTTTGCTTTATCATATCTCCTCGAGCAAATCGATGATGTCATCTTCAACTAGAGAAGTAATGACTGGGGGCATGATCTTTTTCTTTGATTTCTATTTGCAGTTTAGTTCCAATAAGTTGATCTATTCCTATAAGAGGGGTGTCCACTATAAGAGCCTCCATCTTGTATTGGATGGCCGCGTGTACCTTGACTCCTTTTATACAGATATGTCAATGACATTGGTTCTTCTCCTTGTTTGTTAGATTAAACTCTTCATGCTATAGTACATATTGATACTCGTCCTATTAAGTGAACGTATGGGTCACTACGAGTATATCTAGCACACTTTTGTCTCAAGTTACGAATGCAAGGGTCATTGCGAATAGAATGAATACTAAATACTTAGCATAAGAGGAATCTCCTGTGTGTTTGGTGTGCCTGTCATGCAAGCAACATTCAGGTCATCTAACGTTTATGCTTTGATGCTTATGTTAACTTGCTACATTAAAAGGGACAAATGTTCTAGTCATTCTGGCTTCTTGTGCCTTGAATGCTTACATTTAATCCCACATCCCAATAACATATGTTATATTCATAGTTTCATGATTGCAATGTTAGTGGGAGTTGTATAACATATGAGCTTTATTTTATATCTAGTGATGATAAATCATCAAGGCTTGGTAACTAGACCTAAGGTTGCATTTAATATAGTCTTGCATTACATACTTCATTTGCATTAGCATGCAATTCGATGGTAATTCTGTTCATACTCCACATGCATCAGATTCCTCCACAGCTGCACAAGTGTTTGGTTCGTCGATTCTCACTCCTCAATGGAATACCTATGACTGTCAAACAAAAACATGCAACACTACATAAGATGTCAGTTCATACATATGTGTTCTATCATACATCTCATGTACATCAAAGAAAAACAAAACAGACAATGACATGTACACAAAAATACTCAGCTCAAAATCTCATATATATATATATCAACGAATGGGTCAGTACAAAAATGGGTGCTACTCGAGTGCAATTGATCAAAAATGATACATGTGGTGTTGGTACATCAATCGATACATAGCTAAACATCAAAATCAAAACTCAGACATAGAGCATCTAACTCTGTCCCAAACCCTCGCCTCCAGGAGGAGCAAGAGGTGCAGGGGCAGTAGGTGGTAAAGGTGGTTGTGGCATATCCGGCCTGACAGGAGGTCGTGCACCTCCAGACTCTCGCACATACTGAGAGAAAAACTGAACCTACAATGTCTTATCAGGTACTGCACTAGTTTATGCCGCATAATAATATGCTGTCTGAGCTGACTGGAAGCGGATCTCATCCTGTGCCAGCTCCAATCTCCGCTCTATAGTCTCTGTGCACTCTCTCTAAAAATCTGTCTCTCGTTGTCACTCTACTAGCTGCGCATCCCTGACTGCCAATGCAATCTGCAACTCTCCCAACTATCGAGAGGCCGCACGAACCTACTCTCGGTACCGTCATACTACATCCTGTACCCCACTTGCTGACTGATCCGACATATCCTCATCAAACATCTAAGGTGCCTGCTATGGTGGAGGTACCTATGGCTAAGGCACCTGCTGCTGTGGGACCTCCTGTTGAGGGGCCTGCTCCTCTGTCCTCTACCTCCTCTGTTGACTATGTCCTACCCCACTACCCCCAACACCTGGGTCTAATCCCATCTGACATGGGGGAATAGGCATCTATTGTACTCGATGCTGGACCTATGGTGGCATCTATGGCTATGCCTACTGCTGTTGGGGCACCTGTCCCTATCCCTGTACCTGCCCTGCCATCCCCACTAGATCTGTAAAACATGAGTATGGATGACTGATCAAAAATGCTTGATATGTAGGCTTCATCCCAGCATCTGCTATCGTCGGCAGGTAGTCACACTGAATTGTAGCTAGGTTGCGGATGTCTATCATGGATCGTCCTGGATCCATCCATGGAGGCCATCCCCACTCAATATGCCTCTACACCCTAGCATAGGCAGAGTACTCAGCTGAAATGTCTTGTGGTCAACCATACTGTCGCCACACTCATGAGATCATGAATCTCTCTATGACTGATGTCGTCCTACCTGCTAGCGGTCGAGAGCTAAACATCCAGGGCAGCTCTCTGGGGGCATCATCCCAGTCCTTTATCTCTCTCCACGGTCACCATATAATAGACACTAGGTCATCAAGATGTGTCCGCCAGTGCTCAGTCTTACCCAGGTGGACTTGGGTAATATGCCCTCAATATCTACAAATGTAGGGCTCCATAGGCTCCCGAGCATCCTCAAAAATCAACCTACATATAGGGAGATGCTCCAAGGCCTAGATCTGTAGAACATAAACTCCTACTGCCATGATCTTCTTCTCATGGAAGACGACCTTATGCATCTCATGGAAAAGGTGAGCCAACATGCACTGACCCCATCTAAAGATCTCTAGTGCCTCCAGCATCCTGTGAAGCATGACACCCCATCCACACTCCAACCCATGTTGTCCCCTATCAGGACATAGGAAGTAGCCCAAAAATATACCCAGCACAGATGCCAGCCTATGTGTGGGTCCATAAGTATGCATCAACTCATCCTAGCTGATGGCCCTGCCTCTAGGTAGCTCTCTCCCGAATATAATGGAAAGTGCCTCTGTCTCTAATTGAGGCACTATATCATAGATGAATTGGGTGCCGTGAAATGGGATCCTCAGTATCCTCCATATATCCTCCGAGGCAATCGTCATCTCACCCATCGGCAAATGAAATGTGTTCGTCTTCAAATGAAAATGCTCTACCAAGGCAGTCAGTAAGCCGTGATTCACCATCATGGCTGGAATCCAACATAGTGAAGACAAACCCAATCGGGCAATGTGTGCCTAATCTGCATCATCCAAACTCTACAATAACTCTCCATATGGAAGATAATGATATCTAAATGAAATGTCTCTGAAGATGTCCTACACACACAAAAAAAAATGACAAACAAACGATCAGTATCAAGTCAAATCGAAGCATCAAAATGAAATAAAGTGCAATTTCTAAGTGCGAAATCACAAAACTATCACAAAATTTCATGCGAGATTCATGAAATCTCGCGCGAAAACATCCAATTTCGTGCAAAGACATTCAGTTTCGCATGAAATAATTCTTTCTTCACACGAAGAATCTAGCCTTCATGTGAAAAAAGATCTCCTCGCTCGAAGATAGAGCTGCTTGCGCAAGAAAAGAGATTCTCGCATGAAACACGAATTACCTCGCGCGAAGAATCCCAATCCTCGTGCGAAACCAAAATCGCCCCTCGCAATGATTCTTCGGCCATGTGCGAAGAAACGGCGCATCCTATTTCTTCGCATGAAGAAAGAAGATCTTTGTGCGAGAAGAGATCGATCTCGCGTGAAGAAAGAATTGAAAATCCTAAAACATGCAATAAATGACCTAGAAATGTGTGGAAACAAAAGTACAAAGATGAGAAATCGATGACTCACTGGTCGTTCATAGTCTGCTAGCTGGCTGTGTCGTCTGGAGTGCTCAAAATGATGATATCTCATGTTCACTGCCATGTCTCTATCAGAGCTCAAAATCACTACAAGACAAAAGCACAAATGCATTGAAAATGACCCTTCGAGTCCTTATATAGGTGTTGACCAAATTTTTCAAAGTGCTTGGATTTGCACGAAAATCACACCCCTAGCTAATTGGACTATTCTGGATCTATTTTCAAGATCAAATTCAAAATTGAACACACCTAAGAACCTTAAAAATGCATATTAAAATTTTGGGGACCAATGTGATCAGACGCTTGTGCAACCCAAATCTTTCTGATACTTTATGATTCTTGGAATCCTTTCAACTTTACATTCTCCATATTTTCAAAATTCATTTTGAAAATAGTCAACTTAAGTCAACTGTGGTTGAATCTAGTCAACTTTTGGTCAAACTTGGCTTTTGCAACTTCACAATCATTTCAAATCAACCGAATCTTTAGATCATTTTGATCTCTTCTAGATTCTATTGACATGATATACTACTTCAAATCATATTTTTGGTGTGTCATCTTTCAATTTCACTCTCGAGGGGGCAGGATGATTACATCATTGAATACTTAATGCTCGGGGCATCTTGTTCCCTTTTATCTGGCATCTTTGCCATCTATCACTTGGGGCATCTAATCACTCGGGGCATCTTGTTCCTTTCTATCTGGCATCTTTTCTATCTATCTTATCTTTTCATCAATTGATCAACCTTATAACAACACTTCTCAGAGTTTGATGGATAGGTATTGGGAGAGTCTAAACCCCGACTCCTGAGGATCAAGCCTCATTCTGGGGATGATTCTACAACTCATGATTGGAACTTGTTATCTTTTATCAATCTCAGGTATCTAGGTGTTCTATCTAGATCCTTGAAGGTTAAGCTTTGTACTAGAGATAATCTACTAAATGCTTTCAATTCTAGGTATCTAGTTGTTCTATCTGGATCCTTGAAGATTAAGCTCTGTTTTGGAGATAGTCTTCTAAATGCTTTATCACTCTCAGGTATCTAGGTGTTCTATTTGGATCCTTAAAGGTTAAACTTCGTTCTGAAGAAACATTTTAAATGCTTATCAATATTAGGTATCTAGATGTTTTGTCTAGATCCTTAAAGATTACGCTTCGTTCTAGAGGTAGTCTTTTAAATGCTATCGATCTTAGGTATCTAAGTGCTCTGCTTGGATTCCTTAGGATAAAGCTTTGTTCTAGAGATGGTCCTTAAAAAGCTTATCAATTGGTCTCCGTGTTATCACCTTCAGAACCAATCTCATGTTCGCATCATGCTTTCTAATTATCTTTGAATTGAACGTGTTGCTTGCACATTCATTCAAAGAGGGGTAAAATGTAATACCCCAAAATTGGCTCATTGCCATTATTACCAATTCTGGTCTATTTCTGATAATTTCTAAGTCCTATTCTAATATGGAATTCTCATTATGCTATTCACTACTTGACTTAATTGTCAGATGCAGAAAACCTAAATCTGCATTCATCATGCTTATTATTTAATTCCTATAGTATTTACTCATATTAGTCACATTAAACCTATTGATTAATATTTAATTTAATTATTAAGTATTTATACTTTAATTAAATTAAATTATATCCTAATGGCTAATGTACTATGGAATTAAATTTATTTAATTTAATAGATATGCCTATCTTGATTAATTAAATGTAATTATTTAATTAAATGGGAAAGTTATTTCTAATTAATTAAACAAAATTATTTAATTAAATGGAGTACTTACTTCTAATTAATTAAATGAATTTATTTAATTAAATAGGAAAACTGTCTCTAATTAATTAAAGATTATTTAATTAAATAGAAAAAGTAATTATGAGAGCATATCTCATTTTATTAAATTAAATATCTCAACAAAATCTCTCTTCAATTCAAAAAGGGAAATTTCCAGTTCACTATTGATCAAAAATGAGTTAAATCAGTTAACTCCTTTTTCTACTCAAATTAAAATAGTTAACTCCTTATTTTACTCAAATTAAATCTGTTAACTCCCTTTAATTTGGGAATCTCCCTTTATGACTGAACCTCGTCTTCAATCCTGACCGTTGATCCGAATCGATCTCAACCATTGATGGATTCTAGGAAAGCCTATTTAAGAGACCCTCATCTCTTCATTTTGAGGAGGATGAATTTGGAGAATTTGCATTGAATCACTGCTGAAATTCATGCTCACATTTACTTACATTTCTTGCATACATTCTCATTCTTAGTTTAATCTCATTTTAGTTTAATCATGCATTTGCTTAATCTAGCTTGCTTTATTTGTTCTTAGATTACATTGCATCTTTCATTCTAGATTAATTTGCATACTCATTCTTAGCTTAATTTCATTGTCAAATCCTTTGTTCATAGAGGGTTTGGTTGCTTGCACCTTGATTCTGAGGATATTAACAGGCAAAATCCCTTTAGATAGAAGGCAACAAGTCACTTTGCAGGTTAATTTTCAGATGAACAATCCAATGTTCATTCCAAGATGAATCTGCATGCAATGACCATGTTGAAGTGTGTGTGTTAGCAGAGGCCACATATTCACTTGTACATTTAGCCCCCACTTTAGCAAGGGTATGAGCGAGACTCAACCTCATGGTAAAGTAGACCAAAAGCATAAGATTATTTTCATGTCATATTTGATTTTAGAGAAAGAAGGAGAGCTCTGCAACTACATACAGTAGCTAGACACTTATGTGCCTCAACTCCCATATTTTACAATGTGTTTTTTGGGCTTTTTTACTCCTTTTGTGCGCTAGTTTTCACTTCTTTTCTCATTTTTGGTACTTACTTTCTTTGTTGTTGTGCTTTTTTGAGTGTCCTTTCATGGCTCTTGTTTGTGTGTCATTTGGGCTTCCCTATTAATAATTGCTAAATCTTACCTTGCCCTACCATTATCTATCCACCCTAGATCACCCATGAGAGAATAAGAGGAGGTAATCATGGTTTATGGTGGAGGAGAGACATCTGAAGAAATGATGAAATTTGATGAGGTTTTAAACAACACCCATGACCAAGATTGTTCTTAAGTTTAGGAAAAGGAATTGCCTGAGAAACTGTCATATAAGGAAGTGCTAGAGGAGTCTTCAACTTCTTGCCCATCGTCTTCTTTGTTTTCTTGCAAGATTTATAGGATCACTCTGGATGGACTTCAAAGTGATGGAGCCACAACCAATAGATATAGACTAAGGGATGGAGGCAACTATGAATCTAGTGTCAGTGGAGGAAAGGAGGAAGGTAAGATCTTGCCACATGAACTAAACACCCTTTCTCTATGGTCAAATGAGGATATGGTGAGAGCTGTTAAAATAAAAAAATCTTGGTTAAAACTGTTGCAATTTTCTTTGCATGCTTAGATAAAGGGTTTCTACAATCTCTAAAGTTTTTTATGAATAGGTTGTAAATGTTTGCGGTAAAAAATTTGGGATTCATGTTACTTTCTATAGAATGGTTCAAGGAGGGCTCTTTATTGTATTTTTTAAGACTCGTAGCATGCAAGAAAGAATACTTAGCAAGAAATTCTAGAATGTGGGTAAATCTCTATTTAGAGCCTTCCCATGGTCAGTGACTAGGAATGTAGAAGAAGTGTCTGATAGGGCTTTACCAAATTGGGTATAAATTAAGAACTTGAACGTTGAATTTTGGCCCTTTATCCACCAAATATTGAAGCCTATTGGCTCAGTTCTCTAGATAGAACAATGTAAGACTACCCTCCATATTTAAATGTTAGGGTTCTAGTTTCTCTCAAACCTATAATTGTCAAGGAAAAGAATAAAAGGTAACTCATTGAACACATTCACTTTAATGGTGGAAAGTCATCAAATCCATATCTAATTTAGCAAACTTTCTTTGAGTAGTATTCTCAACTTCTAAATCATCTGAGATGGCTAATGCTAACTATAAGGCACTTGATAAATGTCTTCAATTGATTCCCAGAAAAGTGATAGAAGAAGATAGTAACAAACTAAAAAATCTTATTACTTTAGAAGAAGTTAAATGGTATATTAACTCTTTAGCCAATGAAAAACTGCTAGGATGTGATGGTCTTCTTGCTGAGTTATAAAAACTAACATAGATTAGATTTCCATTGATTTTTTGGAACTCTATAAAGACTAATTTAGTAGAGGATCCTTGGGAAGAAGCATCAATAAATGCATGGTAAAAATTGATACCAAAGAATGTTGATAAAGCTGAAATAAAAAAATTGGAGAGCAATAACATGATTGAACATCTCTTACAAGATCATTGCTAAATTGCTAGCTAAAAGCATTAAGAATTTTCTCAATAGGTTTATCTTAGTTACACAGATAGGTTTCATTTAGAGTAGGTATATATTTGGGAAGCAATGCATTGGGCTAAGAAGAGCAAGCAGAATGTGGCTATGATATTACTTGATTTTGAAAAAATGATATGATAGAATTGAATGACCTTTTGTTATTGAGATGTTGCAAGCTTTTGGATTTCTTTGCAGAGGGATAAAGGTGTTGTTCAAGGACTCTTCCACTATCATAGATATGAATGGAACACTTACCAGCCCTATTCCTTTTGGGAGATCAATTAGAAAAGGTTGTAGCATTGCCGCTTCCCTATTTTTTATTATTGTTCATACTATATTTTATTTTCTTAGAGCTCCCTCCCTTGGTCCTCCTGTTAAAGGTCTTCTCTTACCTAATAATGATACTCTACTAAATTCTCATTTTCCTGATGACACTTCTTTGTTCTTGGAACTTGAGGAAATGAATTTTTGTAACACCTTGGATAGACTTGAATTATATCGTTTAGCCTCAAGTGCCAAAAAATCTTCTCATAAATCTTTTGTTCTAGGTTGGTCTGAATCTCCTCCTTATTGGGTTTAGTTAATGTCTTGGAAATTGAAAGGCCCTAATGAGATTGTTAGATACCTTGGTATCCCTTTTGTAGTCAATCCTTCTACTAAAGTTATGTGGGAGTGCATCTTTGATAAAATTCAAAAGAAACATGTTAAATGGCAGACTCATTAGTTCTCTTTGGCAGGAAGGGTAATTATGCTACTACTCTTACCTCTAAGTGGATTCTTAAGGCCATATATGGTAATGAACCTTGGAAAATCTTAACCAGAAATAACATTCAATTTTTTATCATCTCTAAAAGTAAAAGTTTGATGACCATTCCATTTTGTGATTTTCTATTAGGTGACTTCAAGATCAAGGTCTTTGGTTCTAATGTTTTTACTACCCTTTAGAAGGCTCAGACCCATTCAAGGACACTCTTACTAGTTAGAGTTGTTGTTGGCTCTTCCCCATCTTATCTTGTCACACATAGATCAATTTGGTGGAGGTTGTACCCAAATAGAAAACCTTTGGTAATTACACAAATTTTCTCATTCAAATATTGGAATATGTTGGTAGTGACTTTAATAAATGATTTAATGATTTATAATCAGATGGGTACTTGGGATGAACTTAGAACTAGATATGGTATCATAGAGACTTAGAAGAAAAGTGATACATTAATTTGCAAGGCACTTGGTACATGTAACTTCTCCAAGGCTATTGACTCAGTTAGATTTTTCAAACAATTGTTGTGGAAGGATGGAACAATGCTTAATGAAGTAATAGTAAAACAACTATATAATATGCTTGTGTCTGATCTGAAATATTTCACAGAGTGGTCCAAGTGTGGGCATTATGTTCTCCTTATTTTGAATGGTCTTTCCTTTTTTAATATTTATGGCAATCAAAAGTGGAACCAAAAAAAGTTTGTTTTAAATGGCTTTTCTTGCTCAAAAAACTTGCCTTAAGGTTTAACTTGGAGTCTTTAGGTCTTACTCTTGGCCATTGCAAAGTCTGTAATATAGTTAAGTCTTTTGAACATGTTTTCTTTTAGTGTAATTTTTCTATTATGATATGATCAATTGTTTTGGGAAATCCTATTGTATGGAATTCAAAAGCAGGTCTTTCCTGGAGTGAAATTTTAGCTAGATATGTTGAAGCTTTTGACTCTAAACTCAACTCTTTTTGATCTATTCTTACATGTAAAATTTTATGGTTCCTTTAGAAAGTGAGAAATGAAGAGGTCTTTCAGAAAAAGGATAGAGGACTTACTAAGTTTACTTGTAAACTCCCACATTTTTTCGTTATGTCTCAGGTGTCACTTTCTCCAAAAATCTCTATGGTTCAATTTATGACACTAGTCAGGGATGGAATGCTACTTATTCATAAAGACGAGGTCAAGGCTTTCAAGTACCTTGATCAATTCAATAATATGATGGACCCAAATGACATTAAACAAATTGAAAGAATAAAGACCTACACATTTCCACTAGCACCCAACAATCTACTCCTAATGTTTCTGCTAGTGAAAAGGCTCTAACTAATGATTTTGTTCTAGCAAGATGGAATGATGAATTGTTTGATGCAACTTTCTTGCAAGCTTTGGATTCTAATGATGGATGGGCCCTGAATATAAATCAATAGCATGTTTAATTTTAATAATCAACACTATGTAAATTTTTCAATAATCAACACTATGTAAATCTTTTGGATATACAATATAAATCTTATACTATTTTGATACTTGTTCAAGTGAAACAAATGGGTTGACTAACCTATAAGTCAAGTTTAGTGATGATATGGTAGCTTTAGAAGTATAATACTCAGGTAGCTTATACTAAATAGTTCATGATGAACCTGTTGTATTCAGTTTTTACACTATTCTAATAAAATTATTCTTAGACTTAATCAACTCTATTAACTTTTAACTTTGTAAGACGTGTTCTCCATCAACCGTATCTCAAGGATGAGGCTATTGGTGAAAAATATGCATAAGACGAAGGGTGCAGACAATGATCATTTGTTGTGTGCTGAAAGCATCCTAATTGTGTCTACAAACGCCTTCCAACGGTAAAATAAAATACCCTTCATTACTATGTATATTGATCGAGTGATGGCTACACGCCACATGGCACCCTAACATTATTAATTTAGCATTTATCAGTCAAGGCATTAAACACTCAATTCAACAAATAACATCAAAGGGAAACACGCTATTTTAATTATTGATTGTCAGTTTCTCCTCAGAATATCTCAACTCCTGCTTTTAAAGCATTGTCAAATAAGTGAAAAACATATATTGACCTAGATATTTTTACTTAAATAATATAGAAATTAAATAAAATTTAATTATGACAAAAATGTCAACTGTTCAGTTTGTAGAGAAGATAGCCACATCCTTTTATAAGAAGTAAGTGCACATTGTCCTACATACACGAAAACCAAATTATAACGAACACCTAATGCAGAAATATACACAAACCCTAATTTCCTGAATTCATGCAAATAAGAATGCAACTGAGCATTTATTCTAAATTTTCGAGTACAATCAATATTAAATGTGTTAACACGCATCAATTTTATCTGGGAAGGACAAATAAACAATGTCTCCGTTTCTCTAATATATTATTCCACTAAAACATCCATGAAACCTTGAGTCCGATATATGCATTACAAGAGCAATGCAATTATCTCCAGTTTAAATGATATTTGAACATCAACATAATGAATTCAATAGCATATAGCAGTTGTAAGCACAAGCAAAACTGGTAAATAAACACAATAAATTCCATAGTATATAACGGTTCCAAATACAAGACAACGGAATCAGCAATTATAAATATCCATTGCATAAACAGTAAATAGATCTGCTCTATATACATTTATTTAATAATCCGAAGCCATTATTCATCAGTAGTTAGGGCCTCAGGCATAAAATATGACAGAAAGTGCTTTCTAGTCATGGCACGCACTTAACAGAAGAGACTGTCATGGGAAATTTATAAGTTTGTGCATAAACGAAGGACACAGAGCCTCCGGCCGTTATGGGCTTCCCATCGTTAACAAGGCAGTCATTGATACTCAAACGCTTGAAAAATCTTGGGTCAATCCATATGGCAGAGGCGAAGGATCCGCAGTCGAGATGTATTTGTGCAATGGAGCAGCCTGTGCTGCACACATTCACTACTGTCACTGTGTATGATGGTGTAATTTGGTTTGACATCGGAGAGTTGGGGCTTTGATTAACTACTATGTTTTTCTCGCAAGCCGGAACCGGTATCTCTGCGAATCGACCTCCAAATTTAATTATACCCATCAAATTCCAAACTATGAAAATATACGTAAGGTATTTCAAGGATTTGACTTACCCACATGACGACCCAACAGCCTACGGTTTGTGTAGCTTAAATTCACTGTGTCATTTGTCACATTGGATGCCACCACAAAGTGTGAATCTTCCATTTCTGACAAGCCTGCATATATCACAAATGCGTTATGTGGTCTAAAAAAATTGAAGTAAAAAGCTTAGAACTGCATATTGATGGTGTAAAATTGGTACCCGAGACACCGTTGAAGAATATGAGGAGAACAAAGAAGACGGACACATTGATCAAGTTCAGCATCGTCATTTTTTCTGTGAACACTTTAGAATTACATTGCACTTTGCCTGTCAGTGGTTTATATACCAATCTAGCCACATCCCACGTCGGTATGCTTATGCAGCCGACTGCAAGGCTATTTAATAGTTATTTTTAAATAATATTTTTTCTTTTTTCTTTTTTTCAAAAGGGGGTAAATGCTTTTATCTGGAAGCCATGAATCAGTGAGGCCACAAACGGGGGCCTCATCCTCATTAGATTTGAACTTTGATGGCAAGATAACAACTCAACAACTTAACTATCAGAACATGCCACTATTGGCTATGGTCAGTGATTATATTATTGTTTCTAAATCTTCATTCTCCTCCCACTGAATGGGCCCGGCAAGATAACAACTCAACAACTTAACTATCAGAACATGCCACTATTGGCTATGGTCAGTGATTATATTATTGTTTCTAAATCTTCATTCTCCTCCCACTGAATGGGCCCTTTCCACTGGGCCCTTTCCACTGACTTAATTAAAAATATTATTAAATGTTTATTTAATCAAAAATATTATTTAGTTTCTTATTGTATTTGCCCTAGGCAATCAATTGTACTTAATTAGTTATTAAACTTTTCTATATCTCTACTAATTTAATTAGATTGTAAGTATTTTTCATTTTAATTTCAACTTTTAATTTTTTAATGTTTATTTATGATAAATTTATTTTTTAAAATTTAAAAAGGATTGGATTTTGAGGAAGCTTTTAGAATGTAAAAATATTTTGTTATGTAAAACTATTATATCATAATATGTTACATACAATTATTTTAATAAAATATTTTTGTGGGAATAATATTTTATATAGTATTTTTTTAGTTTAAATAAAATATTAATACTTTAAGATACAACATAATTAGTTATAATAGTACAATGATATTTAAATTGAATTATAAATTATAATATTTTTATTAAAACTATTTTTTAAAAATTTAATAAAATTTAATCAAATTTTATAATATTAATAAAATTATATTAAATTTTACCAAATTTCTAACTTTATTATTTTATCTAATTAAGCTATTATAAATTAAGAGAAATATATGCCACTACATGACACTTGTTTAATAATTGTGATTCATTAATTTAGTCTTTTTTTTAAATCTTAAAAATGACACAACTTTTGTTGTGGTTAGTTTAATAGTTTAGTGGATTGAACCATGAACCCATGTGGCATAGACCTAGAGAAGTCAAGAAGTCATGTTTTCTATGACTCCTTTTCCTTCATAAATTACCTGTTCAAAAATTAAATGGTGACATTAACATCTATTCCTTCACTTAACATTTATGATAGAAATGAAAACATTTTAAAATGTAGTTCTCTTAGGAAATCTCTTTGGAAATTCATATTCCTTAATATTTCTGCTACCATCGAAGTTGATGAAAACTCATTTGCTAAACTCCTAGCAGATACTGAGGCAATAATGTGAAAGAAATAATTGGCATAGAGGCAACAATTTTTGGACCATCGGTAGCTTTCTTTTTGCATTTTGATATATTATCAATCATACTTCTATGTAACCCATATGTTAATATTTTGTACAAGTTTGTAAGTAATTGATAAATTATCTTAACAAATGCTTTATTATTTCATATTATGTTTTAATTATAATCAATAAAAAAATAGTTTAGTAGGTTTTTTTGTTTAATATATCTTTTAATAATGTTGGTCAAATGAATTTATAAATATCATACAAAAAATAATCATATATTTATATTACCAAATATTAAACAAATTTTCTTATTGTTCACTATTTTTTCTTTACATTATACAAAATAAGAATTCAACTTTAGAATTATTTATTAATACTAATATAAATTAGACTATTTAATTTTGTACAATTTTGTTTAAATTTTTTTTTTGAATAAAAATATTAAAATTCAATCTCCGTTGCTAGTGTACTTGAAAATAATGGTGTTTGAAGTTTCTAATCTAAATAGTGTTTGAAGATGATTATCATACTTTAGACATGGAAAGAGAATTTTTCAAAAAAAATTTCATGAGTTGGTAATCTTTGATAGAATGCATAATCATTATTATCATTATTAATATGATATTACACGTTATGGTATATAATGTTAATACATATAATGCATAGTAATATGTTTTTTTGAAAGGGATCATTCCCAATACTATGATATGTTTCAAATTCCCCCTTTCTACTCATTGGCTCTTTCATCTTTCCAAACCTTGGAGGATGTACCTATACCTACTTCTATGTCCAATGAAGGAGTTGCCTTCATAGGGTTCTCTAGTCTTTTCATTATTATGGGTTATTCTATATGGTTATCATCCTATGTTTTGGCTGAGGTTGTGGCTATGCTTGCAAGGTATTGTTTTTTCCAAGAAAAAGCTTGAAAGGATATTATCAACACTAGTGGTGCCTTTTTATCCCCCAACTCTCATGAAATTGCATATGCCTACTTGCTACAAAAAGAGCTTCCTTATTTAATCATGTAGCTTTTCCTTGTTGCTCTACCTATCCCAAGGAAGTTTTGGGCTTGTTACCCAGATATTAAAAATTGCTCCAAATTTTCAAGATCCTTGTCATGTCAAACTATGGTTATTCCTTGAACATACCTCTTATTAAAAGTTAAATGATTTCTTCCCCTCAATCTTTCAAAGCATTTTTATCTTTTGACTATCTTTGGCTCATTCCTATCTCCATCCAACACTTGCAATTTTTCAAATCCGGTTACTAAGTCCCAAGTTATCAAAGGTTAATGACGCATCCCAGAACACATGCTTCATTTCAAAATCTTAACCTCTCTATAAAAAAGGTAAAGACAAGTTTCCAAAATATGTGTTTTCATTTCAATCATTAACCATTAACCTCATCTAAAAAGGTTAAGGTTCGGGCTCCAAAACATGTATTTCAATTTGAAATCTTAAACTCTCTACTTTAAAAAAAAAGGTTAAGATAAGTTTCCAAAATTAACCTCTCATCCAAAAAAATTAAGATTGAAGTTCAAAACATGTCTTTTGGAGAGAGTTATTAACATCCTTGTTTAATTGATAAAGGTTAATGAATCATCAACTATAACAACCATCATAAACATTTGGTTAAACACAGGCTGCTGGTCATTCATGAAAAATCAAATCCTAGAGAAGTCTTTTTATTACAAAATAAAGTATGCCTCAATCGTACCTCTATTTTTCATAGAAATCACACCAAATGTACTTCGAGAATGAATATGAAATGGTGAGTTGAAGATTATAACAATGTTTTTCCAAGGTAAAACCATTGAAAGGAAACGACTTATTTGACAAGGCACTCAGATTAGAGCTTTGAAAGTGTCGTTGGCAGACACTTTGTAGAATAATAAATAATGAAAGCAATATGGGAGTGGAGACCAAGCATGTGATTTGTTTAACAGGATACCCCTCTACTAGATCGCAACCTCTAATGCATTGATGGAAGATGGCAAGTATTAAGTTTCTGACTGAATGTTTCTATTGAATGCCCATCATTTCTTTCCTTCAAAGAACTCAAAGTCAGATTTAGAATACATGGAAGATGTATGATATTAGCTTAAGCATACCATTTCCAACTTGTAGCCTACAAAGACACTAAAAGGAATTGGAGAGTTGGTGTTTCATTCTTTCAATGGGTTTAGCACCCGAACATTTGAGGCATGCTCCGAACATTGGCTTGGCTTTGAGATCGTCAATCCACTGGCAGAGAAATTCCAATCCAAATGTTGAAGATGACTTTGAATGTTGATAGAGCAGTGGATAATAGTGTGCATCAACAGTTTGACATAATGCGTTGAGACCAATGGATTGAAGGGAGTTTGCAAACTGTTTGATAGAGTGATCCATCCTTCAACGCATGAGTTTTGTCATGAGCACTCATCAAACACGCATAGATAAATCACAGATATAAGACTCCTTTTCCTTCGGCTGAATTCCATGAAGACACATACATCCTCTACTCATGTTGACCAAAGCCATCCAAAGCAATAGAAATACATATACAATATTGGGGCAAGTGCATGGTATTTTTTTGATATAATGTTGGTTTGTAAATGACCACCTCAAGGAATTTGCTGGAAAAGTTGGAAGTCTCTGCAAACATATGAAATAACCCATACTTGTCTCTAGCTCAAAGTTATCACATAGAGTTATAAGATTGGATACCCATAACAACAATGAAGTCAATGTTCCTTACGTTGGGGAATCATCTTCTACATTTGACGCTGCAGAGCATTGGCATCAATGAGTGGCATTTGCAAACAATTTCAAGGGTGTTTGATAAATTTATACATTTGTTAAAGCCTCTAAGGCTAAGAATCACAGTAATGAGTGTGGCAAAATGCTTTGAATCTTTGTCCCAGGGTGGATAGTTTGATAGGACATTTTATTGACTAATCTAACCAATAACAAGGAATATTAATTGTTTGATAAAATGTGTGTGCATCAGCCTAACTAGTAAAGAAGCATGGGGACTATTTGATATAATATCCATTGACCAGTTCAAGCATAACAAGGTGTCAACTCTGGTTTAGGATTGTGTATTGTGTAAAGGAGAATATTGTCAATACTGGAAGCACAAAAATTATGTCTTTTAACCGTCAGACTGAATGCCTGAAGATTAGAGGCTTTGTAAGTAAATGGAAAGCTTTCAAATTGGTTTGAACATGGAAATATGGATGCACATAGGCGACGATATCAATTGAGTCCAAGGAGGTGCATGTAAATTTTTGTAATAGACTGATTAAAGTAGTGGTATTTGATAAGAGTCTTTTAAAATGATCACCAAAAAGTTTGGAGGGGCCCATCAAATTCCCTTTTACGATACCAAAACATCACCTCAATATTTTGGTAGGTTGTAAGTTCATTCACATAATGCATTTGATTGAGCTCAAGGCCTTGCAATCAAACTTTTTGATGAAGTGCCTTTTAAATATTGATGGTAGAGATGAAGCTCAAGATTATTATTTTGGGAAATCGTCAATGCCATCTGAGAATCAACAACATATATCACATGGATGGAGAACATTTGGAAAGCCAACCCTTCCAAACATATGGTCATCATTGTTCCATGATCAAAATAAATGCTTCAAGGCATCTGATAATGGGGTTTGATGTATTTGAGAAAATGTTCAATGACTTGTGCCTTCATTCCTATCAACACATAGACTTTGAAGTCATAACAAGGCTCTCTAAAATGTCTTATCCTTCATATGATGTAATTATTTTAACCTTCTATATCTGTAATCAATGGTTTCTATCATTTTGGGGTTAATTTTGTAGAGGTTAATTAACCTCACCCAAATCACGTATTTTCAAGGTAGTTATTAACCATGAAGGAGTAGTTCCTAACCTCCATGTCTATATAAGGAGTCATTTTTGGCTTTTTAAAGGGACTTTTTGGACTTTTGAATAGGAGAACACTTAGGTTAGAATTTTAGTAATAAAATAATATTTGGAAAGTGTGTACAAATTTTATCTTTGCAATTGAATATTCCTCTTAGGTTCTTGGTGCAAGAAAATAAAGGAAAATTCTATTTGAGTTCTCTTCTTTCAAAATTTAAATTGTTAAAAATGTTGATTCTCCTTGCAGTGAGCATTTTCATGGTATTGTGTAGATGTTTATGATTCTTTGGGTCAACATTATGCTAGTGGTAACTCTCAAGCGTAGATCTTGATTGTTGTTGTTAGTAGTTTAAGTTAAGTCCAAGAAATCTTTGAAGTCATGAAGTGCATTCATCATGAATGTCTTTCTATTGATCTTTTAAAGTTTGATTTCATCTTTTATTTGAAAAAATTCAAAATTATATCATACGAGGGAGCTACCTCTCTAAATAAAGAGGAAGGCCGCATATCAAGGGCCTATCTAGCTATTGTGAACAATTTTTCACATACACTTTGTTGGGCCATTTTCAAGTGACAAGTTTGTTTACCAATAGATTTTTGGCAACTTTACTAGGGAACTGAACAAGAAAGATTAATCTGTCACCTGTGACGAAGCAAGATGGTGTTACCACATGAGAATGTGCTTCCAATTCTCCAATCAAATCTAAATTTCCAAGACACACAAGAGGATATTATTTTAGATTTGAACACTCTATCCTGGAGGTGTAGACGAAGTGCTCAACAATATGATCAAGTAAATTGAGTTCTAGAAGAAGATGAAGAATTCATAAAAATCTTCCAAAGAGCTCTTATTGGTCAAGATGTTGTAGTCATTGGAAGAATAGTTTTTATTCCAAGAAGAAATTAGTAGAATCTTGGTCATGTTCAAGATCAAGTAAATAATAATCAGTAAGCCAACTGGTAAAAGTACCTTCACTCTAATGAAGGTTGGCGACCATATTTAGAAGATTGAATATTAGGGACTCTATTTGAATTACAAATTCAAAACATGGTTTGGTACAAAGGGAAAGTAGAAAGTGATACTGATAGTGATAGTAATGAGGAATACTTTTCATATCCAAAGAAATAGATTCCTAATGAGCCTTTATAGGTTAGCTTCTTGAAGAATTTCTATGGCAGTAGTAGGCTAGATCCTAGAATGATTAATCCATTTTTGCTACAATTTTTTCAAAAGATCAAAAAAGATGATGGAAAAGATTATGGATTTATTTCTCATAATCAATAATACTTTTTAGCAAAAGGTTCAACATATAAAGATAAACAAGGCCTTTTTGAAAAATGCCTTTCATTTAAATAAACAATGAAGAATAATGGAAATGTCTCTCATTCACCTATCTCTCAAATGTTGATCTTAGATTGGTTTTGACAATTGAGTGGTAACACACTTAAGATATTTACTAAGTTCATGCCAAGCTAGTAATACATGCTGAGTGTTGGTGTTTGAAACTACTAAGCAACAAGAATGCTCAATACCAAAATGATAGTACTCAAGTAATCTAAAGATTAGCCAATTCCTATGATCAATTACACAAGAAGATCATTTGGACCCCACATCAACAAAACCAAGGATAATTTCCTACTCTTTAGGCTCTGCTAACCCAAGGTGGGAGTACATGGGGATGATTCAAATGCAAACTAATGTATAGCAACTATCGTAGTTTCATTTTTATTCTCATCTTCTATCCTCATATACATGCATAGTTTACTAATTTTTTTAAATCTTTCAAATCAATATGCATCCCCTATAAGAAGATTTGGTCATAAATCTCCTATGGTTTACAAGTATTCCTAGAATTAGCAGCTATCTAAGACTCGAAAAACTATATGTAAATGAGTGGTGACCAGAATTACAACCTTGAAAAAAAATGAATACGAATGATTTTGAATTTATAATAGTTTTAAAATCTAGAAGTAGAATTTACTCTTGATCATCTTTGATTTATAAGACTGGTACCTTATCCATTGGGCATAAAGAGTTAATCATAGGAGACCTTATTCAATTAGCTTGCAATTGAATCTGTCAACTATAATCACCTATTTCCATTCTTACATGATATCGTCTTCATGAAATCATGAATTCTACTGATTTATTGAAGCATTTACATAATTCATTGAATTAAAAGAAACAACATAACAAATGCACACCCTATCCAAAATGTATTCAATCAAATGAACATTATCCAAATGATCTCAAAATTGATAAACTGATGAAAAGGAGATAGAAAAATAGTGACACAGATTGGATGTAAATACCCTTTTTTATTATCCTTTTATTGATTAATACAAAAACAAATAGAGACTCAATGAAGAACCCATGAATTCATGTTGATACTATCCTCTCTATTCTACATCAGAAAAGTACATAACATAAAAATAAACTCAAAAACAACTATAGATGATTGGACTGAATGTACTATTTCTTGATATTCCCAAAAATACATAAGAAATCAGACCCTCACATTGCCTTGAAAACTCATTCATATAGGCATGAGTTGCAACAAGCAAAGGGAAAATGTGATTGATAGGTGTCCTTCAAAAGATACTTACATACACCTGTCACAAAAGGACAAAACTACAAATAACAGAATGACTGATACGTCGAATATTCCTTTGTGGGTCCCTTTTTTTTATTCTACTTGAACAAACAAAAGTGCTAACATCTAAATCTTTGATTACTCTAATTCCTTAGAGTAAGTGGCCACCAAACTTGAAAGTGATGAGTCATCTTTGATTACCTGCAAACTTACTTTAACCCGAGGATTTTCCTTATCTTCATCATTAACTATAAGGCTAACTTTTACATTTGCACCTTCTTCTTCCTCATCATCTTCTATTTCATCATCTTCTTCCATTTTCTCCATAGACATAAACTTGTCTTTCCACTCATTATAAGCAGTGTCATCTGGCCAATCAAAATTTAGAACTTCTCTTTGTATAGTTACTATAGAATTTGCAATTGCCTCTATATCAACAAAATATTTTTTGATAATATTATAGAACAACTATACTTTTACCAACTCCTCATTTTTCATTTCCCATAACAAGTGGCCTGTTTCATTTATAACTTTATTTATTCTTTCACAAAAGATCTCATCTAGCTTCCTCTTCCATTCTTCCTTTTCCTTTATTTTATCAATTGTATTTAAAGCACAAGGGAATAAATCAAATTTTTCTACAAAATACTTGGAAAAAAAAATAGTTAATCTTCTTTAGAAAGAATCTTTCTTATCATCAAAACCTTGCAATTTATTTAATAAATCAAATATTTTTTCTATCTGATGACATGTTAGCTGAATAACAGATATACACATACCAATGATATCATCATTTCTCTCTATCCACTTCTATACAATGGGTCTAAATACAACTTTATTTCATTTTAATTCATCCGTAATAGCTGCAATCCTTGCTAATTGATCAAAAAATGTGGGCCATTCTATCCTGTCCACTAGATACATTACACCCTACCTAAATTTCTCTTCAAATTGATTATTTAGTTCTACATGTAGTGCATACAATTTATTCTTTTCTTCCTCAAAATCCTCTGCAATGTACAATTCTGGCCTTTATGGGCTGTTTGGTATCTCAATAATTGGAGTTGATTTGAAAGGCTCAACAGGTGGCCATGGGGGGTATACAATCCTTGGTCTACTGGTTTCTTGTAGTTTTCTCTTCCCAAGCACTTTCTCCATTTGAGATACTTTGCTTTCTAATGACTATATCCGCATACCCCTCTCCTCTTATGTTTTGAAAACTTCTTCAAACCTAGCATTGAGTTGAGAAAATCTATCTTCTTCCTAACCAGATACAACACTACCAAGTTTTAACATTTTTGAAGCCATTCCCATTATTTGTTTACTGCCTACCTCTCTAGCTCTGAGCACTATCAATGCACTAGTATGCTCTGTAGTGGAAATTTCCTACATCCTGGTCTTATCCCTTTATTCAATAGACCAAATAACAAGGGCCTAATGATCATCACTAAATTTGACTCCTCTATGAGCTTGGAATACCTCTTCCTCAATTTTGAATTGGACATCCTTTTGCTTCCTTACTAAATAAAAAACCATGGCATTCACTATATCCCATTCTGGAAAAATAAGGACTTGTGACTGTCTAATTATTTTCCTTCAGGCCTCATGGGTAAATTGAGAAAAATAATTCAAAAATTTAGACTTTAGCTCTTCCTTAATAGCAAAATCCAATTTACTAGGTTTCTCTACCTTTATCTTTTCACAAGTCTTCTCAAAATTTTCTATTTTTAGCCTCCAAAAAAATTGGGCAAATACCTTAGACTTCACAAAAATTTCATCATTAATAAACATCTCAAAGGCTTGGGCAACTATTGGATCTATATCCTTACCTTGGTAATCAACAATAGTTAAATCCAAGAAAGGTGTAGGAGGATCTTGTGGTTCTCTAATCTCAAAATCTACGGGAGTGAAGTTTGCATCCACTTCTCCACTAATCTTTCTAAGTTGTTCCCTCAAAGATGCTTCATCATCTATCCGGATTGGGGACTGGCTTGGGGACTAATGTTCTAATTGATAGGAAGAAGATCCTTGTTCTAAATTTTGTCTTTTTGGAGCACTAGTTGCAGATGGACTTTCTGGTCTTGGCCTTTGCTGCAGGGGAGCCTATTGCACATTTTGAACCATCAGATAACCTACTCTTTTCTGTAAAGTATACTGACCAGGAGCCACCACATTTTTGTTGTTTATCCTTCTCTGCACCTTTGCAGCCTTGTCTAGATAACTCTTAACATACATGGTCTTCTTCTCATTCATAGCTTGGATTATCATAGAAAAATTATTCATTAATGCTTGCATCTTGGCTCCCCAATATTTTTTATCTTTCAATTGGTCATCATAAGGGTCAAAAGCATTAATGAATTCTAGGGTCTTGGTGAATACTATCCATTTTTCCTTTCTCAATTCTTGTTCTTGAAAAGTAAAAACATTCTTGATCACATCCTCTGAATAGTAAACTTGTTGCACCATGCGGGAAGTTTTTACTCTCTCTCTTAAGAGGTCATATAATCCTTCAGGATCAATAAACCTGGCATGAGATTTTGCCATCTTATATCTATCTAAGAACAAATTCAAATGCTTCCACCCTTTCCTCACAAAACCAAAATCATGTACCGAAGTAACAATTGGAAAAAAATGTACCCTTCTTAGACAACTCCCTCTCATCTATAGTACCTATTTGCCATAATAGCTTAGCTATTCCTATCTTCAAAGGCACATGAAATGGTAGCACATGTGGCATTCCCAAAGAACCATAGATGCTGATTATTTTTGTGACATTATAAGGGATTATATCCCCACAATTATGACTAACCAATAGCCCTATTGCATAGTCCTTAGGTTTGACCATTTTTAATAATTCTTGTGGAATCCAAAGGCTATCTTCTCTCAAAAGTAATCTAAGCTTTGGTGCAAAGTATCTATCAAACCTGACATAACTGGCATCTATAGCTTCTTAAGTCATATCTACACTCCACAACTGCACTGGATTCCTCTCTCTATCCCTAGTTATTTCCAACTCTATACCCTTGGAGAAAAAGGTAAATACCTTATACAAACATACATACATGAGTAATGAATACCAACAGAAAGGTTTATACACTTTTCCCCATGCTATCCCCACCAAACCATTGTGAATTTCCTTCGCAAGAAAAGTAGAAATATCTAAAATGGTTCTCATCTCAAATTGAAGAGTTTGTGCCATTAAAATGACAATTGAGGCTAGTATTTGCTCGGCTTCATCCATTCTAAAAATCTTGCAAAGAGGAAAATACAATGCTTGAGCCCTAAGGTTAAAATGCCTTCTTAGTAGTGTCTCTAGGGTGTTGGCTATAATCACAGGCAAAATAAAATTTTTAGCAACATGCTCTTGTAGTGGCCCTATTCTTAGGTAAATTCTTTATGCATCATACCTTGCTTGAAGGTCATCCATAGCAATAGTTTCATGCACAACATGGTTAAGGTTGAGATTGAAAACCTCTCTAATCAATTTAGAGAAAACCCTAAAAAGATTTACTCTAGCATGGTTTTTTACCCACCCTATAATTGGATCATATTTCTTGGCCAAATCCATCAACAAATCACTATCAAAGAAAACTATGGGGACCATTAATTTACCAATGTCAAACTCTCATACATTTCTCATAGGAGTGTCCAATTTTCACTTTGAAAACCATTTTCTAAATAACTCTAGACCTCTCATGGAGACCTGGGCATCTCATACCCAGTTTTCCTTGTCTTAGAAACCCTCTACTATGACTACCCTAGGTTGTTTAGGAATAAATTCCCTCCCCTTAGTTACTTCATTTACAGATAAAGGAAATTGTTCTAGAAAGCCATCATGCACAAAGTACTTTAGAGAATCAGTCTATCTAGTAAACTCTTTACATAGAGGCATTTTGAGATTTTAAAATTTCTATCTCACCAATTCTTACTACTCGGAAGTTTTAAAAGCACTTACCCATGAAATTCTATTTACTCTATGAAAATCTTTGCTACAATCCATTGGTATTCATTGCAAAATTTTGTGCCCTAGCTCCGAAATTTTTCTATGCTCTGATAACCATTTTTAATTCTGTGGTTCAATAATGGCAACGCCATTAATTATATTCAAGCATTGAAATCACAAAAATGAGTCCTGAACCATATTAACTTCCAGTAGCCATTATCTTCAAGTTGTATGAAAGCTTCAAATCTTATCTATCAATTTCACTAGATCAGACGGCTTTAAATAAAAAAGGTAGCAAGCTTTATAACATTAAGAATGTGGCCACATGTCGCAATATCACTTACCCACATTCCTTATATTTCTTCAATCTTAAAAGTGAGGGTAAGTGCTATCTGTTGATCAAGATAAGATCAACAATCAAACAAGTTTATAATTGAAAAAGGCCCAATCAGCTGTACTAACCAATAGGAAGTCTCTATGTGAATCCATGGCTCCTAGCAATCTCCATGCAAGTGGGTCCTACATTACATTTGAAGGAAGTGGTGCTTGACATCATCCTTTCCATGTGTTAGGTCGACACACCGTAGCTTTCCCTATGGGATGAGCATCTCTGTCTTGCAGGCATGCATCAGTCATTGATCTTTGAAAGATCAATGGTGACACTGATCAAATCCTACAAGGCTTCTAAAATGTGAATAGTGCTATCACCAAGGACATGTGTCTGCATGGTGCATACCCACTTTGTTTAAATCTCTTTCAAGTTTCTAATGCAAGCATATACCTACCATCGATCTTATCATGATCAACAGTAGGTGCAACTTTGAGCTTTAATGTCGCATCATCCAGTTGGTCTAATAAAATGACTTGTCTTGACCTTCATAATTTGAACAATCTAAATACTGCATTAAGTTTTGGAATTACTATGCCCGTAGCATAAGTACCTCTAGCTAGGCACATCTGACATAATCAAAGTGTGATTCAACATTCTCACCTAATTTTGGCCCCATCATGACATGTGATGCAAAGGCACACACCCACATTCCTTATCGGATGAGTAGTTTCATAATGTGGGCTTGTGCTAGCCCTTGATCTTTGCAATATCTATGGTCGATAAAATGTCAATCATATCTAGCAAACAAGATCCTCCATTGGTAAAATTGGTAGTACATACCAGTGATCACCTTACAACTCAACACACCTCAGCACACACTAGTGATTCTTGACCCCACCTTGCTGCATGTCAAAAACCCACTTGCCCACTTTATTTATCTTTTGTGTGGCTTGAAAATGTGGGCATGCACTGGCCTTTGATCTTACATAGATCAACAGTCATAGAATCATGTGTTCCTAAATTATAGGTCAGCTGCATTGACAAATAAAATATTTCCCTTAATGTCACCCTAGGAAATGGTGGGCCCATGCTATCAGACTATGCTATGTGTCCTATTTGCGCTTCCCTGCATTATTTAATTCTCAAGCATCTCCTCCTTGCCGGAAAGAGCTAGCCCTTAATTTGAATGAAATCAATGGTTGATGAATCTTGGTAATAAAGGAATATCTATGTTTAATAATTCAACCAATGACATAAAATAAGCACAAAAAGTACTGATAAGTCTACAAAAGGTTCTAACAACTCATGACTCATCACAAACTTTGTAGCTTACGACAATTTTTAAAAGTTAAGGGCTACGTGTCATCAAAGTGCAAACCACATTATTTAAAAACCTCTCATCTCAACATTGCGGGAATGCAATGCTCATTGATCTGAGAAAGATCAATGGTCACACAAAATTCGCATCCCATAGGACATTTTTGAAAAAATAAATCGAGCAAATTGCAAGCAATGCACATAAAGGTTTAAATAAGATTTTTAATGAAGACATTCTTGCGTAAGCCCATCCTTAGGGTAAATGTAGTATGCCTTAAAATCATTTTTTGAAATATTATGATCAAAGGCTTTAAAAACTAAGGTGAAAAAACAAGTAAGGCATTAGGGTTTTCATAGTTAGGGATTTTCAATGACTTTTTGTTGAGACACATTGAGAATTTAATAAAATTTAAATGTCACAATTACTAGGATATGAACTAGGGTAATGTAGGGATTTGAAAAATACAAGGAACAAGACCCTAATTTTCAAGATACAAAGACTAAAATGATTTTTCATTAAACTTTTCCAAAAATTACTACATTGTGAAAAATCAGACCAATAGTGGCTCTATCTGGGGATGATAGACTACTTGAGTCTATGCGAGAATTCAGAATCTTTGGGAGAGCAGAGCACATACCTGGTACAGGGATGACAACTTTTTTAGAGAGCATAGAGCAACACATAGAAAGGAAAACAAATTGTACAGGGATATTTACAAGAATTTACAACATATACAAAATGTACAAGAAAACAAGGAAACCTAAATCTACTTCTCATGGAAAGTAGATACTTCTTAAGAAAAGTACCTCATCAAGAATTGTCCATGAACTGGCAATTCAAGAACATCTCCTATGAAGTCCTTCAAAAAATATGAATCTTCTCCATTTGCATCACAAATGTTATATGGACCAAGCCAGACTGGGTCAATTTTTCCATGCTTCCCTTTATCCTCCATTCTAGCATTCCACATCAGTACCATGTCACCTATTTCAAATTTCTTGTCAATAGCTCTTTTGTCATATAAATGCTTCATTTGTGATTGTAACTTGGTATTTTTAACAATAGCCTCTCTCCTTGCCTCATCTAGTTGTAATATATCATCCATTCTGAGTTACATTTCATCAATGACATCATCTTCATACAATTGAACGAATTTATACATTTCTTTTAAGCTATTATGTGGAAGTCTAGCCTGTATACCATGGACTAAGTCAAATGGAGCACATCCAATGGCCCTTTTCACTATAACCCTATGAGCCCAAAGAGCCATTGGAAATTATTAATCCCAGGCCTTCTTGTTTTCCCCTAGAATTCTTTTGATAATCTTTAATACACTCTTGTTGCTTGATTCTACTTGCCCATTTCCTTGAGGATGATAGGGTGGAGATGTATATCCTATAATGCCATAATTGTCACAATGTTGTTTAAAATGAAATTAATGACTACTTTACTTTTGCATTTTTAGTGGGGATTGCTTCAACCCATTTAGTAAAGTAATCAATAGCAACTAAGATCCAAGAGTGTCCACCACTGGATTTGTTTGTGATCTCACCTATAAAATTAATTCCCCATTGTTGAAATGATGCCTACACTTCAACTAGTTTCTGTGGTAAGCTCCCTAAGAATTTTAACTTTCCACTAAACATTTGACAAGCATCACAGACCTTTACAAACTCATAGGCATCTCTAAAAAGTGTTGGCCACCAAAAACCAGCCCTACAAATTTTATGAGCAATAGTCTTAGCCATATAATGACCAGCACATATGCCTTCATGCATATCTTTCAAACTCCTTTTAAATTCACTCTCATCTACAAATTTCAAAAGTAACCCCTCCATTCTTCTCCACCATAACTGTCCTTGCACTACAACATACCTTATGGCCTGTAACTTCAAAGATCTTTTCTAGTTATCGGTCAATCTTGATGGAGATTTCATGTTTCGCAAAAAATAGATTACATCTTTGTACTAGTTAGAGGTATCCATATCACAAATATTTTCCTTGCAACTATCATCAAGTTGATTAATTTGGTTTGCATTTAGATTGGATTCTATCATCAATTTGTCCAAACCTTGACCCCTAACCAATTTGGTAATTTGAATGTCAATATTAAACTCTTGTATCCTATTAATCCATCTACATCTCCTACTAGATACCTCTTGATGTGCAAAAATATCCTTCACAGCAGTAGTAGGAACAAAAGCAATAACAATAGCTCCCATTAAGTAAAACCTAAAAGCCTTGATTCCTTTCACCAATGCATATGCTTGCTTTTCATTTATGTCATACTTGAGTTCTGCTGCCTGCAAGGATTTACTAAAAAATACAATGGGTTGCTCATAACCCTCATCATTTTTCTATAATTGTACTGAAACAATAGTGTGAAATGAGGCAAAAGAAAATATATGCATTGGTTTATCATAGTTTGGTGCTTTGAGAACAAGGGCATCCTTAATAACCTGCTTGATCTTCTGCAATGCAATGCTAGGTTCACAATCCCATTTAATCTCAGATCCTTTCTTTAGCATCTTTGATATAGGCCTACTAATCTCTACAAAATTAGTCACAAATCTCCTAAGAAAATTAATTTGTCCAAAAAATGGCTGAATTCCTTTAACATTCTTAGGTTTCTAAATCTTATCTATTGCTTCTACCCTCTCAGGATCAATCCACACTCCATGTCTGCCAACCAAGTGTCCTAATAACCTTCCTTATATGACACCAAAATGACACTTTGAGGGATTCAAAGAAATACCATACCTAAGGGCTCTAATAAATACTATCTCTAGATGCATGTAATCATCCTTTTTATCTTTGGAGTAAGCACTTAAATCATCCTGATACATAGCTAAAAATTTATCAATAATAACAGCAAATGCCACATCCATTGCATGTTGAAAAGTAGCCCCAGCATTAGTAAGCCCAAAAGGCATCCTAACATACACATAATTACCCCATGGAATGGTAAAAGTAGTCTTAAATTGTTCTAATTCCTTGACAACCACTTGGTTATAACCTAAAAATCCATCCATCATGGACATGAGCTCTGAGCCAATGACCTTTTGCAACATGGCCTCCATGTTTTTTAAATCATAATTATCTTTTAATGAAGATATATTTAGATTCTTTAAATCAACACACAACCTTATATCTCCATTTTTATTTCTAACAGGAGCTAAATTGGATACCCAAGAGGAATGCTTGATAGGTTATATAATCCTAGCATCTCTCAACTTGATCAATTCTTCTTGCATCTTGGGAGCTAGGGTAGGATTTATTGGCCTTTGTTTCTGTCTAAATGGCTTAACATCTAGTTTCAAAGCGATCTCATGCTGAAAAAGATCTTCCTTGTAGGCTTTTAATTCATCATATGACCATGCAAACACATGTCTATACTTCCTTAGCAGGTGTATCAAATTTTTCCTAATTTTAGAAGGCAATTTCTTACCAATATATACCTTTTTAGGTGTTTCCTAAGTTCCCAAGTTTACCTCCTCTAGATCTTTGGCATTATACTCATTGGTGTTTACTTGTAACCTGACCTGGTTATCAAAATTAGTTTCAAAAACAACTAGAACATTTGGGATTTTATTTGTCTATAACTGCACAACTACTTGCCCAAAAATAATATCCTTTCCATTTATATTCTCTACATAAGCTACACAATCAATTTCTTGTCCTAACAACATATTCTAACAATTTAGAAATCTCAAAATATCCTTATTATCTTCAAACACTTGCCAATTCTGGACATTATCAGGGATAGAGGGCCTAGTTTGAGTTTCAACTTTGGATATGCCAACGAATGTGACATCATCAGGTTTTATTGCTATATTAGCTAACAAGTCTTCCATTTTTTTGTTAGTTCTATCCTTCCAAATTATCCCCAATGCATGAGAACATTCAATCATATCTCATACAACATTTCTTTACTATTTTAATCTCTTATATTTTGAGACATAAGTATTTTTCACTTGTGATACAACCAATTTAGAATCTCCTATAACATGTAAACATTTTATTCCATGCTTATGAACTAGTCTAAGGCCTAATAAGAAAGCCTCATATTTTTCTATATTGTTGGTACAAGGGAAACTTAAAGTAAAAGAGAATTTGTATGTTACCCTTGCTGGAGATATCAACAAAATGCCTACACCTACTCCAACTTTACAGCAAGCACCATCAAAGAACATGGTCCATAAATATCCCTTATCTATTTTTGTATCATCTTCTACTTCCATCTGAGATTTATGCATTTCCTTCTTGAAAATCAAAACCTTTGCTCTAAATGCATTTACATCTGTATCCACAAAGTTTCTCATATCATCCTCAATATCTTCTTCTATCATATATATGCTCTTTGGTTCTCCATTTATTTTTACCAAATTCCCATAAATGTTAAAAGTAGTAAATGATAGATCACATTGCAAACTTCCTCCCATGGAAACACTCCATTTTCTAGATAATAGCATACCATACTGAGGTGGAATATCAACAACCATTACACTCATAGTATGTTCTTTTTCTGGATAGGCTATTAATTTATAAGGTAAGGCATTAATAGTGCCTATGATTGTCACTTCTCTTTTATCCATGGCACAACATCTCCCCTGACTAGTGTCAACCATCAAACCTAGTTCCTTCATTATTTCAAAAGGCATAATAGTATTGGAAGCACCAAAGTCAATCATACAATTTTTTAATGTTTTAACATTTTCTATGATACTCAAATAGAATGTCTCAACACTTCCCAAACATTCATTAATAAAGCTATCCAAAAACATCTGAGGAATCTGGGATACAATTACTTCAGCTTCTTTTTCTTTCACCTTTTCCTTGCTTCCTTGTTTGGGATCATGAGTTTCATTAAAATCTTTTATTGTCTTTACATTAGCATTTCCTAACCATGCTATGGCTTTATTTATTTTTTCAAGGATCCTCAACAATTTAGACAAAGGAACTTTAATAGTTGTCTATGATAGAATATGAGGAATTGTCAATAATCATATCTCTTTTTTCATGATGTTTACCAGAAACACCTTGATGATTCTTGTCATTTGTAGTGATTACTTTTCATACCTTCTCATCATATTTTTTAGGAAAATTATTTGGGAATTATAGTTCCTTAGGATTTTCTCCTCGTTTTAGTTCCCACTTTCTACCTAAAGTTTTGACCTTCACAGTAGGAATCTCTTTAGGCTTTACAATTTCCTTTTTCCTAGGGTCAGCCCTTTTGATAAATATACTAGCTACCTTACCAATATTATCATCCTAAGCCATGTGTTTGGTCTATACTTGAGCTACCATGCTAGTAGCAATATGATCAACCTCTTCTTTGGAGGGATTCCTTAGTATCACCTCCTCCCTAGTAGATGCCATGTTGCATACATTGCCCTCAATGCCACTCTCTTCATTAGAGAATACCTACTGCTGCATATGATTTTGAAACTGTCTTTGTTCCACTATATCTCTATCAGGATCATCACTGTCATAATGGTCAAAATGTAACTCGAACATATTACATCCTACATCATCACCGATTTCTTCACATTCTTGATTTTCTTCTACCTCAGTTTAATTTTTAGAAAATGACAAAGCTACTACACAATACTCAAGAGCATGAGGTAACTGACAAACAAAACACCATGTGGGTTCAGTAGTGGGTTTGGGGTCATCTACCACATTTAAGGAATTTTTGGATAAAGGATCAGGGATAACCTTGTTACTAGTATTCTTAGGAGGAGGAACATTGGGGTGACCATCCTTCAAAGTAGTATTATAAGGGAAATTTTGCGATCTATTCTGTCAACCGAAATTGGACTAATAAGGGACCTTATTTTTAGGGGGATTCCTATCATTTTTTCCTTGGGGAAGATTCAAACCTTTTATAACACTCAATATTTGACTCATCTCACTAGGCTCCTGCCTTTTTCCTCCTGTAGATTTATGCTCTTCTTTTCTATTTCCCTTACTCCCAAATAACCTAGGGTCATCTCTTTTATTCTCCAATCGTCCTAAAATTCTCAAATTTTTTTCTATATTGATAGAAATTTTGAAAGCATCTCTCAAAGTCCTAGGATCCTTATCCCTAAGTTGATATGCCATTTTACCATCAAAGGCATTCAAATAAGTAATCATGCATACCTTATTATCAACTTGCATAGCTTGCATTAGCTTATACATCCTCTTCCAAAACCTAGTATTGAAATTAGTAACAGATTCATTATGCAACTTCTTAATGTTATTGAACTCACTTAGAATATAACTTGGGTTTTTTTTATCACCACATTGTTCCTTAAAACAATACTCAATGTCTTTCCAATCTATAATGGATGACTCAGGGAGTCTCTTGAACCATTCTCTAGCATCTTCAGTTAATGATTACACAAATAACTTCATGATAACATCTTCAACCTCAACCTCATAATCACTCATCATGTTAAGAAAATTCATCAAGTGATCCTCACAAGTAATGGAATTATTTCTTGAAAACTTGGGCAATCTTTTCCTCATTTCCTATGCGATAGGGCTAGGAAAACTAGGAATACCTTCAAAGTGTATCTATCTATAGCCTCCTAACTGAATAGGTCTTCTTTGTAAATTAACCCTAGAAGTATTGACATCATTTCTTTCATTATTGTTAACAACTTTACTAGTACTAGGATCTGCAGTAGATTTATTTGGATCCATTCTCTATGACAAAGAAGACAAGAAAGAAGTAGGCAATTTAGCAACATTCTGATTTGCAATAATTTTTCTATTATTATCTTCTAGAGAAAATATAGATTGATTTTTTGGCATTTTCTAGAAACTTAATTTTGTTATTTGTCTTAGCTATGGCTACCTCATTCTCTACAATTTCCAATTTCTTAGCCAAAGCATGCTTCATTTTTCTAATTCAGCATCAGAAGGTGACAAAGAATCATGAATCTGGGTAGACTTTTTTGGTTCATTTATCCTAATACCAACCTCCATTTTTTTCCCCTTATCTTGAAGACCAACAACATTTTATATATCTTGTTTAACCTCTAGGATCTTATAACTTTTAATTTGTTGTACCACATGACCCTCTTGGTTTAGATTTTGATCCTTTAACAACTTTTTCTCTTGTATTTTAAGTTGTTCCACTTGACCCACAATTTCAGGATGCCAAGTACTAGCTACTATCTCATTTTTCCTTTTTAACACAACAATTCTGCTAAGTAATTCTTTCTTTTCTTCATAGGCCTTCATGATCTTTTCCTCCCTTTCATTACAAAATCCCCTATCAATGGCTTCCTACTCAGCAAGCTACATTCTCAACATTTGATTCTCATTAGGGTCAGGAATGGTAAACTCAAAACCAGAGGTCTTTTGATCATTAAAACTTTCATTCTCTAAATGTTTTGGTCTTTCCTTTTCAATAGATTAATTTGACATGAAAGGGTTTGTGCTATGTTGAAAAAGATTGTTACTAGTCCTATACTATAGGCTAAGTGCATGTGGTTGGATAGCCTTTTCTTGACATATCATTTCAAGAGTATTATAGAAATCATCGTCAAACAAAATAGGATGAGATCTAGGCCCCTTGAAGAAGGGTTCCTTTTGAATAGAAATATAGGTATTACTTTCCCTTGCCATTTGCTCCTAGGAATAATTTCCCTTCTGCATCTAGGCTCCTTTCACAACCTAGTTTTTCTTTCCTCTAGGAGGAAGATTAGTCTGTAACTTAATAGTTGGGTTCCTCTTCACATTTGCCCACGTATTTCTCACACTTCCCATGATAATAAACATTTTTATCTTGATATTGGTAAAAACCTTTTTGAGTCACAACCCACCTAGGGAAAAGTACTGAAATAGTTTTGCTGACCTAACAAAAAATCATGAGATTATCACAAAAGAAATGGATAAGTAGAAAGCACCCAATTAGAATTTTTTTTGAGATTGTAACTCTTTCTTAGTGGATAAGACACCTTTGCAAGGACTGTATATGTTAGTGTACACTTGTGGAATGGGTTTTTCCCTTTTTCTTTTTAAATTCTCAAGGTTTGTCACTAGAAAAGTCCACTGAAACCACAAGTAATTTCATAGGATCTAACAACTGTAATACTGACACTTGTCCCCAGTAGAGTCACCATTTTGTTGGTGTTTGAAACTACTAAGCAATAAGAATCCTGAATACCAAAATGATAGTACTCAAGTAATCTAAAGATTAGCCAAATCCTATGACCAATTACAGAAGAAGATCATCTGGACCCAACATCAACAAAACAAAGGATGATTTCCTACTCATCAAGCTCTACTAAACAAAGGTGGGAGTACCTAGGGATGATTCAAATACAAATTGATTTATAGCAACTAACTTAGTTTCATTCTAATTCTCATCTTCTATCCTCATATACATGCATAGTTTACTAATTTTTTTAAATCTTTCAAATCAATATGCATCCCCTATAAGCAGATCTGGTCATAAATCTCCTATTTTTTACAAGTATTCCTGGAATTCATAGCTATCTAAGACTCAAAAAACTATATGTAAAAAAGTGGTGACCAACATTACAACCTTGAAAAAAAATGAATACGAATGATTTTGAATAGTTTTAACATGTAGAAGCAGAATTTACTCTCAATCATCTCTGATTTATAAGTCCAGTACCTTATACATTGGGCATAAAGAGTTACACAATAGTAGGAGACCTTGTTCAATTAGGTTGTAATTGAATCTATCAACTATAATCAACTATTTCCATTCTTACATGATATCCTCTTCATAAACTCATGAATTATACTAATTTATTGAAGCATTTACATAATTAATTGAATTAAAAGAAACAATATAACCAATACACACCCCATCCAGAATGCATTCAATCAAATGAACATTATTCAAATGATCTCAAAATTGATAAACTCATGAAAAGGAGACAAAAAAATAGTGACATAGATTGGATGTAAATACTGTTTTGTATTATACTTTTATTGATCAATACAAGAACCAATAGAGACTCAATGAAGAACCCATGAATTCATGTTGATACTGTCCTCTCTATTCTACATCAAAAAGGTACATAACATTAAAAAAAAAACTCAAAAAAAACTATAGATGACTAGACCAAATGTACTATTTCTTTCTCAAAAATACATCTGAAATCGAACCCTCACATTGCCTCAAACCTCTTAGTTGCTTGGGAAACTATTGGATCTATTTCCTTACCTTGGTAATCAGCAATAGTTAAATCCAAGCAAGATGTAGGAGGTCCTTGTGGTTCTCCAATCTCCAAATCCATGGGAGTGACAATTACATCCCCTTCTCCACCAATCTTTCTAAGTTGTTCCCTCAAAGATGCTTCATCATCTATCTGGATTGGGGACTAGATTAGGGAGTATTGTTCTTCTTGAGAGGAAGAAGACCCTTGTTCTAACTTTTTTCTTTTTGAAGCACTAGCTTCAGGGGAGCTTGTTGCACATCTTGAACCATCACATAACCTGCTTGTTTTTGCAAAGTATACTGACTAGGAGCCACCACATTTCTCATGTTTATCCTTCTTTGCACCTTTGCAGCCTTGTTTAGATAAGTCTTGACATACATGGTCTTCTTCTCATTCATAGCTTGGATTATCATAGCAAAATTATTTATTAATGCTTGTATGTTGGCTCCCCAATATTTTTTATCTTTCAATTGGTCATAATGGAGGTGAAAAGAATTAATGAACTCTAGGGTCTTGCTAAATACTATCCACTTCTCCTTTCTCAATTCTTGTTCTTGAAAAGTAAAAGCATTCCTGATCACATCCTCCAGATAGTAAACTTGTTGCACCATGTGGGAAACTTTTACTCTCTCTCTTAAGAGGTCATAGAATCCTTCAGGATCAATAAACATGGCATAAGATTTTGACATGTTATATCTATCTAAGAAAAAATTCAAATGCTTCCACCCTTTCCTGAAAAATCCAAAATCATCTACCGTAGTAACAATTGGAAAAAAAAAGTATCCTTCTTAGACAACTCCCTCTCATCTATAGTACCTATTTTCCATAATAGCTTACCTATTCCAATCTTCAAAGGCACATGAAATGGTAGCACATGTGGCTTTCCCAAAGAACCATAGACGCTGATTACTATTGAGACATTATAAGGGATTATATCCCCCCAATTATGACTAACCAATAGCCCTATTACATAGTCCTTAGGTTTGACCATTTCTAATAATGCTTGTGGAATCCTAGGGCTATCTCCTCTCAAATGTAATCTAAGCTTTGATGCAAAGTATTTTTCAAACCTCACATAACTGGCATCTATAGGTTCTAAAGTCATATCTACACTCCATAACTGCACTAGATTCCTCTCTCCATCCCTAGTTATTTCTAGCTCCGTACCCTTGAAAAAAAAGGTAAATCCCTTATACAAACATACATACATGAGTAATGGATACCAATAGAAAGGTTTATCCACCTTTCCCTGTGCTATCCTCACCAAACCATTGTGAATTTCCTATGCAAGAATAGTAGCAAAATCTAGAGTAGTGCTCATCCCAAATTGAAGAGTTTGGGCCATTACAAGGACAATTGAGCATGGGATTTGCTCAGCTTCATCCATTCCAAAAGTCTTGCAAGGAGAAAAATACAATGCCCAAGCCCCAAGGTTAAAATTCTTTCTTAGTGATAGCTCTAGGGTGTTGGATGTAATCAAAGGTAAAGTACCAATTTTAGCAACATGCTCCTACAGTGGCACTATTCTTAGGTAAATTCTTTGTGCATCGTACCTTTCTTGAAGGTCATCCATATCAATAATTTCATGCACAGCATGGTTAGGGTTGAGATTGAAAACCTCTCTAATTAATTCAAGCCAAACTCTAAAAAGATTTACTCTAGCATGGTTCTTTACCCACCCTATAATTGGATCATATTTCTTGGCCAAATCCATCAACAAATTGCTATCAATGAAAACTGTGGGGACTGTTAATTTATTAATGTCAAACTCCCATACTTTGCTCATAGGAGTGTCTAGTTTTCACTCTCAAAACCATTTTCTAAATAACTCTAGATCTCCCATGGAGACCTAGGCATCTAGTACACAGATAGCCTTCTCATGGAAACCCTCTATTATGACTACCCTAGGGTGTTTAGGAATCAACTCCCTCCCCTTAGTTACTTCATGTATAGATAAAGGAAATTGTTCCACAAATTCATCATCCACAAAGTGCTTTAGAGAATCAGTCTATCTAGTAAACTCTTTACGTGGAGGCATTTTGAGATTTTAAAATTTCTATCTCACAAAATTCTTACTACTCAAAAGTGTTAAAAGCACTTACACACAAAATTTTTCTTTACTCTGTGAAAATCTTTGTTGTAATTCACTGGTATTCTCTAAAAAATTTTATGACCCAGCTCCGAAATTTTTCTATGCTCTAATAACACTTTGTAATTTTGTAGTTCAGTAATGGCAAGGTCATTAATTATATTCAAGCATTGTAATCACAAAAATGAGTCCTGAACCATATTAACTTCTAGTAGTCGTTATCTTCAAGTTGTATGAAAGATTCAAATCTTATCCATAGATTTCACTAGATTAGATGACTTTAAATAAAAAAAGGTAGCAAGGTTAATAACCATAAGAATTTGGCCATGTATTCAAATATCGCTTACGCACATTCCTTATATTTCTTGCATCTTAAGATTACGGGTAAGTGCTATTCGTTGATCAAGATAACATGAATGATCGAATATTTTGTAATTAAAAAAGACCCATTCAGCTATACTAACCAATAGGAAGTCTCTATGTGAATCCATGCCTTCTGGAAATCTCCATGAAAGCAAGTCCCACATTACATTTGAAGGAAGTGGTGTTGGACATCATCATTTCTATGTGTCAGGCCAACACAACCCCCACTTTCCTTATGGGATGAACATGTCCTTCTTGTGGGAATGTGTCAATTGTTGATCTTGGAAAGATCAATGGTGACATTGATCAAATCTTACAAAGCTTCTGAAATATGGATAGTGCTATCACCATGGACACATGTTTGCATGGTGCATACCCACTTTGTCTAAATCTCTTTCAAGTTTCTAATGCGAGCATGCACCTTCCATCGATCTGATTAGGATTGATGGTAGGTGCAACTTTGAGCTTTAATGTCGCATCATCCACTTTGACTAATGAAATGACTTGTCTTGACCTTCATAATTTGAACAATTAGACTACTGCATTGATTTTTGGAATCTCTTTGCCCATAGCATAAGTACATCTGACTAGGCACCTCTGACATAATCAAAGTGTGATTCAACATTCTCACCTAATTTTTTTCCCACCATGACACACAGAGAAAAGGTGCATACCCCCATTTATTATCAGATGCTTAGTTTCACAATATAGGCTTCTACTAGCCCTTGATCTTTGCAATATCTATGGTTGATAAAATGTCAATCCTATCTGGAAAACAAGCTCCTCCATTGGAAAAACTATTAGTACATATTAACAATCACCTTACAGCTTAGCACACGTCAGCACACACTAGAGATTCTTGACCCCACCTTGCTACATGTTAAAAGCTCGCTTGCCCACTTTATTTATCTTTTGTGTAGCTTGAAAATGTGGGCATGCATTGGCCTTTGATCTCACACAGATCAACGGTCATAGAATCATGTGTTCCTAAATTCCAAGTCAGCTGTATTGATGAATAAAATATTTCCCTTCAATCCAAATCATCTAACACTATTGGGGAAGACATCTTAATGTCACCCTTGGAAATGGTGGGCCCATGTTGTTAGACTATGCTACATTTCCTATTTGCACTTCCTCGCATTATTTAATTCTCAAGCATCTACTTCTTGTGGGAAACTGCTAGCCCTTAATTTGAATGAAATTAATGGTTGATGAATCTTGGCAATAAAGGAATATCTCTATTTAATAATTTAACCAATGACATAAAATAAGCACAAAAAGTACTGATAGGTCTACAAAAAGTTCTAACATCTCATGACTCATCATAAACTTTGTGGCTTACTATGATTTTTAAAAGGTAAGTGCTACATTTCATCAAAGCACAAACCTACATTATTTAAAATCCTCACATCTCAACATTGTAGGAATGCAATGCTCATTGATCTGAGCAAGATCAATTCTCACAAAAAATTTGCATCCCATAGGAAATGTTCGAAAAAATAAATCGAGCAAATTGCAAGAAACACACATAAAGGTTTAAATAAGATTTTTAAATTGCAAGCAAATTGCAAGAAATCAAGTGTTGAGTAGATACACCATGCCAAGTGATTCAAGTGCCAAGCATGCACTTGATGCTAAGAATTTTCAAGTGCTAAGATAGAAGCTAAATTATAGTAAGTGTCGAGCATCAGTATTATCAAGTGTCAAGCATTAGTATTATCAAGTGTTGAGGAACACAAATTGGACCTAGTTGTTTGTGATGGCACCAAAAACTATGTAAACCTTTTTTATGCCATCTTATGGATAGATCTCGAAGCTTTGAAGATAAGGATGAATCTATTTGGGTTCCCTATGCAATTAACATGCAACCAATCAGAAAATTGGAAGGGATTAAGTGACAAAATGGATGAATCTCAGCTATAGATTCATACCTAACCCTAAGCCACGAAAGTCTTTATAAGGAAGATGAAGCCCCATAATTCATAGATGAGAATGTAATGTAACATGTGCGAGTGACATGTAAGGGGTGAATTGATCATAAAGCTTTCAAGGTGACTTAGAGGAGTGAAAGGATAGCATAATCAATTAATAGAACAAAGGATCAAGGATAAAACATTTATATATCAAATCAAAAAGGATTAGGAAGGTCAAAAGTAAGATCTAAAATCAGCAATATCTAAAATCAGCAATACAAAGTTGTAAGTTATCAAATCAATCATTTTATTGTTACTTTCTAACAATTATATTAGCAGAGAGAAATCCTTTGGAGTAAGGTTGACTTAACAGTCATTGTGAAATCCTTTAACAAGGTGACATTCCAAATAAATGTTCTAAAAGTCCTTTAACTAGAAACACTTCTAATAGGGTGTTAAAATCCTTTGACGGGGTGGGACTTAATAGTCTCTTGTAGCCTTTAATGGGGTAGGCCTTTCACAAGGCAGATCATGTTTCATGGTCAACACTTTGTAACCTTAACAGGTGACACTTTATTGTTTCACTAATGAAGAATTATGGATGTCATCCCCGCCCCAGTTTTACATTCTCATTGTAGGGTTTCTGGGCAATCATATCAAGTGTCAAGTGTGTGTATGCTTACATGTTTGATGCATTTTCTTTATATTTCCATTTTAGTTTAATAGATGCATCTAATGAATGGTAAAAAGGTTTTAAGTGCTAAAAGTTTGAACTTCTGTTTCACCCCCTTGTAGAAGTATATATTTCCCATTTGTAATTCCAAAAATTGGAATCAGAGCTAAGTTCTCATCAAGAGAATCCTTACAAATTAAAGAAAAGATCTTGAGATGGAGGTCTAAAAATTGGGAAAGATCATTGAGAATCAAGGAATTGAGACCCAACTCATTCTACATTCACTGGACGAAGCCAGAGAGGAATTGAGGAAGTCCTTAAAAAGAAGGGAAGAGATTTTTGTTGCAGAGAATGACACAAAATACAAAGAGATTGACACCGCCAAGTTCATTGCTAATAGAGACTCAAATGAATTTGATGTAGAAATTGCAGATCTAATGGAAAAGAATAGAGCACAAGCAGAAGAAATTAGAAATCTCAAGATAGAGCAAGAATGACAAGCCATGATGTTGTGTGAAGTGACTGAGCAAAAGAAAAGAGCCATAGAAGACAAGGTCATGATTGAAGAAGACAAAAGAAACCTAGCCAAAAGACTAGAAGAAAAGTCAACAGAACTTGCTAGAATCTTTAACATGCCCTTGGATAGCCTAAGCCAGATGATGAATACTCATCATGAGTTGAATGTCAAAGACATTGAGATAATTGCATTAAAGTTGTAGAACGAACAACTACATAATGATCTAAGAAGAGAGAGAGAGAGAGAGAGAGAGAGAGAGATTGTTGAATGTTTTAACAAGCCAAATGAAGCCATCAATTACTTTGAGCAACTACTAAAATCCCCTAGATCAAACAATGATCATAAGACTACACTAAACAAGCACTATAGAATTAGAATCATCCAAGACTGCTGAAGAAAGGAATGAAAAAGGTAAGAACTCCAAACCCACTTGTCATTTTTGTGGTAAGAAAGGACATATTGCTAATGTGTGCAGGAGCAAGAATGCAAGTTAGTATGTCAAACCTAACAACATGGGTCACTGTCACAAGTGCAATAAGCAAGGACATTAGGAATATGAATGCAAAACTAGAATCATGCATGCACCAAGATTTGAAGGACACTGCTACAACTATCAAAAGTATGGACATAGAGCCATTGAGTGTAGATCCAAGTCCATGTGGGCACCAAACAGGTCAGCAAAAGAAAGAATTCATGAACATTTCTATAATTGGGATTAGAACTTAAGGAAAAGTTGTCATTACTATCAAGAGTATGGACACATCCCTGAGAATTGCATTAGAACACACTTCAGTGGTAACTACAATAGATGGTTGAGTCAAGCTACATGCTTTAGTTGTTTGAAGACTGGTCACATGAGCAAGCATTTCCCAAAAAAGTCAAACACACCTAATTCTGCATCCAACTAAGGAAAAGGAAAAGTAGATGTTGCACACACCAGAAGAGAGATGAAAAAACCATGGAAAAAGAGAGATGGAAGTAACACATCAAATGGAGGGATCACTTCACCTAATAGGTCAAGTGATCACACCTCATCAAACTAAGTAAAAGAGGTATGTAGGACTGATATTTAAAAATGCTTTTTCATACATCAGTTTCAAGAGAAGTTAGTATTAAAAATGATAGATTTGCATGAATAAAGATACAAGATAATGAGGAAAGTTGGAAGTCAAATATTCAAGTTTTCACATTACTAACGAGTGTGAAAAGTTCTCTTTAAATGATAAGTAAAATACTAGTAAGTGTCAACCTATCAACCAAAGTTACTTGGAGCTGAGTTAGTAGTAGCTACCAAGTAAGGGTAATTTCAATAGCTGTCGAGTGATGATAAAATCAATGGATGCTAACTGAAATTGGAAAAGTGTTAGTGCTAAGATTATAGCTGTACAAGCTCCATCAAATAAATGCAATGTTTTGAAGGGTATAAAGTCAAATTTCACCTATTTTTTGTCATTACGGATTCAAAGAAAAATTGAGTACAGAAAAGAAGCCATTCACAAGCCAATTTGAAGCATTTACATGGATCATAGCAAAGATCAAACACTGGTTCATTAATTTTAAAGGTATTCCTCATCTGCTGAGCTATGCAATTTTATATTTGTTAAAACCCAGTTTCATGGTATGGCATCTAATTTAAATAATGTAAATGAAAAAGAGACTTTTGAAGTTCAACTAGTCAAAAATGAGGTTAAACAACCCAACTTCAAGGCTATACCAAATATTTCCTACAAGAAAGACTTGTCGAGTGCATTGTCTATAATTCTACCTAAGGTGATAATGGTACAAGATGTAAGAAAATGCTACAATTGCATAGTAGGAGGTATTAGGGACATGGAAATAAAACATGCATATGATAAACTATGTGAAAATAGTGTATTGAAGGAGGAATTCAATATTGTGGACTGAAAGGGTTTAATACATGCCCTAAAATTCCCAACTACATTCAAAATAGTTCTAAGTAGAATTCATGATGGATGTCTATGGTTAGAGGGAGAAAAATTCAAAATTTTGAAGAGAATTTACCATAAGGTTACTAGTTATCCAACCCTAGATCAGCCTAAGACATTGAGAAGCAACTCCAAAGAGGTGATTGTGAAAAACATAGGTGCTAACTGGAACAAGCATTGAATGACCATTGATATTGTCATAGATCAACTTCTAGTTTTTTCAATAAGGGTCATATCACACAAATTCTATCAGCCAAGCAAGCTAAATAGTGTTCCTTGTATAGATGTTGATGTAGGTTACAAGATTGTCAAAAAGGATATTGAAAAACTTCAAATTCAATAGATAATGGAGAATCTTGGAGAAACTAGAAAGTCAAAGAGTGCTCAACGCAAGTTTGGATCAATACTTGTATGTATGTTTTTCTATGTACAAAGTGAGTTTCCATCTTTTGCCAAAGTTGGATGGAAGACAAATAGATCAGCACCTGTCCAAATCACTGAATATATTGAGCAAATGGGAGAGAATTTTGAATCAATAATGACAAGCTACTTTGAAGATTTCAAGAAATATTTGAAACAGAGGTGGAGGATTCCTATTTATTTTGTTGAGAAATACTACAATGACATATGTTTCCTTGTCAATATTGATTATACTTACATCCAGGATTTTGTACCTAGGACTAGATGGCTAAGGCTCCTAGGCTACGAAATTAATGTTGATGAAGCCTTAGGTGCCATCACTACACTCTTCACTGAAGCAGTTGACAAAAGTGCCAAGATATTTGGAAATTATGATGTTGTGAATTCAAAGGTTGAGATGGAACTGAAGACAACCTCTACTTTGAAAAATAAGGACAAAATGGTAAAGAAACTAAAGGCCAAGTTTGGAGAAGGTGGAGGTGATGATGAAGAAGAAAATGATGAAGAAGATGAAGAGGAAGAAGAGGCACAAGGTCAAGAACCTTTAGCTTTGGTCTGAGGTATGGGTGAGGATGATGAAGAAGAAGGTGTCAAGGAAGAAAAAGCCAAGGAAGGACCAATAAAGCCAAAACTAAAAAAGAGGAAGGCTAATGCACAACTTGCAGCCAAACCAAAAGTAAAAAGGGATACCAAGCTAAGCATGGCAAAGATAACTGCTCCAACAACAAGGGCTAGTACAAGGGCCACTACTCAAAAGGCCAAAGAGTAGGCAAGGGAGAAAACAAAAGAAACTAAATAGAAGAACCCAATTCAAAAGAAACAAAGAAGAAAATAGATTGCCCAGCCCATAACAAATGATGAAAAGATAGAGTCAAAATATACAAGTTAGTTTAGGGATGTAATTCATGCACCTAAATCTAATCTTGAGAATATATGTGATAATGTTAAGGATAATGCAGACATGATAGGCTTGAAGAACATTGATTTTGAAAAACTTAGTAGAGAAGAGGAAAATAAGGTAGAAGAATCAGAATATGCCATGATGTCTAAATTCAAGAATACTCCATTTGAATTAGACAACACAATGCCCAAGGAGTTATACACCATTGTAGAAAATAAGTGTAATTATTTCTTAAAATTGGAAAAGCAAATAAGGGAATCAACCCTAGCCCAAGTGATTCTTGAACTAACAAAAGGGAAAATTATCAAGGCCAATAAGAAATATGGTAGTATTTTTGCACCTAAATATAGGGCATTCAGTATACTCCAAAACAACATTGAAGATGTTGTATAGAAATCCACTCAAAATTTGGAAATTGATATATGGATTGACAACTATCAAAACAAGAGAAGAGGATCCCTTTGATGGAAGAAATGATGGAAATGAAGAGGAAGAAAAGGAAGAGTAGATACAAAAGGAAAAATAAGACACCACTACGGAGGAGGCACAAAAGAAAACATGTGAAATGGCCACAACTGAAGAGCAGCAAATAGAACAAAGTGGGTAAGAAACACAAATGCCAGCCATGAGAACTCCAAATGATACAAGAACACATAAAAAAACCATAATAGTAAATGATTTTTGTGACATCTCACCTTAGAACATCAATCCATTAATTGCAAAGGACCTAAAGAAAATCCTTGACCAATCCACACTACAAACCAGATTGTGTGAGAATCTTGTGTTGGTTAGTGTTGAAGAGCTTCAGAAGGTAGTAGCTAATATAACAAGGGATAAGATGAATACACAAGAACCAAATTCTTACATCCCTCCAACTACTAGTGCTCAACCTCTAGTGCAAACATCAGATGATACATCTACAAAGGCTAACACTACTGTAAAAGTTGTCATGGTTGAACAACAAACTAACATTACTCAAGAGGATAAAGGTTCAAAAGCATAAATAGGATAGGTAGAGATATCTATACCTGATACACAAACAAAAAGAGTAGGTCAAATAATACTAATTGACCAAAGTAGAACTGATGAAAAGGACATACCAAAGGTGAAGAAGTGAGAAGCCATACAAACATTGGTAAACCTACCAACATTTGGCTCTCCTACAACAGTCCTTCAAAGACCAAGCACTGATGTAATACCACTACAGATTTCAGCACCAGGCTCCAGCTCAACCAAGGTTTCCAAGGTATTTCACTATGGAGATGCAATTTTAGATTAAGAAACATTGATACCTATATATTACTATGTAGCCATGACACTAGAGTGACTAGGCATAATGCAAGAAGCCTTAGAAAAGAAGAAACAACAAGAAATACTCAGAAAGGAGTACAAAAAAAGGCAAGCATTACAAGATATTAAAGACATATTTTAGATTCTTTTAGCTTGTAAACATCTAATGAATCAAAACCAATATTAGAACAATTATGAAAAATTATGGAATAGGTGAATAATGAAGATCAGGAAACCAATGTAAAACTTATGGAATGGTCTGAGAGAAAATTTCAAGGAAAAGTCAATGAGAAAAAATCTAGTGATATAGCACTCTCACAAGTTGAATTTTCTACTAAATTTGAGAAAGTGAAGAAGGTACTTGAGAACATATTCTCAATGTACACAAAATTGTGTGATCCCACACTCTTCACATAGGAAATAAGCCATAAAATTCTAAGTCTGGAGAATAATTTGAAACTATTAGGTATGCAATTACCTAAGAACCTAGCTCAAAGTGAGAAGCATTTCTATTCATTGCTTCAAACACAAAGTCAACTAGCTATGTTAATAGAAGAAGAGGCTAATATAAGAGCCAAGTTGATTAACATTCAAGCCTTCCTTATACTTCATATGGAGATACTCCACAAGGAACTAGACTATGCAGAAATGATGTTAAAGAAAAATCCTAATCTTTCAACATTAGATGGACTAGTTCACCTTGTAATAGAGATAGCCATCCAAATAAAATCATTGGATGTTGCATTAGACAACTGGGATGTTGCTCTAAAGATTATAATGGAAGTCGACAAGAAATTTTTGGACAAATACACAATCTATGTATAGACCCTTTGACATAAGTGTCAAAAAGGGGGAGATAAAGAGTAAGAGGGAGAGAAAACAAAGGGGGAGCAAACAGAAAAAGAGAAGAAATAGAATATATATTAGATAAAGAGTATTAGTATTTTTGAAGCCAAAGAGTATTAGCAAGAGGCAAATCTATGGAGAATAGATTTTGGATATAGAATAGGAACATTAACTTAGGGCGACTTACAAAATTTTGAGGTATATAAGTCTATTACAGAAATTTGAATTTTTTTGAATTTTTGTATATATATGTCAAGTTGTGAATGTATTATACTCAAGGACATTTGATTTGTTATACATTGTTAACTATTTTTTGCACTCATGTCAAAGGAGGACATTGTTGATCTCAAATTAGTTTTAACAATTAAGTGTCAATAGACTTAAGATATTTACTAAGTTCATGCCGAGCTAGTGATACATGCCGAGTATGATATGTATAAATGTCAAGTTGCAATGAGTGCCAAGTCAGTCAAATGTCAAGAAGATAGACCATGTCGAGTGATTCGAGTGTCAAGCATACAGTTGATTCTGTGCAAGTTTAGGTGCTGAGCCAAAAGTAAAATTACAATAAGTGTCAAGCATCTGTATTATTAAGTGTTGAGCATTGGTATTATAGAGTGTCAAGTAACACAAATTAGATTAGGATAGAAGAATCAGTTAACAAAAAAAAGGATCAAGGATACAAAATTTACATATCAGATCATAAAGGATCAGGAAAGTCAAAATTGAGATTTGAATCAGCAATACAAAGTTGTAAGTTATCAAATCAAACATTCTACTATTACTTTCGAACAACTGTATCAATAAAGTGAAATCCTTTGGACTAAGGTTGTCTTAACAGTCATTGCAAAATACTTTAATAGGGTGACATTCCAAGTGAATGTTCTAAAAGTCCTTTAACCAAGGACACTTCTAATGGGATGTTAAAATCCTTTAACAGGGTAGGACTTAATAGTCTCCTGTAGCCATTAACATAGCAGGCCTTTCACAGGGTAGATCATGTTTCATGGTCAACACTCTGTACCCTTAACAGGAGACTCTTTATTGCTACAATAGTGAAGAATTGTGGGTATCATCCCCACCCTAGTTTTACCTTCTCATTGGAGGATTTCTAGGTAATCATATCAAGTTTCAAGTGTATGTTTGCTTAGATGTTTGATGCATTTTCTTTACATTTTCATTTCAGATTATCACATGCATCTAATGAATGGTGAATAGATTTTAAGTGCTAACAGTTTGAAATTCTAATTAAAACCCTCCCCCAAGAAGTATATGTTTCCCATTTTTAATTCCAACATCAAAAAAACCACATTTTCATAGGTTTTAAGCAAGGCAACTTCTTGAAGCGTTTATATGATGGATGGATACTAGATCCAGAAAAGATCCATCTATATTTGCTTGGAACCTTGCAAAAGATATATGAAGAAGATGGTAAAGATAATCCTTTTTTCTCTTAGAAGCCAAAATCATTTTCAGAAAGAAGTTCCACATGCTATTATATGGAATACTTTGATTAGAAGGACGATTCATGTGAATCTAGGATGGGAAATGATGGTCATAAAAGTGGCCCAATGCCAACACCTTTTGCTCATCAAAATCATAATTTCATTGATCCTAATCAGGTTCAGTTTTTTAAAAGCTTCTATTGCAATGCACACCTAGATCCTGACAAAGTCCACCCTTCTTTACTTCAAACACTAACAAAACTTGAGAAAGAAGACACATGCAAGAATTATTTCCTTGGTAACAGAAAATCTCCCAATCCAAATGTTAGAAAGGAGTCATCTAGATTTGCATGCATGAAAGGTCATTGGGATTTTATGTCTAATGAATGAGATGGTTAGGAAATGAAGTTTATAAAAGAAGAAGGGTCTGCTAATGTGTTAGGATATCGCTATGAAGATATCAAAACCCTGGAGAATGTATTCAATCATTTCAATCCTAATGAGAAAGAAAAAGAGATATCAAATGTTTCTGAGGGAACTACATAACATATGATTTAAACTGAGGGAAATATGGATCAAGGTGAATTTCATACCATTTTAATTCCTACTTGGTGCCTCAATGCTTCATATGATGACTTCCTCTATGGAGAAGACCTTCCTACTTGTCCATCCCTAATAATTAATGATGAGAACTTTATTGCTGAAGTTAATTATTTAGAATATTGTTCACAATATTCTACAATTACCACTGATGAAGAAATAATCTTAAGTGAAGTATTGTAGACATCTCCATTAACTCTTGAGATTTAAGTCTTTACTTTTGAGCATGTTGAGGAGTTTTTAGAAAATGGTATGATCATCAAAAGAGTAGAAGATCATTTTCAAGAGAAAGATGATGAGTTAACAAGAAATCCTTTTCAAGGTTACATGGAAGTGGAATATGAAGCTTTCCCATTTTGTGAAGATGGTCATCAAGAAGAATCCATGAACCAAGTTTGTGAAAACATTGATGAAAATTTTACAATAGGTATGATGGAAATGAGAATTAATGATAGGATTCAAGTAAGAGAAGATGACACATCAAGTTCTCACTCTTCCTCATGATTGAAACCTAAATTTGAAGCATCCAAGCTCACAAGTGGAGACTACAATGAAGAAAACATTGTGATGGTATCTCAAACTAGACAAGTACTTGGCATTGAAGAAATGTGTTGTGATCTAAAGATTGAAAAATGTGAAGATGAAGGCATAGATGATTATTCTCTTTTAAAATAATTCCCCTTAAATAAATATCAATTGATGATCAATTCTCATGATCAAATAGACTCATTAGAGGATGTGCACACCAAAATAGAAAAGATGGTTGTTTCTTCTTTGAGTGATCTAATAGGAGAAGAGGAAGAAATACATCATGGGAAGATCCAATTTGATAAGGATGCACATTCATATAGGAATAATTCCATAGAGAATACAAACATTATCATCCCCATGGAAAAGAAAGAGAGTCTAGTGTTAGAAATAAGTTTAGGAATTCATGATGACTAATCACTAGAATTTCTAGTAGAGGAATTGTCAAGTAAAGAAAAGTATCATAAATACATTCAAAAATTCAACTCTTTCAAAATGAAGTCATCATTGACATGCAAAATCAAGTAGAGTTGTTTTAGAAGTCAAATATTTTTTATGAAGCTTTTTTATTTGGATACTTTACTCTCTCCAAAGATGTGGGGCATGCTAGGAATCTCAAAGTTATAATTTAAGAAGTGCACTTATATTTGAAGCCATGGAAGCTTGAGATTTTTCTCATGTTGGCACACCATGGTATTTATTATCTCCAAGCAGTGAATGGGTTTGCATGATTATACCTCTTCTCACTGGAGGTAGGGAAACCTGCCTTATACATAATCTAGTTAGGAGTTTTATTATGTGTTTTTCTTTTTATGCCTTGTCTTCCTTTTAGCTGTTCTATTTTCGGTGTCATTTTTTCACTTTGTAAAGTGGTTCCTCATGTGACTCTATAGCCTAATGGATAAGGCACTATTCTAGTTATTCTAGATTCGAGCTTCATCCTTGTCAGTCCTTCTCCCCAAATACAACCAACTGTTGTCCAGATATCAAAAATTGCTCTAAATTTTCAAAATCATTGTCATGTCAAACTATGGTTATTCCTTAAGGATATACCTCTTTCTAAAATTTAAATGATTTCTTCCCCTCAATATTTCTAATCATTGTTACCTTTTGAATATCTTTGGCTCGTTCCTATCTCTGTCCAACACTTTGGATTTTGGAAATTTGGTTCCTAAGTTTGAAGTTATCAAAGATTAATAAGCTTCCCAAAACATGTGTTTCATTTCAAAATCTTAACCTCTCCATTAGAAAGGTTAATATATGTTTCTAAAATATATTTTTTCATTTCAGTCATTAACCATTAACCTCATCTAAAAAGGTTAAGTTTTGGGCTCCAAAACACATATTTCAATTTGAAATCTTAACCTCTCCACTTTCTTTTTTAAAGAAACGGTTAAGATAATTTTCCAAAATTAACCTCTAATCCAAAAAGATTAAGAGTGGAGTTCAAAACCCAAATTTTGGAGAGATTTATTAACCTCCTTGTTCAATTGATAAAGGTTAATGAATCATCAACTATACCAACAACCATAAACATTTAGCTAAACACGGGCTGCTAGTCATTCATGAAAAATTGAATTCTAGAGAGGTCATTTTATTATAGAATAAAGTATGCCTCAATCGTACCTCTATTTTTCATAGAAATCACATCAAATGTACTTTAAGCATGAATTTGAAGATAAAGAGTAAGAGGGGGAGAAAACAAAGGGGGAGGAAACATAAAAAGAGAAGAAATAGAGTATATATTAGATAAAGAGTATTAGTATTTTTGAAGCCAAAGAGTATTAGCAAGAGAAAAATATATGGAGAATAGATTTTGGATATAGAATAGGAACATTAACTTAGGGAGACTTACAAAATTTTGAGGTATATAAGTCTATTACAGAAATTTGAATTTTTTGGAATTTTTGTATATATATGTCAAGTTGTGAATGTATTATACTCAAGGAGATTTGATTTGTTATGCACAGTTAACTATTTTTTATGCTCATGTCAAAGGAGGACATTTTTGATCTCAAATTAGTTTTAACAATTAAGTGTCAATAGACTTAAAATATTTACTAAGTTCATGCTGAGCTAGTGATACATGCCGAGTATAATATGTATAAATGTCAAGTTGCAATGAGTGCCAAGTCAATCAAGTGTCGAGAAGATAGACCATGCTGAGTGATTCAAGTGCCAAGCATACAGTTGATTCTGTGAAAATTTAGGTGTTGAGCCAAAAGAAAAATTACAATAAGTGTCAAGCATCTGTATTATTAAGTGTTGAGCATTGGTATTATAGAGTGTCAAGTAACACAAATTGGACCTATTTGTTTGTGATGTCACAAACAACTATGTAAACTTTTTTTTTGCTGACCTATAGATAGTTCTTGAAGCTTTGAAGATAAGGAAAAATCTATTTGGATTCCCGATGCAATTAGCATGCAACCTATACGAAAATTGGAAGGGATTAAGTGAAAAAATGGATGAATCTCAACCATAGATTCATACTTGACCCTAAGCCACTAAAATCTTTTTAAGGAAGAAAAAGCCTCATAATTCATAGATGAGAATGTAATGTAACATGTGCAACTGAAGTGTAAAGGATGAATTGATAAGAAAGCTTTCAAGTTGACCTAGAAGAGTGAAAGGATAGAAAAATCAGTTAGCAAAACAAAGGATCGAGGATACAAAATTTACATATCAGATCATAAAGGATTAGGAAAGTCAAAATTGAGATTTGAAATCAGCAATACAAAGTTGTAAGTTATCAAATCGAACATTCTACTATTACTTTCAAACAACTGTATCAATAAAGTTAAATCCTTTGGACTAAGGTTGTCTTAATAGTCATTGCAAAATCCTTTAATAGGGTGACATTCCAAGTGAATGTTCTAAAAGTCCTTTAACCAAGGACACTTCTAATGGGATGTTAAAATCCTTCAACAAGGTGGGACTTAATAGTCTCCTGTAGCCTTTAACATAGTAGGCCTTTCACAGGGTAGATCATGTTTCATGGTCAACACTTTGTAACCTTAACAGGGGACTCTTTATTGCTACAGTAGTGAAGAATTGTGGGTATCATCCCCAACCCAGTTTTACCTTCTCATTGGAAGATTTCTAGGTAATCAGATCAAGTGTCAAGTGTGTGTGTGCTTACATGTTTGATGCATTTTCTTTACATTTTCATTTCAGATTATCACATACATCTAATGAATGTTAAAAAGGTTTTAAGTGCTAAAAGTTTGAATTTCTAATTCAAACCCCCCCCCAGAAGTATATGTTTCCCATTTTTAATTCCAACATCAACAAAATCATATTTTCGTATGTTTTAAGCAAGGAAACTTCTTGAAGAGTTTCTATGATGGATGAAAACTAGATCCAAAAAAGATCCATCTATATTTTCTTGGAACCTTGAAAAAGATATATAAAGAAGATGGTAAAGATAATCATTTTTTCTCTTAGAAGCCAAAATCATTTTCAGAAAGAAGTTCCACATGCGATTATAGGGAATACTTTGATTAGAAGGATGATTCATGTGAATCTAGGATGGAAAATGGTGGTCATAAAAGTGGCCCAATGCCAACACCTTTTGCTCATCAAAATCATAATTTCATTGATCCTAATCAAGTTCAATTTTTTCAAAGCTTATATTGCAATGCATGCCTAGATCCTGAAAAAGTCCACGCTTCTTTACTTCAAACACTACAAAACTTGAGAAAGAAGACACATGCAAGAATTATTTCCCTGGTAACAGAAGATCTCCCAATCCAAATGTTAGAAAGGAGTCATCTAGATCTGCATCCACAAAAGGTCATTGGGATTTTATGTCGAATGAATGAGATGGTTAGGAAATGAAGTTTATAAAAGAAGAAAGGTCTAATAATGTGTTAGGATATCACTATGAAGATATCAAAACCCTGGAGAATGTATTCAATCATTTCAATCCTAATGAGAAAGAAAAAGAGATATCAAATGTTTCTCAGGGAACTACATAACATATGATTAAAACTAAGGGAAATATGGATCAAGGTGAATTTCATACCACTTTTATTCCTACTTGGTGCGTCAATTCTTCATATGATGACTTCCTCTATGGAGAAGACCTTCCTACTTGTCCACCCCTAATAAATAATGATGAGAACTTTATTGCTGAAGTTAATTCTTTAGAATATTTTTCACAATATTCTACCATTACCACTGGTAAAGAAATAATCTTAAGTGAAGTATTGTAGACATCTCCATTAACTCCTGAGATTGAAGTCTTTACTTTTGAGGATGTTGAGGAGTTTTTAGAAAATGGTATGATCATCACAAGAGTAGAAGATCATTTTCAAGAGAAAGATGATGAGTTGACAAGATATCCTATTCAAGGTTACATACAAGTAGAATATGATGCTTTCCCATTTTGTGAAGATGGTCATCAAGAAGAATCCATGAACCAAGTTTGTGAAAACATTGACAAAAATTTAACAATAGGTATGATGGAAATGAGAATTAATGATAGGATTCAAGTAAGAGAAGATGACACATCAAGTTCTCACTCTTCCTCATGATTGAAACCTAAATTTGAAGCATTCAAGTTCACAAGTGGAGACTACAATGAAGAAAACATTGTGATGGTATCTCAAACTAGACAAGTACTTGGCATTGAAGAAATGTGTTGTGATCTAAAGATTGAAAAATGTGAAGATGAAGGCATAGATGATTATTCTTTTTTAACAGAATTTCCCTTACATAAATATCAATTGATGATCAATTCTCATCATCAAATAGACTCATTAGAGGATGTGCACACCAAAATGGAAAAGATGGTTGTTTCTTCTTTGAGTGATCTAATAGGAGAAGAGGAAGAAATACATCATGGGAAGATCCAATGTGACAAGGATGTGCATTCATATTGGAATAATTTCATAGAGAATACAAGCATTATCAGCCCCATGGAAAAGAAAGAGTGTCTAGTGTTAAAAATAAGTTTAGGAATTCATGATGACCAATCACTAGAATTTCAAGTAGAGGAATTGTCAAGTAAAGAAAAGTATCATAAATACATTCAAAAATTCAACTCTTTCAAAATGAAGTCATCATTGGCATGCAACATCAAGTAGAGTTGTTTTAGAAGTCAAAGATTTTTTATGAAGGTTGTTTATTTGGATACTTTACTTTCTCCAAAGATGTGGGGCATGCTAGGAATTTTAGAGTTATAATTTAAGAAGTGCACTTATATTTGAACCCATGGAAGCTTGAGAGTTTTCACATGTTAGCACACCATGGTATTTATTATCTCCAACTAGTGAATGGGTTTGCATGATTATACCTCTTCTCACTGGAGGTAGGGAAACCTGCCTTATACATAATCTCGTTAGGAGTTTTATTATGTTTTTTTTTTCTATGCCTAGTCTTCCTTTTAGCTATCCTATTTTTGGTGTCATTTTTCCACTTTGTAAAGTGGTTCCTCATGTGACTCTATAGCCTAATGGATAAGGCATTATTCTAGTTATTCTAGATTCAAGCTTCATCCTTGTCAGTCCTTCTCCCCAAATACAACCAACTGTTGCCCAGATATCAAAAATTTGCTCCAAATTTTCAAAATCATTGTCATGTCAAACTATGGTTATTCCTTAAGGATATACCTCTTTCTAAAATTTAAATGATTTTTTCCCCTCAATATTTCTAATCACTTTTACCTTTTGAATATCTTTGGCTCGTTCCTATCTCCGTCCAACACTTTAGATTTTTGAAATTTGGTTCCTAAGTTTGAAGTTATCAAAGGTTAATGAAGCTTCCCAAAACATGTGTTTCATTTCAAAATCTTAACCTCTCCATTAGAAAGGTTAAGATATGTTTCTAAAATATGTATTTTCATTTTAGTCATTAATCATTAACCTCATCTAAAATAGTTAATTTTTGGGGTCCAAAACACATTTTTCAATTTGAAATCTTAACCTCTCCACTTTCTTTTTTAAAGAAACGGTTAAGATAAGTTTCCAAAATTAACCTCTAATTAAAAAAGCTTAAGAGTGGAGTTCAAAACGCATATTTTGGAGATAGTTATTAACCTCCTTGTTCAATTGATAAAGGTTAATGAATCATCAACTATACCAACAACCATAAACATTTAGCTAAACATGGGTTGCTAGTCATTCATGAAAAATTGAATCCTAGAGAGGTTGTTTTATTATAGAATAAAGTATGCCTCAATCGTACCTCTATTTTTCATAGAAATCACATCAAATGTACTTTAAGCATGAATTTGAAATGGTGAGTTGAAGATTATAACAATTTCTACCAACGAATTTTTTTTTGAAAGACAATGACTTATTTGATAAAGCACTCAAATTGGAGCTTTCAAAGTGTAATTGGTAGACACTTTGTGGAATAATAAATATTGAAAGCAATGTGGGAGCACTAACCAAGCATGTTATTTGTTTGATAGGACACCCCTCTACTAGTTCACAACTGCTAATGGAGTGATGGAAGATGGAAAGTATTAATTTTTTGACCAAATGTGTCTAAGGAATGCCCATCATTTCTTTCTTTCAAAGAATCAGAATACATCAAAGATGTATGATATTAGCTTAAGCATACCATCTCCAACGTTTAGCCTACAAAGACACTAAATGGAATTGGAGAGTTGGTGATTCATTCCTTCAATGGGTCCAACACTCAAATATTTGAGGCATGCTCAAAACATTGGCTTGGCTTTGAGATCGTCAAACTACTGGTAGAGAAATTCCAATCATAATTTTGAAGATGACTTTGAATGTTGATAGAGCATGGGATAATAGTGTGAATCAATAGTTTAACATAATCTATTGGGACCAGTGGATTGAAGGGAGTTTTCCAACTATCTAACAAATTATCCATCCTTTAATGCATTAGTTTTATCATGAGCACTCATCAAACAAGCATAGATAAATCAAAGATATATCTTTTTTAATTGCCAAATTCCATGAAGAAATGTACATCCTATACTCATGTTGACCAAATCCATCCAAAGTAATAGAAATACATATAAAATACTAGGGCAAGTGCATGGTATTTGTTTGATATAATGTCAGTCTAGATATGATCACCTCAAGGAATTTGCTAGAAAAGTTGGAAGTCTCTACAAACGTATGGAATAACTCACACTTGTCTCTAGCTTGAAGTTATCACACAAAGTTATAAGATTGGATACTTGTATCAACAATAAAGTTGGTGTTCCCTACATTGAGGAATCATCTTCAACATTTCAAAATATTGAGCATTGCCATAAATAAGTAGCATTTGCAAATAATTTCAATTGTGTGTGATAAATTTCTACATTTGTTAAAGCCTCTAAGGCTAAGAATCACAATAATGAGTGTGGCATAATGCTTTGAATATTTGTCACAATGTGGATAGGTTAACAAGACATTTTATTGACTAATCTAACCAATAAAAAGGCAAGTTAATTGTTTGATAAAATGCGTGTGCATCAACCTGATCAGTAACAAAGCAATTGAACTATTTGATATAATGTCCGTTGATTGGTTCAAGAATAACAAGGTGTCACCTCCAGTTTAGGGTTGTACACAGTGTAAAGAAGAATATTATCAATATTCTAAGCATAAATAATATGCCTTTTAACTATCTGACTAAATGTCTCAAGCTTGGAGGTTTTGTACATAAATGAAAAGCTTAATGAAGCATCCAAAACTAACCTCTCATCCAAAAAGGTTTAGGTTGGAGTTCAAAACACGTATTTTGGAGATCGTTATTAACCTCCTTGTTCAATTAATAAAGGTTAATAAATAATCAACTATACCAAAAACCATAAACATTTGGCTAAACACAAGTGGCTAATCATTCATGAAAAATCAAATCCCAGAGAGGGCTTTTTATTACAGAGTAAAGTATGCCTCAATTGTACCTCTATTTTTCATAGAAATTAGACCAAATGTGCTTTAAGCATGAATTTGAAATGGTGAGTTGAAGATTATAACAATTTTTGCCAAGTTAAAACTATTTGAAAGAAAATGACTTATTTGATAAAGCACTTAGATTGGAGCTTTGAAAGTGTCATTGGTAGATACTTTTTGGAATAATAAATAATGAAAGCAATGTGGGAGTGCAAACCAAGCATGTGATTTGTTTGATAGGATACCCTTCTACTATCTTTTAGCCTATAATGCATTGATGGAAGACTACACGTATTAAATTTTTGACCAAATGTGTCCAATGAATGCCAATCATTTCTTTCCTTTAGAAAAATCTAAGATAGATTTAGAATACATGGAAGACATATGATATTAGCTTACGCATACCATTTCCAATTTTTAGCCTGCAAAGACACTAAATGGAATTTTCTGGAAAAGCTAGAAGTCTCTCCAAACATATGGAATAATCCACACTTATCTCTAGCTCGAAGTTATCACATAGAACTATAAGATTGGATACCCATATCAACAATGAAGTTGGTGTTCCCTACATTGGGGAATCATCTTCAACATTTCACACTCCCAAGTATTACGATCAATGAGTGGCATATGCAAACAATTTCAAGGGTGTGTGATAAATTTCTACATTTGTTAAAGCCTTTAAGGCTAAGAATCACAATATTGAGTGTGGCAGAATGCTTTGAATCTCTACGCCAAGCTAGATAGGTTGACAAGATATTTTATTGACTAATCTAACCAATAACAAGGAATGTTAACCATTTGATAAAATGTGTGTGCATCAGCCCAATTAGTAACAAAGGATGGGAACTATTTGATATAGTGTCCATTGACTAGGTCAAGAACAACAAGGTGTCACCTCCAGTTCAGGATTGTGCATGGTTTAAAAGAGAATATTGTCAATATTGGAAGCATAAATATAAAAAAATCAAACATCTAACTGAATGACTCAAGCTTAGAGGCTATTTAAATAAATGGAAAGCTTTCAAATTTTTTTGAACATGAAAATATGAGAGCACATAGGTGGCAATATCAATGGACTCTAGAGAGGTAGATGCAAAGTTTTGTAATAGACAGTATTCAAAAAAATGGTATTTTATCAGAGTCTTTTTAAATGATCACCAAAAAATTTGGAGGGAGCCATCACATTCCAATTTACATAGTCAAAGATCAATACCAAACCATCACCTCAATATATTGGTAGGTTGTGAGTTCATCCACACAATGCATTTAATTCAGCTGAAGGACATGGACTCAATCTATTTGATGAAATGTCTCTTAAATATTTGAGACAGAGATGAAGCTCAAGCTCTTTATTTTGGAAAATCAAGAATGTCTTCCTAAAATCAGCCACATATTTCACATTGGTGGAGAACATTTGGAAAGCCAACCCTTCCAAACATTTGATCATCATTGTTCCATGATCAGAATAAAAGGTTTAAGGCATCCGATAATGGGGTTAAATGTATTGGAGAAAATTTTCAATGACTTGTTCCTTCGTTCCTATCTATACATAGATTTTGAAGCCATAATAAGGCTCTATAAAATGCCTTATCCTTCATATGATGTAATGGTTTTAACCTTCTATCTCTATAATTAGTGACTTCTATCATTTTGGAGTTAATTTTATAGAGGTGAATTAACCTCACCCAAATCACATATTTTGAAGGTAGTTATTAACCATGAAGGAGTAGTTCCTAACATCCATGTCTGTACAAGGAGTCATTTTTGGCTTTCCAAAGGGACTTTTTGGACTTTTTAAGAGGAGAACACTTAGGTTAGAGTTTTGGTGATTATATAATATTTGGAAAGTGTGTACAAATTTAATCTTTGTAATTGAAAATTCCTCTTAGGTTCTTGGTCCAAGAAAATATAAGAAAATGTTATTTGAGTTCTCTTCTTTCAAAATCTAAATTGTTAAAAATGTTGATTCTCCTTGCAATGAGGATTTTCATGGTATTGTGCAGATGTTTATGAATCTTTGGATCAACATTGTACTAGTGGTAACTCTCAAGCATAGATCTTGATTATTGTTGTTAGCAGTTTAAGTTAGTCCAAAAAAGCTCTAAAGTTGTGTCGTGCATTCATCATCAATGGTACCACTTTTCACAAAAACTTATAAAAAAACCTTTAAAAACAAACTTAGAAAGCCAAAGGTGCACAACAACACACTTAATTAGGTGCTCTACCATGCACCCTTCAACAATAAAATATTTTATGCATAAACAAGTATAGGGTGTGCATCAGTGCACCCCATGAGGTGCACTGATGTGCACCCCAATCATTGAATTTTTTTTTCTAAGTTTAAAGGTACACCAGGTGAATCATTGAGGTGCACCAGGTGTTTCTTTTTTGCAATCAAGGGTTGAAATTATGTTTTTTGGTGTTTTAAAGACATTAGATATTTGGGTTGTGTTTTTGTCATCATTAGGATTTGCTTAAATTTTGATTTTTTGGTTTCTAGACTAATGTTTACTTCTTTGTGTAGATAAAAATGGCATCCTTAACTTGTTTGGGTCATAAGTTTTGACTTAGAGTTCAGAATTGAAAACCATTTACACCATTGGAAAGAAGAACTAAAAATTTAATTTCAATCGCTAAAATAGTGAGTCTTTGGCTGCCTAGTTTTAGGGACTAATGAAAGTTTAAACTTGAAATTTTGAGTAGAAGACCTCTGAAAAAGCCAGTTCAAAATGCCTAGAAAACCTTGTGAAAAAATTTCAAACATTTCATTGTTTTGGATAATCTGGATCACCTAGTCCCTCACCAGGAAGGATAAGATAGTTGGAGATAAGAAAAAGATCAAAGATAAAGAGGTTGGACACATGAACCAGAATAGGTTCCTCATCTTATGCAATTATTACTTAAAAGATTCAAAATAGGTTCTTTGGAAATGTATGAAAGTGTTTGGCAATAAAGAGGATATAAATCATCAAAGGGATCAAAATAAGTACCTAGAGTGCTCCCAAAAACTGTTTGAGAAAAACTCAAAAAAAAATTCATTTTGGTGCATAGGTGCATTACTGTGCTAGGTGCATAGGTGTACTAGGTGTGTAAGAGCACTTTTTCAATTGCGTTATGGAAGATTTTGAGGAATTCAAGAGGTGTGCTATTGCACCAGGTGTGCTACGTGTGTAGGTGCACTTTTTCAATTGTGTTCTGGAATATTTTGAAGAATTTATAGGTGTGCTAAGTGCACATTTGCACACTTTCAATTGTGTTTTGGAATATTTTAAAGAATTCAGAGGTGGGCTACTACACTAGGTTTGCAGGTGTGCTAGGTGCATAGGTGTGCTTTTTCAATTGTGTTCTAGAAGATTTTGAAGAATTCAGAAGTGCACCAATAGTTAACTTCATGTTCTAACTTTAAATTTTTTCATGCATCAAAAATTCATTCTAATAGTATTTTAACTCCTGTAGACACCTAGTACAGAAAGAGACTTTGTTTTTGGCACTTCCAAACACTCCTACATTAATTAATGTCTTTCTCTTTCTTATTTTCTCATGTTTTCTTTGTTTTAAGACATGTAAGGGCTCATGCATCAAATTAATGATATAAAAATGGATGAATTCCTACTAAGCACCAATTAGATAGTTTGTACATAAATAGATTTTTTTTATAGTTTACAAGCATATGATTGCATAAAGATATCACTAACTCTCAACACAAATTAAGGTTAATTTTTCTTATAAATTCAGGAATGTAATATGTATTCCAAGCCACCATTATTTTGATGCAATTATATATCTTGTTAGTTCTCACATTTGGAGTGTAGTGATTCTTGCCTAAGTATGTTATATTTTGTGAATGTATGTTCATGAAGTGCAATTGAGCCAATAGTTTATTGTGTTGTTTCTGGTCATTTGATCTTTTAATTTTGGTGTTTGCTACAAGTCTACAAATTCCATGACCTACTTAATTTGAGAATAGATCACCATATTATTCCTCCATAGCTTTTCATCTTGCATGAGCACACTTTTCGTGGCCTAACAATTTGATGCAAATTGTAACATCTTATGGTTACTGAATTCCCATCAATGATTGCATCAGTAGAATTGACGAAGGGTTGATCTATTTTCATTGGTTACCCATCAATCTTTTTAAAGGCTTCACTCATAGATGAATTGTTTTTGTGGCTTATGTCTATTAGGATTTTAGTTTCATGCTATTTTCTTAAAATTCTTGTTACCTTATCTTTTCTATTTGGTTTGCTAACCCCTATTTAAATTAGGAATTCATATAGTTGCATTGTTAGATTACATTCATCATAAAAAATAGAAAATAATAAAATACATATCTCTTTTGTGGTTAATTTTGAAATAGTAAGAAAATTGATCATTTGATCTAAAATTGGTTCAAACTAGCAAAGGCCTCCTCATGAAGAAACACATATATCTTCAACTGAGTTGATTCCAGTAGGTCAAAAGATCACCCAGAACCTTGGAGTTAATACTAGATCAGATTTTCAAGAGAGTAGTTTGAAAGGATTCTTATCATTAAGCATCATGTAAAATGACATCTCAACAAAAAAGGTACTAGAAGGAGGGCTTGAAAACTATTTGGCTCAAAAACCCTAAGTTGTTGTTTAAAAATTTTGCAACTCTTAGTAGTTGACAATTATTTTTGTGAATTTTTAGCTAGTCCGTAGGTGGGCCAATTGAACAGGTGTGCTATTTTCAAAAAGTGTGCTTCTTCAAAGGTGCACTTTTCTAGAATAAACACAAGTTCCTAGAACTCAGTCACTTTCACAAGAATCATAGTGATAAAGGGATACTAAGAACTCCACCCATTCACATTACACATTCCATCATCATCATTTGCTTTACATTCTACTTCACACATTCCCATCATTATGCACCATGTCTTTCTTCAATGCCTAAAATTCACCTTTGAATCTAACTAGACCATTACATAACTTGCCAAAAAATTCTGAAAAGTTTTTCCCATGGTTCATCTATGGAGAATTATGAACAATAGAAGATCATATTAAAATTTTCAAGGATGATTGTAATTGAAACTAGATTCAGCATATGGATGTGGTATGTCACCTTTTCCCATACACTTTGGGGGAAATGGCATTCAATTTGTACCTCAATATACCAGGGTAAGTGCACCAAGTTGTGGTGCCAAAAGGGGGGTATAAGTGGACACCTTTTTCCTAAAATCAGCAAATTCTGGACTTCAACAAGAATTTGAAGATAATTACGCTCAAAATTTTAAGACATGACAAAAACAAAAGTCGTAGTCCTTTGAATCTAGTTTCTAAACTACTAATTTTTTTTCAAAATGGTTTAGTTTTAGGTCCTCAAAAAAGGGGGCCATAGAAAGTGGTACTGTTTATTCCAAAAAAACATAACATAGTACAAAGTGTGGCCCCCCTGAAATTTTAACTTTTTTTTTGAAATTCTTTACTCGCTCTAGTCAAAAGTTACCTAACACTATGTAGTTTATCCTAGATTTTTTTGGTAATTTTATAATGTGTATTTTTTTTTAATGAATTTTTAAATTAGACCCATCCCAAAAATGTGAAATATATGTGTGCTCCCCCTAGAAATGATTGAAAACTAATCTAAAATCAAAACTTCTTTTTTTCAAAGTGTGTAGAATGGAGTCTAGTTTCAAAAAAACTAAGTTGTTACAAAATTTGATGAATGAGCTAAAATCTATAGCCCAATTAGTACATGGTGGTTTCTGACAAAAAATGAACATACATTCAAAAGAAATTATAGATGAAAGACTTAAAATAGTTCAAATTAAAAATAAATTATATGGTTAGATAGCTAACACAGAGACCTATAATGTTATGTAACCTGATCTTATCAATACCCAACCATGAGGAATCTTGAAGGGGAGCACACAAGAAAAATCAATCATTTTTTGTATGTTTGTTGGAAAGCACATCTCAGACCTGTTTATAAACTCCAAACCTTTGGGTTGGATCTCCAAGGCAAAACCAAGCCTTAGGCTTGGTTTTAATGCAAAGCTTTGAATAACGTGTGCGCCCTATAGCGTGCACACGTTATTAAAATGCTAGTGAATTTGAGGTAGTGTGCACGCGCTATAGTGCGCATGCACTATTGAGACCTAAATTGCAAACCAAAACCAAGAGAGAGCTAGGGGGGTTGGGCGAGGGAATGGCTATTTGTGTGTGAGAGAGATAGAGAGAAAGTAGGGGATGGGAGAGGGGAGAGAGGAAGTGAGAAAGAGTAGGGGTGGCAGAGAGAGTATAGGATGGGAGATAGAGGAAATGTGAGAGAGTAGGGGTGGCAAAGACAGTACAAGATGCAAGAGAGAGGAAGTGAGAGAGAGAGAGAGAGTAGAGGTGGAAAATAGAGAGTACGGGATGGGGGAGAGAGATTGAAAGTAGGGGATGGGAGAGAGAGGAAGTGTGAGAGAGAGTACAAGTTGGGAGAGAGAGATTGAGAGTAGGGGATGGGGGAGAGAGAGAGTAGGTGGTGGGAGACGGAGTGGGAGAGGAAGAGCGAGAGAGAGGAGTATGGGAGTGAATGTGTGTGAAAGAGAGAGAGTAGGGAATGGGAGAGGGGGAAGATAGAGTATCTTGAGAGAGAGTAGGGGATGGAAGAGAGAGTAGGCGATGGGAGAGGGAGTGGGAGAGGGAGAGAGAGAGGGGGGATGGAAATGTGTGTAAGAGAGAAAGAGAGAGAGTGTGAAAATGTGAGAGAGGGTAGGGGGTAGCAAAGAGAGAGTAGAGAGGGAAAGAGTGAGAGTGAGAGAGAGAGATAGAGAGTGAGAGAGAGTGAGAGTAGGTAGTGGGAGAGGGAGAGCGAGTGAGAGAAAAAGTAGAGGATGGGAGAGGAGAGAGGGGGATGGGTGTGTGTGAAAGAGAGAGAGGGGAGAGAGAGATAGAGAGAGTAGGGGATGGGATAGAAAGAGAGTAGGCAATGGCAAAGGGAGTGGGAGAGGGAGAGAGAGGGTGGATGGAAGAGAAAGAGATTAGGCAATGGTAGAGGGAGTGGGAGAGGGAGAGAGAGGGGGGATGGAAGTGTGTGTAAGAGAGAAAGTAGGGGATGGGAGAGAGTGTGAGAGAGATTAGGGGTGGCAACGAGAGAGAGTGAGAGTAGGGGATGGGAGAGAGAGGGAGAGAGAGAGAGAGAGAGAGAGAGAGAGAGAGAGAGAGAGAGAGAGAGAGAGATAGTAGGTGATGGGAGAGGGAGTGGGAGAGAGAGAGAGAGGGGGAATGGAAGTGTGTAAGAGAGATAGAGTTGGGGATGCGAGAGAGTAGGCAATGGGAGAGGGAGTGAGAGAGAGAGAGAGAGGGGAGGAATGGGAATGTGTATAAGAGAGATAGAGTAGGGGACGGGAGAGAGTGTGAGAGTTTGAGAGAGAGTAGGGGGTGGTAGAGAGAGCTTGTACAGGATGGGGGTGAGATAGAGAGAGAGAGAGAGAGAGAGAGAGAGAGTAGGGGATGGGAGAGAGTGAGAGAGAGAGTAGGGGATGGATGAGAGAGAGTGAGAGTAGGGGATGGGTGAGAGAAAGTAAAGAGGGAAAGAGAGTACTTGAGAGAGAGAGATAGTAGGTGGTGCAAGAGGGAGTGGGAGAGGGAGAGAGAGGGGGGATGGGAGTGTGTGTGACAAATCTAGAGAGTAGGGGATGGGAGAGGAGAGAGAGAGGGGGGATGGGAGTGTTTTTCTATGAAAGAGAAAGAGTAGGGGATGGGAGAGGGGAGAGAGAGAGTAGGGGATAGGGGAGAGAAAGTAGGCAACGGGAGAGGGAGTGGGAGAGGGAGAGAGAGGGGGGAATGGGAATGTGTGTAAGAGAGACAGAGTAGGGGATGGGAGAGAGTGTGAGAGTGTGAGAGAGATTAGGTGGTGGTAGAGAGAGCTCGTATGGGATGGGAGAGAGAGAGTGAGATTAGGGGATGGGAGTGTGAGAGAGAGTAGGGGATGGGAGAGAGAGAGAGTGAGAGTAAGGGATGGGATGGGAGAGAGAGAGAGAGAGTAGAGAGGGAGAGAGAGAACTTGAGAGAGAGAGAGAGAGAGATCTAGTAGGTGGTAAGAGAGGGAGAGGGAGAGAGATAGGGGGGATGAGAGTGTGCATGATAGATGTAGAGAGTAGGGGATGGGAGAGAAGAGAGTGGGGGGATAAGAGTGTGTGTGTCTGTGAAAGAGAGAGAGTAGGGGATGGGAGAGAGTGTGAGAGTGTGAGAGAGAGTAGGGGGTGGCAAAGAGAGAGTACAGGATGGGAGAGACAGAGTGAAAGGATGGGAGAGATAGAGTGAAAGGATGGGAGAGTGAGAGAGAGAGAGAGAGTAGGGGGTGGCAGAGAGAGAGAGAGTACGGGATAGGAGAGACAAAGTGAAAGTATTGGAGAGAGTGTGAAAGAGAGTAGGGGATGGGAGAGAATGTGAGAGAGAGTTGGGAATGGGAGAGAGAGAGAGAGTAAGAGTAGGGGATGGGAGAGAGAGATTAGAGAGGTAGAGAGAGAACTTGAGAGAGAGAAATAGTAGGTGACCTAGGAGAGGGAGTGGGAGAGGAGGAGAGAGAGGGATGGGAGTGCGTGTGACAAATCTAGAGAGTAAGGGATGGGAGAGAAGAGAGAGGGGGGATGGGGGAGTGTTTGTGTGTGTGTGTGTGTGTGTGTGTGTGTGTGTCTATGAAAGAGAGAGAGTAGGGGATAGGAGAGAGTGTGAGAGTGTGAGAGAGAGTAGGGGGTGGCAAAGAGAGAGTATGAGATGGGAGAGACAGAGTGAAAGGATGGGAAAGAGTGTGAGAGAGAGTAGGAGGTGGCAGAGAGAGAGAGAGTACGAGATAAGAGAGACAGAGTGAAAGGATGAGAGAGTGTGTCAGAGAGAGTAGGGGATGGGAGAGAGTGTGAGAGAGAGTTGGGGATTGGAGAGAGAGAGAAAGAGTAGGAGTAGGGGATGGAAGAGAGAGAGAGAGAGAGTAGAGAGGGAGAGAGAGATAGTAGGTGGTGGGAGAGGGAGTGGGAGAGGAGGAGAGAGAGGGATGGGAGTGCATGTGAGCGATCTAGAGAGTAAGGGATGGGAGAGGGGAGAGAGAGAGGGGGATGGGAGTGTGTACTTGCAAAAGAGAGATTTTAGGGGATTGGAGAGGGGAGAGAGAGAGTATCCCGAGAGAGAGAGAGAGAGAGAGAGTAGCAGATGGGAGAGAGGGGCAGATGGGAGTGTGTGTAAGAGAGAGTAGGGGATGGGAGAGAGTCTGAGAGAGAGTAGGAGGTGGCAGAGAGAGAGAGTAAGAAGTGGGAGAGGGAGGATGGGAGTGTGTGTGAGAGATCTAAAGAGTAGGGGATGGGAGAGGAGAGAGGGTGAGAGAGATAGAGAGAGTAGGCGGTGGGAGAGGGAGAGCGAGAAAGAGTAAAGGATTGGAGAGGGGAGAGAGAGAGTGTGTAGGGCATGGGAGAGGGGAGAGAGAGAGTGTGTAGGGGATGGGAGAGGGGAGAGAGAGTAGGAAGAGAGAGAGAGAGAGTAGGGAGAGGGAGAGAGAGTAGGGAGGGTGGAGAGTGATGTGCTCTCATATAGTGTGTACACACCTAAAAATGGTCAAAAAGCAACTTTGGGGCCCGTTTCATTCATTCTCTTCTTTTGTTCTATTCTGCACTCTATTATCCCAACATAAATCACGGGTTTCAACACAGAAAACACTCTTTCAAGGTGGCAAACACTATTTCAAGCTAACAAACACTATTTCAAGGTGGCAAACACTTTTGGAAGCTAGACACCAAATTCAATCATTGGATACATGATTTGAAGACTTTTTGAATATTCCTTGTATAGAAAAGGTTAGTGCAACCTATTTTAAATATTGTTTGTTGATATATAGATACAAATTTGATTATAATTTGACATGTTGTTTAATATATAGTGAATTCATTGAAATTTGTATGTTTCAATGAAATGTTATTTCGAAATGGTTAGAAATTTGACAAGTTGTTTTATATATATATTGTGTATTCATTCAAATAATTATATTTTTTATATGTATTTGAATAATTTGTAATTGACACATTTTAAGTAATTCAAATGTTTGAATAATTTGACATGTAGAAATCATCATCATGCCAAAGAAGAAACCAAAAAATCAAACAAATGAAGATAGGGAGAGAGATTTGGAAATTAAAAGAGATGAAATGGAATTACTACGTGAGCAAAGAAAATTGCAAAGCAATAATGAAGAATTGACTTTCGAAGAGGATCAAGAACCACCGGTACCAAGAAACAAAGAGGAAGAATTGGAAAGACAAAGAGAACGAATGAGACTGTTACGCTCAAGAAGACAATTGAATTGTGAAGCTACACCATCTTCTAATGTTGGATTTATATCGTCCACTACACCATCTTCCAATGTTGAAGTCATATCGTCCTCTCATGTTGAAGAGACATCAATTTGTAGATCCGACGATATACACACTCCATCATGTCATGTTCAAGGCACAACATCAACACATCAAGTAGGTGATATTCCATCTTTTGCATCTTATTGCCAAGGCACATCATCTTTGGTTCAAGGTACACAAAACACTCAACCTTATGTTGAAATTCAAAATGTTGAGAGAATTGAAGAGATTATAACACCTTCTAGAATTCATTTTAGAAGACCAAAATATTTGATTGATATTGATAGTAACATTTTGAAATCAATGCCTGACAAGATTAGCAAGCGTACTTGTCAAAGAAAAGTTAATCATACGTGGAGATTATTTTTTGATAAATTAAATATTACAGGTCAATGCCAATTATTTGTTGAAATGATGAGGAATTTAAAATTTAGGCCTATCATGAAGATTCTTTGGCTAAGAACGATGGATGATTCAAATGAAAAAAACATTGTAAAGAATCTAATGAATGCTTATGACAAAGTGGGTTCTAAATCATGCACCAAAGATAGTAATATCGCAAGATGAGTACTTACATCAACAATAGTAAGTAGCCAAATGAAGAAAGCTCAACTCATGAGAAAGACAAGCAAAACATTAAAAATTGGTAGAGGTACTCTAAGGAGAGCCATGCTAAGGCATGAGAGATTGGAAGATCCAACAAAAAATGAGTTATGGATATTTAGCGGTAGACTACCGCGAAAGGATTAAAAAATTAGTGAAGCCTTGAAATCATTCATCAAATATTTTTGAAAAAATAACACACGTGTTTTTCCTAATCAAAGAGATGTTGTAAGAAGGAGGATTGGTAGCCAAAATCACAAGCCACATGCGAAACATTTTTTGGACACAACTCAGACACAATTTTTTGCAAAATTTATTGTTATGTATCCTCAAATTCAAATAAGTCAAAGATTTTTTGAGATGGGTAAACCTTTTTATGTGAAGATAAATCACACACACACAACTTGTTGTTGTAGGATACATATTGAATTTTCTAACCATATTGATGTTTTTAGGCATATATGCGTAATTTTGCATTCTCAGTTTGTTTTGCAGGATTGTGACATAAATGAGCCACCAAGATCTTCAAGGGAATTCATATCCAACATTTTATGTGAAATAAGGGATGGCCAAAAATTTTACAAGACATCATGCTTGGATGGTATGTGCTTATTTTGTGGTTCTTTGCAACTTTTATCAACTTGTCAACATATGGATAGTACACATGCAATTGGAAATGAAATAGTAGATTATGGAAAATTTAAGACAGTAACATATGCTCTAAAAGATGGGAAACATGGTAAAAGATGTGATTTAGTCATTGAAAAGATTCAAGTGTGTGAGTTCATGAAGATTTTTTGTGAAAACATTATTTACGAGTATGCAAGGCATACCCATAGAGCTCGATGGCTGGATTTCATTTCAAGTTGTGTAAGGATACGTTTCCACTGGATACCATTGTTTTGGTTGTAGATTTCGCAGAGAACTACACACTACAACCACAAAATGAGGTGCAAGAAAAGTATTATACTTCTCAACAGGTTTCCATATTTGTTCACATAACATTCATGCATTCACCTACAAGTACAGAGGATGACAGGAAGATTTTGAGGGAGTACCATTTTTACATCAGCGATGATCAATCACATTCTACGGAGTTCGTACATGTTTGTTTTCAACTATTTAATGGAGATTTGGCTAACAGGAGCATCACATATCATCAGCACATTATTTGGTCAGACAATTGTGCATCTCAATTCAAGAATGCACGGATGTTCTATTGGTTGAGCAGGATGCACAAGTTGTGTAGAATTCAATACATGTAGAATTTCACAGAGGCTGGTCATGGAAAGGGAGAGCACGATGGTGCAGGCACATGCATCAAAAGAGCCTTAGCTCATGAAGAACTAAAGTACAAAGATGGAGCAATATTGACAGATGTAAAATCCATCGTCTAGTGGTGTAACACTAAAATGGGTCCAGGTAAGGAAGGTGAGTCTACGGTTCATAGATTTTTTTGGTTGATAGATAATACTAACATTGCACCATATAAGGATTGTTGCACACTAACAGGATCCAGTGAGTTGCACTCTTTTAGAAGCTCTGATGCAGGTTCATGGAGTATCCACACACAAAAAATGGCATGCTATTGTCCATCATGTGCAGAGAAAAATTGGGATGACTGTGAGTCAACCGAATGGCTAGACAAATGGGATATACGAGTTTTGAACCCAATTGACACCTATCATCTCCCACAAGCACTGGAAATGGTACAGATGGAATCGTCTATTGACTTTGACTGCTTGTCTAATCTAGTGCAACATGGTAATATATATATTTATATATCTTTGTAATTTCAATATGTAACTTTATAACTTTTACGCAAGTATTTTTTGAATTAATGACCGCATTTTGTACATTTGTCACTGCAGGCCATGTTTTTGCTATTATTGCACCTGAAGACAATGAAGAAGGGACAGATTATTATTTGTGTCATTGTGTTCAAGCCAAACAAAAATTGGATCACTCGATTATAGATGGTGAAGGTTTAGAGTACCATGTCGGTGCGGTGGTTGTAACTGGCACATGGCTTAGATGATATTCTGTGAAGAACCCTAACTTGTGGTTATTCAAGGATTGGCAAACAGAGAGGAAGATTCTTCATTATTCAAATCTTATTGTCACATCAAATGTCCACTTGATAAAATATGGTGGAAAACCACATAATAAGAATCTTTGGAGAGTTCGCGAGTCAGACCACGAGGCAATACTTGAGACATTAAAATGTCGAGCATATCTAGTTGGCTCATTAGATTGAATACAAAGAGAGGGAGAGAGAGAAAGAGTGATCAACTGGATCCAAATACATTGTTGCAACCTCTTCCCAAAAACTATCCACATGACTAAGGTGGACCGTATTGTTATGATGCGTAAGTGATGAGATTTAGTTTAAATCGTAGATTTTATGTTTTGATGTCTCAAATTTTTTTAAAGCTAGAACAATATTTTTCATATTTTCTTATTGTGACGATATTTTTCTTTCATTGCATGTTCTCTTGGATGATAGGAGGGAGAGAAGAAAAATAAGTAGATTTCCAAACAGCTAGCCACCCTTCTTCATGTAATTTATTCATTTAAGGTAAAAGTCCAATTTCCTTTGTTTGGCTTTGATATTTGGTTATTTAAAGTCATTATTCTAGTTGGACCTTCGTATGTTTGAATTTGGGATTGTTTAGTGTCTATTTGTTATGATTATACTGAATTATTAATTCTACGATGTTTCTATTATTTAATTACTTAAAATAAATTAAAACTTTTTGTATAAAATTATTATTATTTATTTCTATCTATTTGTTATGATTATTTCTATTATTTAAAATAAATTAATTCTATAATATCTCTATGATGAACTATTTATATTTCTAAACTTTACATATTTTACACCATGACCAACAATCAAACTATTATAACAATACAAATACATTTAAATAGTAATGTAAGAATGGTTTAGTTCACATAGAAAATAAGTATATCTTAGATATTCTAAATACATCACAAAACTTTATCGCTTCAAAAAAATTGGAATTTCTCCCATCTACTTGAGTTCCCATCAAGTGTCTATAAAACTGGGAAAGGGAATAGGTGCTATGCTCCCAATCCCAACATCCTCCTGTCCACTACTAGGAGATGTGTGTAATGTAGGATTCAACTCCATCAACTTAGTCATCTTTTTCACTAGTTGATTGGGACTCTCACCATTTGTTGCCAACTATGGTGAAAATGCTTGGGGTTACACTTATTAAGTAAGAATATCTCCTAATCTAGGGATTAGAGCATTGAACATATCAGAATGTGATTTATGCTATGGGAGAAGAGGTATGTTGGGCATACTAATTGATTCTAGGGCTAGTGCAATTACATCTCCTTCCACTAGTGTTGTAAATATAATTTCTATAGTTGTTGAAGGTACACCTCCAATATTTGGTCTATATCTCTTTCAAACATTTAGATTATCCTCTCTTTCTTTCCTCTTCTATTCCTTTAGTGCAACCTTCTCCGCAACTCATTTTCCCCTCTCTCCCATCTTTCCTATCCCTGATCTTCTCCTTCATGTAAAGTTCATTAGCCTCAAATAACTTCTTATTCTCTCTTGTTCCTTAGAATTTTGTATCCTTTTCTTTGGTAGCTATAGGAATCTACTGGGTAAACCACTATGTTGTTTTCTGTCTAGTGGCATGTAACGTATAAAATCAACATCTCCATCATAGTGAATTTGGGCCTGGGTATCAAAAAATTGTTAACTATTTATTTCATCATGGTTGCCACCATTTGCAAAGCATTAGATGACATCCTTGGGGTCAACATGTGGTGGGGATGGAATTAAAAGGGAAACATTTTCATCCCCACAAGTATTTGGTTACCCAAGGTTTGTGACAACCTCCTACAACCAATCTGGTTGTGAATCTTGCATTAGCAAGCTTAATATAATATCAATGTTTGTTGTATGCTCAAGGTTTTATCTCCTATAATAGTCCACTAGCTGGTTCAAGTTTTCTGGTTGCGTATTTTTGGGTGCAATTGTACCTAGTCCCTTCATATTTTGTCCATAACTCCTCAACAAAGTGTTAATTGGTTCATCTAATAAGCCATTGATTTTTAGGAAGGATTCAATAGTGATTTCCTCCCCCTCTCTTTACAACTCATCAATGTTTGCATCATCTACAGTAGTTGTTTCTTTTGATCCACTACTTCTGGGTTGTGGTTTAGATCCCTATTTTCCATCCTCATCAACAATGAAGCACTTTCTTGGGCCTATATCATTCACTAAAACCTCCCTATTCAAAGACCATATCCCTATCCTATGGAAACCACTCATTATATTATCGGGTGTAAGAGCCAAATTGGAGGCTTTGCTAGATAACATTCCTAACTCCTCATGACCAATATTGATTTGAGGGTTCCTAGCCAACCACACATTCCAAATATGTTTTAAGTAAGATTTTAATGGTGAGAAAAAACTAACATCCAATGATTGACACCTACAGATGGTATACGCTACAAGTGACACACAATCTATGCCCAACTTCTTTAACTTATCAATTATTTTCCATGTCATATGGATTCCATGATCATCGAATACTAGAAGACACCTTTTTGAGAGAAACACCCCACATGGAATTGTTCTTACAAAGTGGTCTAGCCAATTCAAGAATAATTATTTCATCATCCATCCATGTACTTGGACTGCCATGCAGGCCTTGAGATCATAATTGAAAATGTAGTTTTTTATATGTCTCTTAGCCTTGAACAAATAAAAATTGGAATTCTCTAACCAACAATAATGTAAGGAGACCCACCCTGCTAGTTTAGGCCACTATGCCCAAACTAACCAATGACTTCTTCTGATCCTATAGGGTTTCTTCTTGATCCTATTCCCAAGAGGATATCTCCCAACTATCCCCTTCCCTAGGATCTATGGACACCAATTGACTATGTGACAAAGAACTCACGGTGGATAAATCTGAAGGAATTTCGTAGGAATACCTTTCTTTCCAAAATCAGTCTCATCTATCCATGTTAGTTCAGATTCTGGTTAATCCTTCCATTTGATAAGATGCTCCATATAGGTGCCATGACAAGTCTTCTTCTTGATTCTTGAATCCATAACCTTTTCAGCTTTTGGCTGAGATTATAATGGGATAGTGACTTCTTCAACCTTTGATTTTGTTTGTCCTTCTATGAATGTAGGCCCTTTATATTGAACTTAGTCCTTGACATTAAAGATAAGGTAAATTTCCAAGTTTGGTGGGAGTTCTATTTTGTCGGCATTAGCGCCATAATTTGCAAGTACCTTACAAGGTCCTATCCTATGCATTTGTAGCTTGGTTGGAACACCCTATGCAAATACCAAAACTTGTCATTGGCATCATATCATGGCCTCAACACCTTGGACCATCTCAAAACATCTCATCTAACATGTTCCAACTCCTTGCACACTCTCAGCAACTCATTTCTTACACTTTCTCAATTTTGCCTCTTCTAGGCTTGTTCCAACTAGCCCTTGCTAGTCACTAATGTGTTGTTTTCTCCAAACTTTTCCACAGAACTTCCTAAAATATTGGGTGATTAAAATACCCTTTTTCTCACTCTAAAATATACTCCAAAACAAACTACACTTGTTTTGTAAAATATCACTCAAAACTAGCTATTTCAGTCTGCCAACTAGGCCTAGTTTGAGGCCATTTACAAAGCAACTCACAATCCCTTGACTTTTGGAACTCCCATGACCCAAAAAAGTCTTAAGACATGACTGAAATGCAAGGATTCTTCTATTTTTTTGGTCTCATGATCAACTTTACAATGGTTTTTACAAAACCCTCCTTTCTAGCCCCTTTACCCTAGGGCTTTCTAGAACTCTTACTTTGCAACATCTCTAGAACCCCAAAATGGTTCAAAAACCTTCACTTTGGTTATATTAGATGACTTCAAACATAAAATGTAACTCTTGTTTGGATAAAACACTAAATCCACCTTGGGAGCAATCACATACCCCTTTTTATGCACTCAAATTTTAGGGAAAACTATGCAAATACTTCTTAAATGGTTTCAACACTCAAATTTTTAGATGGAAATGGTTATTATAGACTCAAAACAACAAGAAAAATTCCAAACTTGAGGTTTCTCAACACTCAACAATCAAATTTCAAAATTGTTACCAGCACTTACTAGTAGGACAATTTCTAGTTTTAATGGTCAAACTCCCAAACCATACTAAGGACCCCCCACTATTTTTGCATTTTTAAACACTCCTTTTGGAGACCTAAAATAACCTCTCTCACTTTTTGGAGATCACACTCTGTTTTCATTTTACGATCCCATCTCGGGTGATGCTGAAACTTGAAATGTCGGCTAGTACAAAGTTGCCAACTGCCAAATCTTTCTCACCTTTCCTCGTGGGATCGAACTATCTACTCCATTAGATCCACATGGTCAGGTAAACCCTATCCCCAACCTCATCCTATCTCCTTCAGTGCTTGAACGTTCTCAGGCACACCAATCCAGAATGTCCCCAAGGGTCACTAAATGCCATAGGGCTGCAATCTTTGACGAGGCATATCTCGGAGCTCGTGCAAGGTATACATGCGATTCTAGTTCCTATAGGACCATGTTGCAGAGACCTACAATAACCTCTCTCACTTTTTGGAGATCACACTCCATTTTTTTTACAATGCCATATCGGGTGATGCTGAAACTTGCAGTGTGGGCCAGTACAAAGTTGCCAACTACCAAATCCCTCTCACCTTTCATCGTGGGATCAAACTATCTACTCTATTAGCTCCAAGTGGCCGGGTAAACCCTATCCCTAACCTCATCCTATCCCCTTCAGTGCTCGAACATTCTCAGGCATGCCAATCCGAAATGTCCCCAAGGGTTACTAAATGCCATAGGGCTGTGATCTTTGACGGGGCATATCTCAGAGAACGTGTGAGGTATGGATGTGATTCTAGTTCCTACAGGACCATGTTGTGGAGACCTATAATAACCTCTCTCACTTTTCAGAGATCACATTCTATTTTCATTTTACAATGCCATCTCGGGTGATGCTAAAACTTGTAGTGTTGGCCAGTACAAAGTTGCCAACTGCCAAATCTCTCTCATCTTTCGTCATGGGATCAAACTATCTACTCCATTAGCTCTGAGTGGCTGGGTAAATCCTATCCCCAACCTTGTCTTGTCCCCTTCAGTGCTCGAACGTTCTCAGGCACGCCGAACCAAAATGTCCCTAAGGGTCACTAAATGCCATAGGGCTGCGATCTTTGATGGGGCATATCTCACAACTCATGCAAGATATGGATGAGATTCCAATTCCTACAGGACTATGTTGTAGAGACCTACAATAAACTCTCTCTCTTTTTGGAGATCACATTCCATTTTCATTCTACAATGCCATCTCGGGTGATGTTGAAACTTGTAGTGTTGGCCAGTACAAAGTTGCCAACTGCTAAATCTCTTCATCTTTCATCGTGGGATCAAACTGTCTACTCCATTAGCTCCGGGTGGCTGGGTAAACCCTATCCCCAACCTCTTCCTATCCCCTTCAGTGCTCGAACATTCTCAAGCACACTGAACCAGAATGTACCTAAGGGTCACTAAATGCCATAGGGTTGTGATCTTTGATGGGGCATATCTTGAAGCTCATGCAAGGTATGGATGTGATTCTAGTTCCTACAAGACTTTTTCATAGAGACTTACAATAACCTCTCTCACTTTTTGGAGATCACATTCCATTTTCATTTTACAATGCCATCTTGGGTGATGCTGAAACTTGTAGTGTTGGCCAGTACAAAGTTGCCAACTACCAAATCTCTCTCATCTTTCGTCGTGGGATCAAACTGTCTTCTCCATTAGCTCTGGGTTGCCGGGTAAACCCTATCCCCAACCTTTTCTTGTCCCCTATAGTGCTCAAACGTTCTCAGGCACGCCGAACTAGAATGTCCCTAAGGGTCACTAAATGCCATAGGGCTGCAATCTTTGATGAGGCATATCTCAGAGCTCGTGCGAGATATGGATGAGATTCCAATTCCTACAAGACTTTGTTGTAGAGACCTACAATAACCTCTCTTTCTTTTTGGAGATCACATTCCATTTTCATTCTACAATGCCATCTCGGGTGATGCTGAAACTTGTAGTGTTGGCCAGTACAAAGTTGCCAACTGCCAAATCTCTCTCATCTTTCATAGTGGGATCAAACTATCTGCTCCATTAGCTTCGGGTGGTCGGGTAAACCCTATCCCCAACCTCTTCATGTCCCCTTCAGTGCTTGAATGTTCTCAAGCACACTAAACCAGAATGTCCCTAAGGGTCACTAAATGCCATAGGGTTGCGATCTTTGATGGGGCATATCTCGAATCTCATGAGGTATGGATGTGATTATAGTTCCTACAGGACCGTGTTGCAGAGACCTACAATAACCTCTCTCACTTTTTGGAGATCACATTCCGTTTTCATTTTACAATGCCATCTTGGGTGATGCTGAAACTTGTAGTGTTGGCCAGTACAAAGTTGCCAACTGCCAAATCTCTCTCATCTTTCGTCGTGGGATCAAACTATCTACTCCATTAGCTTTGGGTGGCTAGGTAAACCCTATCCCCAACCTTGTCTTGTCCCCTTCATTGCTCAAACATTCTTAGGCACGCCGAACTAGAATGTCCCTAAGGGTCACTAAATGCCACAGGGCTGTGATCTTTGATGGGGCATATATCGAAGCTCATGTGAGATATGGATGAGATTCCAATTCCTACAGGACTGTGTTGTAGAGACCTACAATAACATCTCTCACTTTTTGGAGATCACATTCTGTTTTCATTCTACAATGCCATCTCGGGTGATGCTGAAACTTGTAGTGTTGGCCAGTACAAAGTTGCCAACTACCAAATCTCTCTCATCTTTCATCATGGGATCAAACTTTCTACTCCATTAGCTCTGGGTGGCCAGGTAAACCCCATCCCCAACCTCTTCCTATCCCCTTCAGTGCTTGAACATTCTCAGGCACGCTGAAGCAGAATGTCCCTAAGGGTCACTAAATGCCACAAGGCTGTGATCTTTGACGGGGCATATCTATGGGCTGTCAATACTTCAACTATACTTTAAGTCAACGATTATCAATATGTGAAAAAATAGAACTCGTTGTATTTTGAAGTACTAAGAAGATGGCCTTGCCCTTCCCCAGGAGTTTCAGAAATGGGAGACATTAGGTAAGAGAGTGAAAATGTTACTATCGCTTCAACGCACATGATGCAATTGGAAATGCAAATTTTGATGGTAATCATTTTGTGATAAGGGAGAGACTAGGGATGATCATTGTTACTATCTCTTTAGTAGTGGAATTTTGTTTTCTCTTGAATTTGGTGGTGGGGGATCAGTGGTAAGACTCCTTGGATATTCCTTCTTATGATGTTAGTGACAAGTGTTGCTCTTTGAAAACACTTGTACAATCTTTTTTAAATTATTAGATAAAAATAGAGAATTGTAAGTATTAAACATGATTAGCCTTTAGTTCCTAGAAGATCTTGATTTCCCCATCAATGCATTTAGAAAGTTAAGTTTTAAGAATATCATAAATAGAAAAAATTAGAGAAGCAATTTAAACATTTATATTGATTGGAAACATGTGAGTCTTGAGTTTCCTCTACCTTTTAAAGAATGTTCCTTAGCTAGCAGACCAAATTCCACATTCCATAAGACTATCATTGTGCTAAAGATTTAGGAAACCAACTGCTCTAAGATAAAGCTTCCCGGTCAATAATAATCTAGCCTATTGAGGTACATAATACTTCTCAATTAAACTTGTGTTAATTCAGTATTAATTTTATAATTAACTACAATTTCAGTATCTATGTATAGGGTGTGACTGAGAAAACTATTTGAGGTCCAATTTGAAAATATATTTGTAAGGATCTCGACCAAAGTTCACAACTTCGATGATTAATACATTCATTCAGGCCAGAACCTCACTACAAAAAAATAATATATAAAAAAGGTAGTGAATAACATCATGTCTAGACCCAAATCAACCAATGAAAGTCAAATTAGCATAATGTGGAACAAAAATATATGCATTGAGTGGGTTGTCATAAAAAAGCTTCATAATAAAATTCATGTCTAGAATTGAAAGACCTTAAAGAACATTTATTCTTGTAACACAAATGGCCATTCAAAACTGAATATGATTACAATATGTGAAATAGCATTACAAGAACTTGTAATGCTCTTGTGAACATCGTGTTAATTCTTGTAAGAATCCCTAAGATGCTTGTTATACTCAAAATTTTGTTGAAATTGAATTAATTTTTATCCTGTCGGTTAATTGGCTTAGGGTGATATATGCTTCTTGGATGGAATAATGAGTTTGTGATTAACTCTGTATTAAGATTCATAGCATCTTCTAGTTATTTGCAAAGGAAATTTATAAATTACTTGCTAATGTCATATGGCTTGCTTGAGAAAGATGTATGCGTTCTTATTGATGGGTAATAATGACTATCCACATTTAGTTCTTCAATATCCTATTTGACAAGCTTTCCATAGACATTTATTTGCCATACTAAGTATTTTTGAAAGCATATTTGAGTAGAAGGACTACAGTAGATACTACATGATGTTTTAACAAATAAAGTAATGGGTTAAAGACTATTATTTCCAAGGTATTATGTCATATTATTTTAATTGTAATGATCTTAGACTAATGATATTCTTGAAGGTAACTTCGACATGCAGCAAGAAAGACAACCTATAGCCAAGGCTATATTGTGCCTACAACCAAAGCCATAAATGCTCATAGCCAAAGCCACTAGTGCACATAGCCAAAGCCATGGATGCTTATAGCCAAAGTTACAAGTGTTTGCAGCCAAAGCCATGAGTACATGAAGTCGATGATCACAATTGTTTACAACTATTCACCAGAAACAACTTCTTTGCAGTTTTTGAGAAATACTAATAAAGCAAAAAAGAACATCTACTAGTTGGTAGACATAATGGCAACTCTCTAGCAATTGAATTTAATTTCATACATGCACATATCTAATTTAATGTCATACACGAACATATCTAATTTAACCTCATACATGAACAAACATATAATATAAAATGATAACCAATAATGTCATATACATTAACAAACACATAATATATTATGATAACCAATAATGTCATACATCAAATATGTCATACATCAAATATAGAATGTCATATTTACATTAAATGTGTATCAAATATGTCTCTCAGATGCCTATATATATACATGGGGAAGGAAACAAGTCTCTATATATATGTATCAAATATCTCAACTACATCTTTTCCTTCCCACGAGGGGAAGGAAACAAGTCTCTCAACGTCCTCTGCCATCATGTGGAAGGAGACAGTGGAGATGATAAGACCCTCCTGACACGCTCACTTGACCTCTTGTTGAGGTCTTCTCCAGGTCCAAATTATACAAAGAAAGTAGATATGAATCAATATTTATTATATGTTGAAATCAAATATATGTACTCACAAAATCAATTATTTTCTTACCGCCAACAAATAGTCACTCTGTAAGTCCACCTCAAATGCTCGTGAATGATCAGGTGTGACAAGACCCTACAAAAATTCAATAAATATAATCACTTATAAATAACATTAGAAATTTTGAGATTAACTATTATAAACAACAACTAAAACGAAGAAAATTCTTTCATACCTCCATTAGTGGCTGTGAGCTAGCCACAGTTGCGGCCACTCCATTATCAACAGACTGTCGCAGATGAGGAGGTGTGTCCGACATCATGAGCTGCATGTCATACAATACACATTATATCTAACATGAAACCTGGAATAAATATAATCAAATGAATTAAATTAACATGAAACAACTGTACCTGTGTGAAGCTCGTATGATGTCTCTGCTCTGCGTTTGTGGTAAAGGTTGAGGGTCCTATGGAGAACTGATGCACATGCATATTTTTTTTGGTCAATCCTTAATATGATTACGTAATAAATATATGTATTAATTAAAATGATTAAATTGATACATACCTCAGGACTCGTCGAAGGGACAAAACCTGGGCTTGGAGGATCACTGCTAGGCCCAGGAACACTTTGACCCTAAATTTTGAACAATGTCAATAAATACTAATTAATTAATCATTCAGTATACATATGAAATGTGATCAAATTAGTAATTTACCTATGTGTCAATGCCAAATGTCTCATTCAGGAACTGATCGGTGACAAGCCCATCATCTGCACCATCTCCGACATGAGTGCCAAATGTGCATAGGGATCTGCATGAAGTGCACATGTGACCACGATGTATAGAAGGTTCCCCCTCAACTAATGGGCTCATGGAATGGATGAGGGTCTGCGTCAAAGCATTAATGGTCCCTAGAGTGCTGGCCTCTACATGTTCCTTCACAACTGAAGGAATAATCACATGCTCATGCTGTGGATGGACTACGGGTGCCCTAACTACATTAGGGTCACGAAGTTCTCTGGGCCTCTCAAATGATGACCCCCCACCTCTACCCTGGGAGTCTAACATATCAAAATAATTGGGTATCTCCCCAAGGACAAACTTACAATATAATTTCTTCTAAAAATACATGAGGACCTCGTGATTGTTGCAAGGAGGGGCATCAAAAACCATCCACCATCTATCCCAAAAATTATTTCTAATAGCATCATGTATGCACCAATGGATGGGGAATTGTTTAGTACCCTCTCTAATAGTATTTTTCTCACCAAGTTTTCTAAATAATGCACATATACTACCTTTTGGTATTTCCTTTTTTCTAACATCTTCATATGACAATTTATTTGCATAAAATCTTTTTTGTTCATCCCTCTTAGCCTGCCAAATATCTAACTGACCACTAGCTGAGGCTATCTAAGTGTTAATGGATTCAAAGGATGATGCCAATTGAGCCCTCATTGGATTGGTTTGTCCAGATTCTTTCAACCAAGCAATGATTCCTTCTAATTGAGTTTTGCCTCTCTCTATTTCATTTCTTATATTTTCTTGTGTGCCTGGTGGAGGTCTTGCAATTGGTTCAGGTTGTGTAATTTGTTCTACTTCTTGAGCAGGGTTTTGGTTTTGGGGTTCTTGAGGGTTTTGATGTTCTTGTGGATTTTTTGGTTGATTATGAACATTTCCTGATAAAAAATCAATTGAAATTCAAATAAATAAACAAATCTAAATGAAATTTGTAAAAACCTTACAAAAGAATATAAAAAACTTACAAAACAATATGAAAAATATATCAAACAATGCAAAGTTAGTTTTATATCACTTACGGCATCGTCGTGGGTGTACTTGTGGTCTTGGCTTTCATCGACGAGGAGGCATTTTGGCAAATGGTGGTGCAAATGTTGAGTCTTCAACTCACGTACGCGCTGCTCACTGTAGGAGTAGAAGAAAATGCTAATGAAAATGATGGGTTGTGGGTTTGTAGCCCATCATATATACTTTTTTTTTTAAAAAGTGCGTACACGCTATAGAGCGCACATGCTATGGCTTGGGTTGTCCAAGCCATAGCACGTGCACGCTATAGCGCATACGCGCTTTCTAAAATAGGAAAAAAAATTTCCTTGTCGCCTTTTTGCCACCACAACTCGGTGCATATGCCCACCACCAGCATCAATAAGGGATTGGAACTCTTTTGATAGCAAGTTTCTGGAACAATTCAAGATCTATATTGATCCAACTATCCTATATCATCAATTCATCTCAATTAAGATGGATTTCCATGAGACTATTTCACATTTTAATCATCGCTTCTATAGGATGTATCAAAGAATGGAGTTTCCATACATTGTACCACAAGAGGCTACCATCCATATCTATTTTGACACAATGGATTCATTAACTTCTATTTTTATAGGAAGGCTCCCACCCTGAGACATTGATACCATTGATAAGGTCTGTAAAGAGGTTGTTACATTCACAAAGTAAGTTATAGCTGCTCCAATGCCAACAATTACATATTTAGGGTATGAGTCTCAAAAGACTACTTTCTTTGAGTAGAAGGAAACTACATCTACTGAAGTAGGAAACAATATGTCTAGAGATTTTAAGGCCATGAAGGAGATGATGTCTCTTTCATCCAATGAACTCATCAAAATAAAGTTGAATTCCTCAAGAAACCAAGGCAATCATCCAAGACAACTTGCTGCCCAAAACAATTGTTCTCAAAATGAGAGCGGAAATTTGGCCTTTATAGGAACATCAACAATTAGAATAATGGTATTATAGGTATGAGTCTAAGTGAAAATGGTTATTCGTACAATGATGTTTCAGATCAGCCTCCCCAAATCATGGAGGAAAAACCTTTATAGTTTAGTGCAATGGTGTTTGAATCATGTGATAAATCTATAGGAGGACAAAATGATGAAGATGATCAAGAGGAGTTTTTGTTCCCATTCAATGAATAAATTTTAAGTGTTGATGATTCAATAAGTGTGGATATGCCAAGATATTTTGAGGACATAGAAAATTTTGAATTTCCAAAACTCCATGAAGTTGCAAAAAGTGATGGAATTGTAGAAGATCTTGAGGTTGGTGAGATTTTTGAATCAGAAAGTCATCAAGAAGAAGATACCAATTCTTCCTACTGTGATGTTGATTCCCCATTGGATAATGATAAGATGCCTCCCTCAAAATAGGATTTGTTATTAGAAGATATGGATAGAGTGCTCAATTTAGTCTCAAGCTTGACTAAAGAAATCTCTATTTGTGGGTATTCTACACATATATCAATTCATGCAATAACTGAGTCATGTATAATCCATTTATTTGGGTTCCATTTTTAAAAAAGTTGTCCTAATTTCTTGTTAGCTTCAGAGATTGCAATGGAGGGAAAGTATGATTTTGAATAGGCTTCTATGGGATATGAGGCACAAAACATCTTGATCGATGATAGTAATGAATTTTGTAATTTGAAAGGAAGGTTGATGATTGATTTTTCTAGTCCGAAGGAACCTAAAGGATTTCCATGTGCATGTGAAGTTGTGTGCCATGAGATAAGACCACTAGAATGAGAGATTACAATGTGTGAGTGTACCCCTTTCATGGGAGACTCACTAGATTAGGTGATATATTTCCATTATCCCTCTCAGTTTGATGGTTTTCAATTGAAATATGATGCTAAAGCTAAGAGAACTTGTTTCTAGATTAATCATGGTCATAGAGAGTTATCACAACTTCTAATTTGTGTGATATGTGCTCAGAATTTGAACAAAGATTGTTCAAATTTTATTTTTCTGAGTACAAAGACAAATTAGTTTTTCTTAGGACTATATGTGGTGGTTCATTAGTATTTCACATAATGAGAAATCTACTGAAACCACCCCACATTCTTATTATTCAAGGTTTTATGTAGATAAGTTTTTGTTTATATTGTTTTTTTTTCTTAGCCGTTTTAAGTCTTTCTAGTTAGGTGTTAGCTTTCTTTGAGTTAAATCTTTTTTTTTTGGGTTTCATTTCTTTCTTTTTTCAAAGTTGTGTTAGCCTAGGGGTTAGGTACGCTCAAGATTTATCTTGATGTATATCATTCAACCACTTTTTTGTTTTGACTTTTGGGAATAGGTATTTCTTTGTCAAAGCATTTGAACGATTTTTTTTCTCAATACCAACTAAGGAACGGATGTTACTTGTAGTAATAGGGGACTTTTAGTCTTGAATTCAGTATTGCAAATCAACAAGTTTTCAACACTTTGAAAATTTAAGAATTGACTATCTTAAGTTTTTTCAACCCAAGGTTAATGGTAGCAAAGGATAGTCAAAAACCTACTAGTTCAATAGAAGGGTCTTGTCGAAGGAATTTTGAAGATCAAATTTTGGTGTGAGAGTTTCCAAAAGTTCTTAAAAGAAGAGCACAAGGGATATTCACTAAATATTGAATCTAAGAAATGATGCCAATGTCTTGGCCACATAGTCTAACCATGGTCAGGGTAGAGAAAGAAAATAAAAAAGAAGGGTGTTAAGAATGAAGGATTCTACAAAGTCTAAGAAAGGTAACCTGATTATAAGCTATCCAATCTCAAAAGAGTTGCTTATTCAAAGCCTACCCATGGTAGCCAACTAGGAATGTAGAAGAAGTGTCTGCTAGGGCTTCATCAAATTGGGTATAAATTGAAAACTTGAATGTTGAATTTTGGCCCTTTATCTACCAGCTATTGAAGCCTATTGGATCGATTTTGAAAATATAACAATCTAAGACTACCCTCTCATATTTACATGTTAGGGTTCTAGTTTCTCTGAAACCTAGAATTGCATTCCCTAATAATTTCTCCCGTACTCTTGATTCTTATTCTTTTTCATGAAAAGTCTGATCACCTTGTAATCTAGCTACTTTTTTTTAATGTAAAAGGAATGGACATGCAATAAAGGATTACCCAAACTTATTTGGAGCCCAAACTTCTAACTTTGAGATTTCTAAAGATAATCCTAATAAAGTTTCTAGTTTTGAAATAGAGAAACCCTTCGCACCATTCCCAGGTAACTTTGATAGAATTTTGGGGATAGACAAGGAGATATTAACCAATTCTAATGGTTATAAAAATAGACAAGGAGATATTAGTGGTTTCTTTAATAGATTATATAACAAAGGTAAGAAAAACCCTAAAAATCATGAACATGATCAAGATCCATAGCTAGAATGTTAGAGGTTTGGAGATGAATGATAGAAAATACATTGTCAGAAGATGGTGCAGTAAAATTAAACAAAAATATTTTATGTATTTTTAAAAAATTAAAGTAGTTGGATTTTAGGCTCACACTATTTTAAAAATGCTTTGGGATCATGCCACTGCAGTCTACTCCAATCATGAAAGAGGGAGGGGGCAGTTGCTATTCTTGTGGCACCTAATTGGGTGGATTATATAAAACTTAATAGAGGAGTTTATCCTTGTCATAGGGCATTATGGATTTTATTCAGTAAAGATGGTAAAAGCTTTGGATTGTGTAACTTCTATGCACCTAATGACTAAAGAGATAGAGTAGCACTATGGGAATGGACTTCAAATAATTTTCCTAACACTACATGAATATTTATTGGTGATTTTAATATGGCAGAACATAGGGAGGATAAAATAGGATGTAACTCTTTCATTTGGAAAGGCAATGAATTATTCTTCTCGAATAAATTTAAGAGGAAATTTAATGTGCTACATCCTTTAGAAGATAGGAAATCAGAATTTTAGGATATATGGAATACTTAGTGCAATAATAAAAAGGGATCTCAAAGGGTTTATTGTAGATTGGATAGAATTTATGGAAACTCCACTCTTCTTTGTTTTTACTCTAATCCTAAGCACTCACCTATCATAGTTACTCTAGGTTCTCTCTCTAACCATTCCCCTATCTTTGCAAAGACTGGTTTGCAAGATGAGACTCTGGTTTCTAGGGTGAAGGTTGAAAAGCCCTTTAAAATTAATATTTCTCTTCTTAAAGACCAGGATACTATTGGTGCTCTCAGGAAGGCCACTAGTATTTATAAGCTGGTTAGTAGTTATGTTTAACCAAGAGAAATGTGGAGAAGATTATTTGATGTTTTGCAAAATATTTTCTAGATTATTGGTAAAAAAGGTATGGATTTAAATGTTGAAGAAACTAGGGCATAGATTAATCTTAACCTAATAGAGAAAGAACTCCATATTAGAATTCAATATCTGGAGTTAGAAGCTTATTTGATTAAGTCTAAACATTCTTTAAAAAAGATCCAAAACTATAAGATCTAAGATTAGGCAGCTAGATCCAAATTGAATTGGAATTTGAAAGGTGATAAGGGGTCTAGTATTTCTTCAATATAATCAAGTCAAATATAAAAGGGAGATCCTTGAACACATTCACTGTAATGGTGAAAATTTTTCGGATCTAGAGCTAATTTAGTCAACTTTCTTTGAATATTATTCTTAGGTTCTTTCATTTGAGATGTTTAATGCTAACTATGAGGCACTTGATAAATGTCTTCAATTGTTTCCCAGAAAAGTGAAAAAAGATAGTAAAGACTAAAAAATTTTAATACTTTGGAAGAAATTAAATGGGCTATTAACTCTTTAGATAATGAAAAATCATCCGAATGTGATGGTCTTCCTGTTGAGTTATACAAAACTAACATAAATTGGATTTCCATTGATTTTTTGGCACTCCATGAAAACTCATCTAGAAGATCCATGGAAAGAAGCATCAATAAAGGCACGATCAAATTGATACAAAAGAATGGTGACAAAGCTGAAACAAAAAATTAGAGACCAACAACATTAATGAACATCTCTTATAAGATCATTGCTAAATTACTAGCTAAAAGCATTGAGAATTTTTTGAATAGGTTTATCTTAGTTACACAGACAGATTTCATTCGGGGTAGGTATATATAGAAAATTTAATAACTAGTTGGGAAGCAATGCATTGGGCTAAGAAGAGCAAGTAGAATGTTGCTATGGTATTATTTGATTTTGAAAGTGCCTATGATAGAATTGAATGGCCTTTTGTTATTGGGATGTTGCAAGCTTTTAGATTTCATGAGTATTTTTGTAGATGGATAAAGGTGTTGTTCAAGGACTCTTCTACTGTCATGGATATGAATGGAACTCTTACCAGCCCTATTCCTCTTAAGAGATCAACTTAACAAGATGGTCGTATTGCCCCTTCCTTATTTTTGATTGTTGTTGATGCTCTATTTTATTTGCTTAGAGATCCCTCCCTTGGTCCTCATGTTAAAGGTCTCCTCCTACCTAATAATGATACTCTACTAAATTACCATTTTTTTGATGACACTTATTTGTTCTTAGAATTTGAGAGATTCATTTTTGTAATACCTTGGATAGACTTGGATTATTCAATTTAGCCTAAGGTGCCAAAATTAATCCTCATAAATCTTTAGTTCTAGGTTGGTCTAAACCTCCTCGTAATTAGGTTTAGTTTATGTTTTGGCAATGGAAAGGCCCTAATGAGATTTTCAAATACCTTGGTATCCCTTTTGCAGCTAATCCTTCTACTAAAGTTATGTGGGAGTGGGTCTTTGATAAAATTCAAAAGAAACATGTTAAATGGAAAACTCGTTATCTCTCTTTGGTAGGAAGGGTATGAGTTGCACAAAAAGTCTTGTCATCTCATCATAATTACTTTTTTTCTACTTGGTTAATGACTAATTAACAAATGGATAAATGTAATGCCTTGCCAAGGGATCCAATGAATTAACCTAGAATTTCACTAAGTTTGGTAGCATTTTTTTTAAACACGAGAGTAAATACCACATATAACTTATGCACAATAATGGAAGGAATAGCAATGTCAATCTAAAAGTAAACATAACATACATCATAGATTACATTCTTTAAGGATCCCTTAACGTTGAATTACATCTAAAATAACTAACATACATGAATCCAACATCCACATGAAATAATAATGATAAGTCCAATGTTTATACATTACATTTCCAAATGCTCAATCATCTATTGTACATGTCACAGGGTATGAAAAGATTAAAAGAATATCCATATGTAGAATAAGGTACATCATCGTATTCTAATCCATGATACATCAAAGTAAAGATAATCACATGATACACATGATACATCATCACAAGAGATATATATACATCCATCATAAAGACCAAACATAATAAGCTAAGTGCACGGTTCCTCCCAATCGTTAATAGCATCATTAGACCATCGTGGGTCCTAGCCATCCCTCTGTGTGTAACATTTCAAATCATTTAAGAGATCGTTGGTATTAACATAGTAGGAATTTCACTTCTAACATATACTATATCATATGCAAAAAGTAATCTAACATGCAAAAATAAGCATAAGATAACATCATCTAACATATGTTAATCGTCAATGAAAGGATACATATCCACCATCACGAAGGACGCATCAGCCATGATGTCTCAAAGAATCTCAAATGATAAGAATGGAAAATACACTACCACCCGACCACATGGTACCTAAGTGGTCCACTCCCACCGTGCTGAGGAGATAATCTCAAGTCCCAAACAAGCTATCCAAAACACATAGCATAAATCTCTGTAAGTCCAAGAATCCTAAAAGTATACTAACTCAAAGGTTCTATCACAAAATTGAGATCTAATTCCTAGAGGCACACAATGACATGTAGGAACCTACTATGCAAGTGGGAATGTGTCATCGCATTTATCACATACAAGCTATCCTGGCAGTTAGCTAAACTCTATGGGTCCATACTGATCTCATGTGGCCACTAGTATCCTCTCATACGGACGAGGCATACTATGGAATGTAAGGTCACAACCATGCATTCTCTCTACTCCCATTCTAGTCTATACAAGCACTCAAGGCATGGGCGAGAACAATACTCTTATTTTTTTAGGTTCATTTAGTTAGTATTAGGTGCGAATGCTTTCACTTATTAATCCAACTTACAATGAGTTATCCTGGCAGCCTCTTAGGGCCTCGGCCCCCATTGCAAGACACTTCCCGACACTACATGTAGATATCCTACCCTAAGCTCATGGAATCATAAATCTCAAAATCACAAAAGATAATCTATAATAAAATCATCCAATATGCATAAAAGCATCAAATCTCCATGAGCAAGCATCCATAGAAAATCATGATCACAACAACTCTCTATTGGCAACTGAAGCATCACTGATAATCAAAAGTATCCAATGGTTCTCAATAACCAAAATATATCTCAATCATACTGATCGAAGACTCCAAAATGGTTAAGTCAAAACATGTCACAACATGACATCATCAAGAATAAATCCACATTTCAGTCCCATCATGGCGACTAGAAAATAACCAAGGATAACTAATCGATGACCAAAAATGGTTAAGTCAAATGTCTCATACATAAGAATCTCAACTATAACAATCAGTAATTACAATCGATGCCTACAGCATTCCATCACATAACCATGGTTTGGTTTATAAAGATCAAGATTAAAACATCATCATGACATCACAATCATATAACCCCCAAGCCTCTAGTAGACGTCCTATAACTGGTCAACACTAGTCAACCCAAAACTGAAAACAATAGCATACAAAATACACAATGCAAACACATGTTTTGGTTTTGCTAAATTTACAAACTTGAATTAAATGTAGAGGTCTCAATTTATGTTTGCAAGTTTAGAGAATGGATGGAGGAACATTTTGTATGTTTTTCTTGACACATTTATTGTTTTGGATGGATAAAAGTTTTCCTTAATAAGTCTAAAATCCATTGTCCAATTATAATATTTGTTTGAAAACTTTCCCCACCAAGCTACCAATTAATAATTTAAAATAATTAATTAAATCTTAATAGTTAATTTACAATATTATAAACTAATTCATCCTTATAAAAGACAAAAGTTTAAAACAAATCATTTATCAAATAATAATAATTCATTAATAACATTTTACATACTTACATATGTACATATATATATATATATATATATATATATATATATATATATATATATATATATATATATATATATATATATATATATATATATATATATATATATATATATATATATATATATATATATATATATATATATATATATATATATATATATATATATATATATATATATATATATATAACTAATGTATTTTAATAAAATGAAATATAAAATCGAATTATACAAATTCGATTGATGACATATAATATGTAAAGAAGCATTATATAAAACATGCGCTTCACATATAACAAACAACGGTGACCATACTCAGTGTTTAAAATATCATCGCCATACATAAGCTGTGCGGCCTGCAGTCCCGACACACTACCAAGCGCAGGTGCCATGTGCACGGGTCTGTGCACGAAGGACAGTCAGGGTTGGTACATCCGCCTGACCCATGATCTAATACATATAACATTTTTTTTTTAGCATTTTTTTTAAAAAATGCAAATACAAATTGCAATGCGATTTGATGAGTTTCCACTGTAGTAATTCACTCGATTTTTCCATTTAAATAAATAAATATATATGCATACATATGTATGTATATATATATAGATAAAATATGTATATGTGTGTGTGTGTGTGTGTGTGTGTGTGTGTGTGTGTATAAATTTACAAAATTTAAATATGAAAATGCAGATATGGTATCATATATATATATATATATATATATATATATATATATATATATTCCATAGAATATATATATAAATATGATTTTATGAGTTTCCTATAAAATATTTTCTCTATATTTTCTCAATAAATTTCTAATGAATTTGGCTACAATTCAATCGTAGCTCCGTGTTCTTTTTAGATTTATGCAAATAAGATTCTCAAATATACTTTAACTACCCATATTGAGAATGCATATAATTTAAATAGAAAAATCCTCAGAAAACACATGGAAAACACAAGAATCTACCCGGGTTCTTATGCTAATTCGCTCTTCCTCAGAAAACCCACAAAGCAAGCTCCTCCCTTCTTTAGGGTTCTCGAGTCCTCCAATGCTCCAAATGCTCCCCACACTATGTCTAAGCTTCTAGGAATGCCTGAATATAAAGAGCTCTCAAAAAACACCTAGAATGCCTCTAGAAACAGCTAGAAGGTGTCACCAACTAAGCATGTGTCTTTTCCAACCTTCTAGATGAGTCATAGGGTTGTAGACACCATGTGCTTAATTGATGCACTAATCCCCGTGTTGTTGACAAATGAGAAATAGAAAGGTGTGTTAACTCCCATGCAAGCTTATAACTCTAATTTACTTTTTATATAATTCCTATTTAAATTTTTATAACTTTCATTTTAATTTTTATAACTTTTATTATTATTATTTATTTATTACTTTATTATTATTTTATTATTATTATTAATTATTAATTTCTAATTTTATTTTATTTAATTCTTTTTCCTCAATTATTTCTCATTTAATTAATTATAATCACAACATCAAATATCATGATATTTTATATTAATTTTTTTAAATAATTAATTAATTAATTAAATCTATTTATTAAGACTTAATTAATAGAAAATTGACCATAGACCTCCAAGATAAAATATGAAAACCCATCATAGAGCAATTCACACAAAATCAGTCTAAAGGGTTAAAAAAATCACAAATTATGTCATCCGACACATTCAGTGGGTAAAATATTCAAATACTTTTCCTACCTCACTAGGACAACTGGCTTAAGGGTTTGGGATTTGGACTTGAGAATTTATCTCCGTTCTCTTATCATTGAGATAGTATAATAGGGTACGCTCATCTTGGAAATTCAAGGAAGTCAATACTCGATACCTACAACCTATAGAAAAACCATGAATGTACATACAATATATATAATGCTAAGCTAAATAGACAATGGCAGGAAGTGGTGCATCGTGTAGATCCTAACTAGCTGGTGACTACGACTCCCTTCCTTAACCACATCAAAAAAGCCATACAATAAGGAAACATTCACACCATACACGTGCAAGTATGGGGTAAGTATCCATAATAAAGCACATGAGATAATAAACCACCTAACTAATCATCAACTCTAACTGAAAGCAATGTAATGATCATGATGCATACATGAAATGTAAAGTCTAAATGATTTCATCGTGTACCAACTGAGTCCATAACATAATGTCTGATAGTTTCAAAACAATACCACTAATCCATTAGCATAAGCTAGTCTAACATAGTCTGCTAATAATAGCAACAATAAGTCCAAAAAAGATGTGAATGAGGGCAGGCACTACAATAAAATAAAATAAAAATTGAAAGACTTTATGTGTTCTAATGTGATGGGAAACAAAAAAAAAAAAAGAAAAAGAAAAATTGTGTGAATTGGAAGTGGTGTTCTAAACCCAAGTAGTATGATGGACTGGGCTTGAAGGACTTAAAAAATTATGCTATTGCTCTTGCCTCTAAGTGGATTCTTAAGGCCATATATGGTAATGAACCTTGGAAAGTCTTAACCAAAAATAACATTCAATGTTCTATCATCTCCAAAGATAAAAATTGGATGAACATTCCATTCTTTGATTTTCTATTAGATGACTTCAAGATCAAGGTCTTTGGTTCTAATGCTTTTACTACCCTTTAGAAGGCCTGGACCCATTCAAGGATACTCTTACCAATTAGAGTTGTTGTTGTCCCTTCTCCATGTTATGTTGTCATGCATAGATCAATTTTTTTGGGAGTTGTACCTAAATAGAAAACTTGTGGCACTTACACAAAGTTTCTCAGCAAAACATTGGAGTATGTTGGGAGTGACTTTAATCAGTGACTTAATTATTGATAATCATATGGGTACTTGGGATGAACTTAGACCTAGATATGGTATCACATAGACTCAAAATAAAAATTATACATTAATTTTCAAGGCACTTTGTTCATGTAACTTTTCCAAGGCTATTGACTCAAATGGATTTTTCAAACAATTGTTGTGGAAGGATAGAACAATGCTTAATAAAGTAACAGTAGCAAAACTATATAATATGCTTGTGTCTAATCCTAAAATATTTTAAAGAGTGGTCCAAGGGTGGGGATTCTGTTCTCCTATTTCTGAATGGTCTTTCCTTTTTTAATATTTATGGCAATCAAAAGTGGAACCCAAAAAAGTTTTTCTTAAATGGCTTTTATTGCTCAAAAAACTTGCCTTATGATTTAACTTGGAGTTTTTAGGTTTTACTCCTGGCCTTTGCAAATTCTATGACACAATTGAGTCTTTTGAACATGTTTTATTTTAGTGTAATTTTTCTATTATGATATGGTCAATTTTTTTGGGCAATCTTATTGTATGGAATTCAAAACCAGGTCTTTCCTAGAGTGAAATTTTAGCTAGATATGTTGAAGCTTTTGACTCTAAGTTTAACTCTTTTTGGTTTGTTCTTACATGTTAGATTTTATGATTCCTTTAGAAAGCAAGAAATGAAGAGGTTTTTTTGAAAAATGATAGAGGACTTACTGATTTTACTTGTAAACTCACACATTTTTCCATTATGTCTTAGGTTTCACTTTCTCTAAAAATCTCTATGGTTCAATTTATGACTCTGGTGAGGGATGGAATGCTACTTACTCATAAAGACAAGGTCAAGTCTTTCAACTACCTTAATGAATTCAATGATATGATGGACCTAAATGATATTAAACAAAATGAAAGAATGATGGAGGATCTATGCATTTCCACTAACACCCAGTAGTCTATTCCTAATGTTTCTACTGGTGGAAAGGTTCACCTGACTAATTATTGTTCTAACAAGATGGAATGATGAATTTTTTGATGCAACTTTCTTGCAAGCTTTGGATTCTAATGATGGATGGGGCCCGAACATAAATTAATAGCATGTCTAATTTTGATAATCAGCACTATGTAAATCTTTTGGATATACAATATAAATCTTATATAGTTTTGATACTTATTCAAGTGATACAAAATAGATTGACTAACTGTAAGTCATGTTTGGTGATGATATGGTTGTTAGATTTATTACATTAATTAGGCTAGTTTTTAAGTTTAGTTTAAATAAATAAATAAGTTAGATATATAGTTTCTCAGGAGTTATTCACTCTCCAAATAGGACTCTACTTCAACCTACCTTGCCTTTCTGTCAAATATAGAAACCAACTCAAAACTCACCAATCTTTTTGAAAGGGAAAACAAGGTTATATAAAGTTGTTCAAATATCAATGTGATATAATTTAGTATCAATTATGTATTTATCCAAATGTATTTAGAAAATATGAATCAATAAAATCAGTATTATATATTTTTACTCTTTCATTTCGTATCAAAGCTAGGTACATAAGCAATGCAAAGTTAACCATGAGATGAAAATGTGTTGTGCCTAGTAGTGACAAAAATTTTTGTATGCAATAGTGAAGTTTTGAAGCAATACTCATAGGCATTGCATTCATTATAGATGCAAGAGGAATGATTCTGGTTGGTAGAAAGAATATATGTTTCTAATAGTTTGAGGAGTCAAAGATGACAAATTCCCTATCAGCACATTCAAGAAAATAGATAAAGGAATGGAATCATTACCAAAGAACACTATCTGTTAACATCAAATTACTATGTGAAAGTGAAAGCGGAAGGATCATTAAATTTAGTTATTTTTCTCTTTCACAATAATATCATGAGCAGTGCTACCGTGTGTCTATTTTGTATTCTATGAGATCGTCAATTTGGAGAGTATGTGGTGTTTCTATGATAGAGATTTTTCTTGGCCTCTCATAATTTTTAAATTGCTTTGGTTCATATGTTAGTCAACTTGGAGAACCATTTTTTGCAGCATTGGATGCATTTTCATTTAAAAATTTGTAAAGAGTGTTAGCTTTTCTATTGTGTATTTTATTTAAGTTGTATGATTTTCTTTCAAAGCAATCAAGAAGAAATTGGATAAAATGACTACTATTGCTAAGTTTGAAGGTTTTGATTTCTACACATGGGAAGATTTTTGCTATAAATAATAGAACTAAATAGGAGGTTGGAGGATTTTTATCATCTCGAGCTTGCTTCTCGCTCACATGGAAAGTAACTATTTATGTCCTTATAAATTCATGGCTTGGAAGATTCATCACTAAAGAGAAGAGGGGACTTGATATATTTGTGTCCCTAAAGAAAAGAGGGGGCTTGGCTGCATGATTGTCCTTCTATGGAGCGAGTAGGGGTAGGATTTGAAGAATGGTGTTAGAAACACTTGGAAGAGATGTCACCTTTTAGAGGAAAGGCATGCATGTGTAGACAATTAGTGGTGATTGTTTCTAGGCACTTGAGGAGACATTAAACACACTTGGAGAGGATGTGGACTTTCAAAGGAAAGGCGTCTAGAATGATTAATCCATTTTTGCTACAAATTTTTCAAAAGATCGAAAAAGATGATGGAAAAGATTATGGATTTATTTCTCATAATCAAGAATAGTTTTTAGCAAAAGATTCAACATATAAAGATAAAGAAGGCCTTTTTGAAAAATGCCTTTCATCTAAATAAACAATGAAGAATAATGGAAATGTCTCTCATTCATCTATCTCTCAAATGTTGATCTTAGATTGGTTTTGACAATTGCGTGGTAACACACTTAAGATATTTACTAAGTTCATGCCAAGCTAGTAATACATGTCGAGTGTTGGTTTTTGAAACTACTAAGCAACAAGAATGCTCAATACCAAAATGATAGTACTCATATAATCTAAAGATTAGCCAATTCCTATGATCAATTACACAAGCAAATCATTTGGACCCCACATCAACAACACCCATGATAATTTCCTACTCTTTAGGCTCTGCTAATCCAAGGTCAGAATACATGGGGATGATTCAAATGCAAACTAATGTATAGCAACTATCGTAGTTTCATTATGATTCTCATCTTCTATCCTCATATAAATGCATAGTTTACTAATTTTTTTAGATCTTTCAAATCAATATGCATCCCCTATAAGAAGATTTGGTCATAAATATCTTATGGCTTACAAGTATTCCTAGAATTAGCAGCTATCTAAGACTTATAAGACTATATGTAAATGAGTGGTGACCAGCATTACAACCTTGAACAAAAATGAATATGAATGATTTTAAATTTATAATAGTTTTAAAATGTAGAAGTAGAATTTACTCTTGATCAGCTTTGATTTATAGGACTAGTACCTTATCCATTGGGCATAAAGAGTTAATAGTAGGAGACCTTGTTCAATTAGCTTGCAATTGAATCTATCAACTATAATCACCTGTTTCCATTCTTACATGATATCCTCTTCATGAAATAATGAATTCTACTAATTTATTGAAGCATTTACATAATTCATTGAATTAAAAGCAACAACATAACAAATGCACACCCTATCCAAAATGTATTCAGTCAAATGAACATTATCCAAATGATCTCAAAATTGATAAACTCATGAAAAGGAGATAGAAAAATAGTGACACAGATTGGCTGTAAATACCCTTTTTTATTATCCTTTTATTGATTAATACAAGAAACAATGGAGACTCAATGAAGAACCCATGAATTCATGTTGATACTATCCTCTCTATTATACATCAGAAAAGTACATAACATAAAAATAAACTCAAAAACAACTATAGATTATTGGACCGAATGTACTATTTCTTGATATTCCCAAAAATACATAAGAAATCAGACCCTCACATTGCCTTGAAAACTCATTCATATAGGCATGAGTCGCAACAAGCAACGGGAAAATGTGATTGATAGGTGTCCTTCAAAAGATACTTACATACACCTGTCACAAAAAGACAAAACTACAAATAATAGAAAGACTGATACGTCGAATATTCCTTTGTGGGTACCTTTTTGTTATTCTACTTGAACAAACAAAAGTTCTAACATCTAAATCTTTGATTACTCTAATTCCTTAGAGTAAGTGGCCACCAAGCTTGAAAGTGATGAGTCACCTTTGATTACTTGCAAAATTACTTTAACTCAAGGATTTTCCTTGTCTTCATCATTAACTATAAGGCTAACTTTTACTTTTGCACCTTCTTCTTCCTCATCATCTTCTACTTTGTCATATTCTCCCATTTTCTCCATAGACATAAACTTGTCTTTCCACTCATTATAAGCAGTGTCATCTGGCCAATCAAAATTTAGAACTTCTCTTTGTATAGTTACTAAAGAATTTGCAATTGCCTCTATATCAAAAAAATCCTTTTTGATAATATTATAGAACAACTATACTTTTACCAACTCCTCATTTGTCATTTTGCATAATAAGTGGCATGCTTCACTTATTACTTTATTTATTCTTTCACAAAAGATCTCATCTAGCTTCCTCTTCCATTCTTCCTTTTCCTTTATTTTATCAATTGTATTTAAAGCACAAGGGAATAAATCAAATTTTTTTGCAAAATACTTGGAAAAAAGAATAGTTAAATCTTCCTTGGAAAGAATCTTTCTTATCATCAAATCCTTGCAATTTATTTAGTAAATTAAAGATTTTTTCTATCTGATGACATGTTAGCTGAATAACAGATATACACATACCAATGATATCGTCATTTCTCTCTATCCACTTCTATACAATGGGTCTAAATACAACTTAATTTCATTTTAATTCATCCCTAATAGCTGCAATCCTTGCTAATTGATCAAAAAATGTGGGTCATTCTATCCTATCCACTAGATACATTACACCCTACCTAAATTTCTCTTCAAATTGATTATTTAGTTCTACATGTAGTGCATACAATTTATTCTTTTCTTCCTCAAAATCCTCTGCGATGTAGAAATGTGGCCTTTCTGGGGTGTTTGGTATCTAAATAATTAGAGTTAATTTGAAAGGCTCAATAGGTGGCCATGGGGGGTATACAATCCTTGGTCTACTGGTTTCTTGTACTTTTCTCTTCCCAAGTACTTTCTCCATTGGAGATACTTAATTTTGTAATGACTATATCTATATATCCCTCTCCTCTTATGCTTTCAAAACTTCTTCAAACCTAGCATTGAGTTGAGAAAATTTATCTTCTTCCTAACCATATACAACACTACCAAGTTTTAACATTTCTGAAGCCATTCCCTTTATTTGTTTACTGCCTACCTCACTAGCTCTGAACACTGTCAATGCACTAGTATGCTCTGTAGTGGAAATTTGCTACATCTTGGTCTTATCCCTTTATTCAATAGATCAAATAACAAGGGCTTGATGATCATCACTAAATTTGACTCCTCTATGAGCCTGAAATACCTCTTCCTCAATTTTGAATTGGACATCCTTTTGCTTCCTTACTGAATAAAAAACGATGGCATTCACTATATCCCATTCTGGCAAAATAAGGACTCGTGACTGTCTACTTATTTTCCTTCAGGCATTGGGGTAAATTGAGAAAAATCATTCAAAAATTTAGACTTTACCTCTTCCTTAATAGAAAAATCCGATTTACCAGGTTGTTCTACCTTTATCTTTTCACAAGTCTTCTAAAAATTTCCTATTTTTAGCCTTCAAAAAAAATTGTGCAAATGCCCTAGACTTCACAAAACTTTCATCATTAATAAACATCTCAAAGGCTTGGGCAACTCTTGGATCTATATCCTTACCTTGGTAATCAGCAATAGTTAAATCCAAGAAAGGTGTAGGATGATCTTGTGGTTCTCTGATCTCAAAATCTATGGCAGTGAAGTTTACATCCCCTTCTCCACTAATCTTTCTAAGTTGTTCCCTCAAAGATGCTTCATCATCTATCTAGATTGGGGACTAGCTTGGGGAGTACTGTTCTACTTGATAGGAAGAAGACCCTTGTTCTAAATTTTACCTTTTTATAGCACTAGCTACAGATGGAATTTTTGGTCTTGGCCTTTACTACAGGGGAGCCTATTGCACATTTTGATCCATCAGATAACCTACTCTTTTCTATAAAGTATACTAACCAAGAGCCACCACATTTCTATTGTTTATCCTTCTCTGCACCTCTGCAACCTTGTCTAGATAAGTCTTGACATACATGGTCTTCTTCTCATTCATAGCTTGGATTATCATAGCAAAATTATTCATTAATGCTTGGATCTTGGCTCCCCAATATTTTTTATCTTTCAATTGGTCATAATGGGGGTAAAAAACATTAATGAATTCTAGGGTCTTGGTGAATACTATCCACTTCTCCTTTCTCAATTCTTGTTCTTGAAAAGTAAAAACATTCTTGATCACATCCTCCGGATAGTAAACTTGTTGCACCATACAGGAAGCTTTTACTCTTTCTCTTAAGAGGTCATAGAATCCTTCAGGATCAATAAACCTAGCATGAGATTTTCCCATGTTGTATCTATCTAAGAAAAAATTCAAATGCTTCCACCCTTTCCTCACAAAGCAAAAATCATGTACCATAGTAACAATTGGAAAAAAATGTACCCTTCTTAGACAACTCCCTCTCATCTATAGTACATATTTGCCATAATAGCTTAGCTATTGCTATCTTCAAAGGCACATGAAATGGGAGCACATGTGGCTTTCCAAAAGAACCATAGACGCTGATTATTGTTGTGACATTATAAGGGATTATATCTCCCCAATTATGACTAACCAATAGCCCTATTGCATAGTCCTTAGGTTTGACCATTTCTAATAATTCTTGTGGAATCCCAAGGCTATCCTCTCTCAAAAGTAATCTAAGCTTTGATGCAAAGTATCTATCAAACCTCACATAATTGCCATCTATAGCTTCTGAAGTCATATCTACACTCCACAACTACACTGGATTCCTCTCTCCATCCCTAGTTATTTCCAACTCCATACTCTTGGAGAAAAAGGTAAATACCTTATACAAACATAGATACATGAGTGATGAATACCAATAGAAAGGTTTATACACTTTTCCCCGTGCTATCCCCACCAAACCATTGTGAATTTCCTTTCGAAGAAAAGTAGAAAAATCTAAAATGGTTCTCATCTCAAATTGAAGATTTTGTGCCATTACAATGACAATTGAGTCTGGTATTTTCTCAACTTCATCCATTCTAAAAATATTTTAAAGAGGAAAATACAATGCCTGAGCCCTAAGGTTAAAATGCCTTCTTAGTAATGTCTCTAGGGTGTTTACTTTAATCGCAGGCAAAATACAAATTTTAGCAAAATGCTCCTACAAATGCCCTGTTCTTAGGTAAATTCTTTGTGCATCATACCTTGCTTGAAGGTCATCCATATCAATAGTTTCATGCACAACATGGCTAGGGTTGAGATTGAAAACCTCTCTAATTAATTCAGAGAAAACCCTAAAAAGATTTACTCTAGCATGGTTTTTTACCCACCCTATAATTGGATCATATTTCTTGGCCAAATCCATCAACAAATCACTATCAAAGAAAACTATGGGGACCATTAATTTACCAATGTCAAACTCTCATACATTTCTCATAGGAGAGTCCAATTTTCACTTTGAAAACCATTTTCTAAATAACTCTAGACCTCCCATGGAAACTTGGGCATCTCATACCCAGTTTGCCTTTTCTTAGAAACCCTCTACTATGACTACCCTAGGGTGTTTAGGAATCAATTCCCTCCCCTTAGTAAACTCTTTACATAGAGGCATTTTGAGATTTTAAAATTTCTATCTCACCAAATTCTTACTACTCAGAAGTTTTAAAAGCACTTACCCATGAAATTTTGCTTTACTCTATGAAAATCTTTGCTGCAATCCATTGGTATTTACTGCAAAATCTAGCTCTAAAAATTTTCTATGCTCTAATAACCCTTTTTAATTCTGTGGTTCAATAATGGCAACTTCATTAATTATATTCAAGCATTGAAATCACACAAATGACTCCTAAACCATATTAACTTCTAGTAGCCATTATCTTTAAGTTGTATGAAAGCTTCAAATATTATCTGTCAATTTCACTAGATCAGATGGCTTTAAATCAAAAAGGTAGCAAGCTTTATAACATTAAGAATGTGCCCACATGTCATAGTATCACTTACCCACATTCCTTATATTTCTTCAATCTTAAAAGTGGGGGTAAGTGCTATCTGTTGATCAAGATAAGATCAACAATCAAACAAGTTTATAATTGATAAAGGCCCAATTAGCTGTACTAACCAATAGGAAGTCTCTATGTGAATCCATGCCTCTTGGAAATCTCCATGCAAGTGGGTCCCACATTACATTTTAAAGAAGTGGTGCTTAACATCATCCTTTCCATGTTTCAGGTCGATAGAACCCAGCTTTCCCTATGGGATGAGCATCTCCGTCTTGCAGGCATGCATCAGTCATTGATCTTGGAAAGATCAATGGTGACACTGATCAAATCCTACAACTTCTAAAATGTGGATAGTGCTATCACTAGGGACATGTGTCTGCATGGTGCATACCCACTTTGTTTAAATCTCTTTCAAGTTTCTAATGCAAGCATGTGCCTACCATCGATCTGATCAGGATCAACGGTAGGTGCAACTTTGAGCTTTAATGTCGCATCATCCAGTTGGACTAACAAAATGACTTGTCTTGACCTTCATAATCTGAACAATCTAACTATTGCATTAATTTTTTGAATTACTATGCCCGTAGCATAAGTACCTCTAGCTAGGAACATCTGACATAATCAAAGTGTGATTCAACATTCTCACCTAATTTTGGCCGCACTTTGACATGCGATGCAAAGGCACATACCCACATTCCTTATCGAATGAGTAGTTTCATAATGTGGGCTTGTGCTAGCCCTTGATCTTTGCAATATCTATGGTTGATAAAATGTCAATCCTATCTAGCAAACAAGATCCTCCATTGGCAAAATTGGTAGTACATATCAGCGATCACCTTACAACTCAACACACCTCAACACACACTAGTGATTCTTAACCCCACCTTGCTACATGTCAAAAACCCACTTGCCCACTTTATTTATCTTTTGTGTGGCTTGAAAATTTGGGCATGCACTGGCCTTTGATCTTACATAGATCAAAAGTCATAGAATCATGTGTTCCTAAATTCTAGGTTAGCTGCATTGACGAATAAAATATTTCCCTTCAGTCCAACTCATCTAACACTGCTAGGGAAAACATCTTAATGTCACCCTTGGAAATGGTGGGCCCATGTTATCAGACTGTGCTACGTGTCCTATTTGCGCTTCCCTGCATTATTTAATTCTCAAGCATCTCCTCCTTGTCGGAAAGTGTTAGCCCTTGATTTGAATGAAATCAATGGTTGATATAATCTTGGTAATAAAGAAATATCTATGTTTAATAATTCAACCAATGTCATAAAATAAGCACAAAAAGTACTGATAAGTCTCCAAAAGGTTCTAACAACTCACGACTCATCACAAGCTTTGTGGGTTACTACAATTTTTAAAAGGTAAGGGCTACGTGTCATCAAAGTGCAAACCACATTATTTAAAAACCTTGCATCTCAACATTATAGGAATGCAATGCTCATTGATCTGAGCAAGATCAATGGTCACACAAAATTCGCATCCCATAGGACATTTTTGAAAAAATAAATCGAGCAAATTGCAAGCAATGCACATAAAGGTTTAAATAAGATTTTTAATGAAGACATTCTTGCATAAGCCCATCCCTAGGGTAAAAGTAGTATGCCCTAAAATCATTTTTTGAAATATTATGATCAAAGGCTTTCAAAACTAAGGTAAAAAAAAAAGTACGACATTGGGGTTTTCACAGTTAGGGTTTTTCAATGACTTTTTGCTGACACATGTTGAGAATTTAATAAAATTTAAATGTCACAATTACCAGGATATGAACTAGGGTAATGTAAGGATTTGAAAAATAAAAGGAACAAGACCCTAATTAGCAAGATACAAAGACTAAAATGATTTTTCATTAAATTTTTCCAAAAATTACTACATTATGAAAAATTAGACCAATAGTGGCTCTGTTTGGGGATGATAGACTACTTGAGTCTATGCAAGAATTTAGAATCTTTGGGAGAGTAGACCACATACTTGGTACAGGGATGAAAACTTTTTTAGAGAGCATAGAGCAACACATAGAAAGGAAAACAGATTGTACAGGGATATTTACAAGAATTTACAACATATACAAAATGTTCAGGCAAACAAGGAAACCTAAATCTACTGCTCATGGAAAGTAGATACTTCTTAAGAAAAGTACCTCATCAAGAATTGTCCATGAACTGGAAATTCAAGAATATCTCCTGTCAAGTCCTTCAAAAAATATGAATCTTCTCCATTTGCATCACAAATGTTATATGGGCTAAGCCAAATTGGGTCAATTTTTCCATGGTTCCCTTTATCCTCCATTCTAGCATTCCACATCAGTACCATGTCACCTATTTCAAATTTCTTGTCAATAGCTCTTTTGTCATATAAATGCTTCATTTGTGATTTTAACTTGGTATTTTGAACAATAGCCTATGTTCTTGCCTCATCTAGTAGCAATATATTGTCCATTCTGAGTTAAATTTCATCAATGACATCATCTTCATACAATTGAACAAATTTATACATTTCTTTTAAGCTATTATGTTGAAGTCTAGCCTGTATACCATGGACCAAGTCAAATGGAGCATATACAATGGCCCTTTTCACTATAACCTTGTCAGCCCAAAGAGCCAATGGAAATTATGAATCCCAAGCCTTCTTGTTTTCCCCTAAAATTCCTTTGATAATCTTTAGTACACTCTTGTTGCTTGATTCTGCTTGCCCATTTCCTTGAGGATGATAGGGTGGAGATGTATATCCTATAATGCCATAATTGTCTCAATGTTGTTTAAAATGAAATTAATGACTACTTTACTTGTTGCATTTTTAGTGGGGATTACTTCAACTCATTTAGTAAAGTAATCAATAGCAACTAAGATACAAGAGTGTCCACCACTGGATTTGTTTGTAATCTCACCTATAAAATCAATTCCCCATTGTTGAAATGATGCCTACACTTCAACTAGTTTCAATGGTAACATCCCTGAGAATTTTAACTTTCCACTGAACCTTTGACAAGCATCACAAACCTTTACAAACTCATAGGCATCTCTAAAAAGTGTTGGCCACCAAAAACCAACCCTAAGAATTTTATGAGCAGCGGTCTTAGCCATATAATGACCACCACATATGCCTTCATGCATATCTTTCAAAATCCTTTTAGATTCACTCTCATCTACAAATTTCAAAAGTACCCTCTTCATACTTCTCCACCATAACTGTCCTTGCACTACGACATACCTTATGGCCTATAACTTCAATGATCTTTTCTAGTTATCTATCAATCTTGATGGAGATTTCATGTTTTGCAAAAAATGGATTACATCTTTGTACCAATTAGAGGTATCCATATCACAAATATTTTCCCTGCAACTATCATCAAGTTGATTAATTTGGTTTGCATTTATATTGGCTTCTATCATCAATTTGGCCAAACCTTGACCCCTAACCAATTTGGTAATTTGAATGTCAATATTAAACTCTTGTATCCTATTAATCCATTTACATCTCCTACCAGATACCTCTTGCTGTGCAAAAATATCCTTCGCAGCAGTAGTAGGAACAAAAGCAATAACAATAGCTCCCATTAAGTAACACCTAAAAGCCTTGACTCCTTTCACCAATGCATATGCTTGCTTTGCATTTATGTCATACTTGAGTTCTGGTGCCTGCAAGGATTTACTAAAAAATAAAATGGGTTGCTCATAACCCTCATCATTTTTCTATAACAGTACTGCAACAATAGTGTGAAATGAGGCAAAAGAAAATATATGCATTGGTTTATCATAGTTTGGTTCTTTGAGAACAAGGGCATCCTTAATAGCCTGCTTGATCTTCTGCTTGATGCAATGCTAGGTTTACCATCCCATTTAATCTCAGATCCTTTCTTTAGCATCCTTGATATAGACCTACTAATTTTTGAAAAATTAATCACAAATCTCCTAAGAAAATTAATTTGTCCAAAAAATGACTGAATTGCTTTAACATTCTTAGGTTTCTGAATCTTATCTATTGCTTCTACCCTCTCAGGATCAATCCACACTCCATGTTTGCCAACCAAGTGTCCTAATAAACTTCCTTCTATGACACCAAAATGACACTTTGAGGGATTCAAAGAAATACCATACCTGAGAGCTCTAATAAATACTTTCTCTTGATGCATGTAATGATCATTTTTTATCTTTGGAGTAAGCAGTTAAATCATCCTGATACATAGCTAAAAATTTATCAATAATATCAACAAATGCCACATCCATTGCATGTTGAAAAGTAGCCCCAGCATTAGTAAGCCCAAAAGGCATCCTAACATACACATAAGTACCCCATGGAATGGTAAAAGTAGTCTTAAATTGTTCTGATTCCTTGACAACCACTTGGTTATAACCTAAAAATCCATCCATCATGGACATGAGCTCTGAGCCAATGACCTTTTGCAACATGGCCTCCATGTCTGTTAAATCATAATTATCTTTTAGTGAAGATATATTTAGATTCTTGAACTCAACACACAACCTTATATCTCCATTTTTCTTTCGAACAGGAGCTAAATTGGATACCCAAGAGGAATGCCTGATAGGTTATATAATCCCAACATCTCTCAACTTGATCAATTCTTCTTGCATCTTGGGAGGTAGGGTAGGATTTATTGGCCTTTGTTTTTGTCTAAATGGCTTACAATCTGGTTTCAAAGGGATCTCATGCTGAAAAAGATCTTCCCTGTAGGCTTTTAATTCATCATATGACCATGCAAAAACATGTCTATACTTCCTTAGTAGGTGTATCAATTTTTTCCTAATTTTAGAAGGCAATTTCTTACTAATATATACCTTTTTAGGTGTTTCCTAAGTTCCCAAGTTTACCTCCTCTAGATCTTTGGCATTATACTCATTGGTGTTTACTTGTAACCTGTCTTGGTTATCAAAAATAGTTTCTAAAACAACTAGAACCTTTGGGATTTTATTTTTCTTTAACTGCACAACTACTTGCCCAAAAAAAATATCCTTTCCATTTATATTCTCTACATAAGCTGCATAATCAATTTATTGTCCTAACAACATGTTCTGACAATTTAGAAATCTCAAAATATCCTTATAATCTTCAAACACTTGCCAATTCTGGACATTATCAGGGATAGAGGGCCTAGTTTGAGTTTCAACTTTGGATATGCCAACGAATGTGATATCATCAGGTTTTATTGCTATATTAGCTAACAAGTCTGCCATTTTTTTGTTAGTTCTATCCTTCCAAATTATCCCAAATGCATGAGAACATTCAATCATATCTCATACAACATTTCTATACTATTTTAATCTCTTATATTTTGAGACAAGCATTTTTCACTTGGGATACAACCAATTTAGAATCTCCTATAACATGTAAACATTTTATTTCATGCTTATGAACTAGTCTAAGGCCTAATAATAAAGCCTCATATTTTTCTATATTGTTGGTACAAGGGAAACTTAAAGTAAAAGAGAATTTGTATGTTACCCTTGCTGGAGATATGAATAAAGTACCTACACCTACTCCATCTTTGTAGCAAGCACCATCAAAGAACATGGTCCATAAATATCCCTTATCTATTTTTGTATCATCTTCTACTTCCATCTGAGATTTATGCATTTCCTTCTTGAAAATCAAAACCTTTTCTCTAAATGCATTTACATCTATATCCACAAAGCTTCTCATATCATCCTCAATATCTTCTTCTATCATATATATGCTCTTTGGTTCTCTATTTATTTTTACCAAATTCCCATAAATGTTAAAAGTAGCAAATGATAGATCACATTGCAAACTTCCTCCCATGGAAACACTCCATTTTCTAGACAATAGCATACCATACTAAGGTGGAATACCAACAACCAGTACACTCATAGTATGTTCTTTTTCTAGATAGGCTATTAATCTATAAGGTAAGGCATTAATAGTACCTATGATTGTCACTTCTCTTTTATCTGTGGCACAACATCTCCCCTAACTAGTGTCAACCTTCAAACCTAGTTCCCTCATTATTTCAAAAGGCATAACAGTATTGGAAGCACCAAAGTCAATCATACAATTTTTTATGTTTTAACATTTACTATGATACTCAAGAAGAGTGGCTCAACACTTCGCAAATATTCATTAATAAAGTTGTCCAAAAACATTTGAGGAATCTAGGATACAACTACTTCAGCTTCTTTTTCTTTCACCTTTTCCTTGCTTCCTTGTTTGGGATCATGAGTTTCATTGCAATCTTGTATTATCTTTACATCAACATTTCGTAAACATTCTATGGCTTTATTTTTCTATTCAAGGATCCTCAACAATTCAGACAAAGGAACTTTAATAGTTGTCTATGATAGAACATTTAGCATATCTATAGAGGAATATGAGGAATTGTCAATAATCATATCTCTTTTTTCATGATGTTTACCAGAAACACCTTGATGGTTCTTGCCATTTATAGTGATTACTTTTGATACCTTCTCATCATGTTTTTTAGGAAAATTATTTGGGAATTCTAGTTCCTTAGTATTTCCTCCTCTTTTTAGTTCCCACTTTCAACCTGAAGTTTTGACCTTCACAGTAGGAATCTCTTTAGGCTTTACAATTTCCTTTTTCCTAGGGTTAGCCCTTTTGATAAATATACTAGCTACCTTACCAATGTCAGCATCCTAAGCCATGTGTTTGGTCTGTACTTGAGCTACCATGCTAGTAAAAATATGATCAACCTCTTCTTTGGAGGGCTTCATTAGTATCACCTCCTCCCTAGTAGATGCCATGTTGCATACATTTCCCTCAATGTCACTCTCTTCATTAGAGAATACCTATTGCTGCATATGATTTTGAAACTATCTTTGTTCCACTATATCTCTATCAGGATCATCACTGTCATAACGCTCATAATGTGACTCGAACATATTACATCCTACATCGTCACTGGTTTCTTCACATTCTTGATTTTCCTCTACCTCAATTTAATTTTTAGAAAATGACAAAGCTACTACACAATACTCAAGAGCATGAGGTAACTGACAAACAAAACAACATGTGGGTTCAGTAGTGGGTTTGGGATCATCTACCACATTTATGGAATTTTTGGATAAAGGATCAGGGGTAACCTTGTTACTAGTATTCTTAAGAGGAGGAACATTGGAATGACCATCCCTCCAAGTAGTATTATAAGGGAAATTTTGGAATCTATTCTGTCAACCAAAATTGGACTAATAAGGGACCTTATTTTTAGGGGGATTCCTATCATTTTTTGCTTGGGGAATATTCAAACCTTTTATAACACTCATGATTTGACTCATCTCACTAGGCTCCTACCTTTTTCCTCCTGTAGATTTATGCTCTTCTTTTCCATTTCCCTTACTCCCAAATAACCTAGGGGCATCTCTTTTATCCTCCACTCTTCCTAAAATTCTCAAATTGTTTTCTATATTGATAGAAATTTTGAAAGCATCTCTCAAAGTCCTAGGATCCTTATCCCTAAGTTGATATGCCATTTTACCATCAAAGGTATTCAAATAAGTAATCATACATACCTTATTATCAACATGCATAGCTTGCATTAGCTTATACATCCTCCTCTAAAACCTAGTGTTGAAATCAGTAACAGATTCATTATGCAACTTCTTAATGTTGTTGAACTCACTTAGAATATAACTTGGGTTGTGTTTATCACCATATTGTTCCTTAAAACAATACTCAATGTCTTTCCAATCTATAATGGATGACTCAGGGAGTCTCTTGAACCATTCTCTAGCATCTTTAGTTAATGACTACACAAATAACTTCATGATCACATCTTCAGCCTCAACCTCATAATCACTCATCATGTTAAGAAAATTCATCAAGTGATCCTCATAAGTAATGGAATTATTTCTAGAAAACTTGGGCAATCTTTTCCTCATTTCCTGTGGGATAGAGTTAGGAAAACTAGGAATACCTTCAAAGTGTATTTTTTGATAGCCTTCTAACTGAATAGGTCTTCTTTGTAAATCAACCCTAGAAGTATTGACATCATTTCTTTCATTATTGTTAAAAACTTTACTAGTACTAGGATCTACAGTAGATTTATTTGGATCCATTCTCTATGACAAAAAAGACAAGAAAGAAGTAGACAATTTAGCAGCATTCTAATTTGAAATAATTGTTCTATCATTATCTTTAAGAGAAAATACAGATTGCTTTTTGGCATTTTCTAGAAACTTAATTTTGTTATTCATCTCAGCTATGGCTACCTCATTCTCTACAATTTCCAATTTCTTAGCCAAAGCATCCTTCATTTTTCTAATTCAATATCAGAAGGTGACAAAGAATCATGAATCTAGGTAGACTTTGTTGGTTCATTTATCCTAATACCAACCTCCTTTTGTTTTCCCTTATCTTGAACACCAACAACATTTTATAGATCTTGTTTAACCTCTAGGTTCTTATAACTTTTAATTTGTTGTACCACATGACCCTCTTGGTTTAGATTTTGATCCTTTAACAACTTTTTCTTTTGTATTTTAAGTTGTTCCACTTGACCCACAATTTCAGGCTGCCAAGTACTAGCTGCTATCTCATTCTTCCTTTTTAACACAACAATTCTCCAAAGTAATTCTTTCTTTTCTTCATAGGCCTTCATGATCTTTTCCTCCCTTTCATTCCAAAATCCCCTATCAATGGCTTCCTACTCAGCAAGCTGCATTCTCAACATTTCATTCTCATCAAGGTCAGGAATGGTAAACTCAGAACTAGAGGTCTTCTAATCATTAAAACTTTCATGCTCTAAATGTTTTGGTCTTTCCTTTTCAATAGAGTAATTTGACATGAAAGGGTTTGTGCTATGCTGAAAAAGATTGTTACTAGTCCTATACTATAGACTAAGTGCATGTGATTGGATAGCCTTTTCTTGACATATCATTTCAAGAATATTATAGAAATCATCATCATACAAAATAGGATGAGATCTAGGCCCCTTGAAGAAGGGTTCCTTTTGAATAGAAATATAGGTATTACTTTCCCTTGCCATTTGCTCCTGGGAATAATTTCCCTTCTGCATCTAGGCTCCTTTCACAGCCTAGTTTTTCTTTCCTCTAGGAGGAAGATTAGTTTGTAACTTAATATTTGGGTTTCTCTTCACATTTTTCCTTGTATTTCTTACACTTCCCATGATAATAAACATTTTTATCTTGATATTGGTTAAAACCTTTTTCAGTCGCCACCCACCTAGGGAAGAGTACTAAAATAGTTTTGTTGACCTAACAAAAATTCACGAGATTATCACAAAAGAAATGGACAAGTAGAAAGCACCCAATTATAATTCTTTTTGAGATTGTAACTCTTTCTTAGTGGATAAGACACCTTTGCAAGGACTGTATATGTTAGTGTACACTTGTGGAATGGGTTTTTCCCTTCTTCTTTCTTACATGATATCAACTATAATCAACTATTTCCATTCTTACATGATATCCTCTTCATAAACTCATGAATTATACTGATTTATTGAAGTATTTACATAATTCATTGAATTAAAAACAACAATATAACCAATAGACACCCCATCCAGAATGCATTCAATGAAATGAACATTATCCAAATGATCTCAAAACTGATAAACTCATGAAAAGGAGATAGAAAAATAGTGACATAGATTGGATGTAAATACGATTTTGTATTATCCTTTTATTAATTAATACAAGAACCAATAGAGACTCAATGAAGAACCCATGAATTCATGTTGATACTGTCCTCTCTATTCTACATCAGAAACATACATAACATTAAAAAAAAACACAAAAACAACTACAGATGACTAGACCAAATGTACTATTTCTTTCTCAAAAATACATCTGAAATCGAACCCTCACATTGCCTCGAACCTCTCAGTTGCTTGGGAAACTATTGGATCTATTTCCTTACCTTGGTAATCAGAAACAGTTAAATCCAAGAAAGATGTAGGAGGTTCTTGTGGTTCTCTGATCTCCAAATCTGTCGGAGAGACAATTACATCCCCTTCTCCACCAATCTTTCTAAGTTGTTCCCTCAAAGATACTTCATCATCTATTTGGATTGGGGATTGGCTTAGGGAGTATTATTCTTCTTGAGAGGAAGAAGACCCTTGTTCTTACTTTTGTCTTTTTGAAGCACTAGCTTCAGGGGAGCCTGTTGCACATTTTGAACCATCACATAAGCTGCTCTTTTCTGCAATGTATACTGACCAGGAGCCACCAAATTTCTCATATTTATCCTTCTTTTCACCTTTGCAGCCTTATCTAGATAAGTCTTGACATACATGGTCTTCTTCTCATTCATAGCTTGGATTATCATAGCAAAATTATCTATGAATGCTTGTATGTTGGCTCCCCAATATTTTTTATCTTTCAATTGGTCATAATGGGGGTGAAAAGCATTAATGAACTTTAGGGTCTTGCTAAATACTATCCACTTCTCTTTTCTCAATTCTTGTTCTTGGAAAGTAAAATCATTCTTGATCAAATCCTCTAGATAGTAAACTTGTTGCACCATGTGGGAAACTTTTACTCTCTCTCTTAATTATAGAATCCTTTAGGATCAATAAACCTAGCATGAGATTTTTCCATGTTATATCTATCTAAGAATAAATTCAAATGCTTCGACCCTTTCCTCACAAAGCCAAAGTTATATACCGTAGTAACAATTGGAAAAAATGTACCCTTCTTAGAAAACTCCCTCTCATCTATAGTACCTATTTTCCATAACAGCTTAGCTATTCCTATCTTCAAAGGCACATGAAATGATAGCACATGTGGCTTTCCCAAAGAACCATATACACTGATTACTGTTGAGACATTATAAGGGATTATATCCCCCTAATTATGACTAACCAATAGCCCTATTGCATAGTCCTTAGGTCTAACCATTTCTAATAATGCTTGTGGAATCCTAGGGCTATCTCCTCTCAAATGTAATCTTAGCTTTAATGCAAGGTATCTGTAAAACCTCACATAACTGGCATCTATAGGTTCTAAAGTCATATCTACACTCCACAACTGCACTAGATTCCTCTCTCCATCCCTAGGTATTTCTAGCTCTGTACCCTTGGAAAAAAAGGTAAATCCCTTATACAAACATACATATGAGTAATGGATACCAAAAAAAAGGTTTATCCACCTTTCCTCGTGCTATCCTCACCAAATTGTTGTGAATCTCCTTTGCAAGAAAAGTAGCAAAATCTAGAGTAGTGCTCATCCAAAATTGAAGAGTTTGAGCCATTACAAGGACTATTGAGCATGGGATTTGCTCAGCTTCATCCATTCCAAAAATCTTGCAAGGAGAAAAATACAATGCCCAAGCCCTAAGGTTAAAATTCTTTCTTAGTAATAGCTCTAGGGTGTTGGATGTAATCAAAGTCAAAGTACCAATTTTAGCAATGTGCTCCTACAGTGGCCCTATTCTTAGGTAAATTCTTTGTGCATCGTACCTTTCTTGAAGGTCATCCATATCAATAGTTTCATGCACAACATGGTTAGGGTTGATATTGAAAACCTCTCTAATTAATTCAAGCCAAACTCTAAAAATATTTACTCTAGCATGGTTCTTTACCCACCCTATAATTGGATCATATTTCTTGGCCAAATCCATCAACAAATTTCTATCAATGAAAACTGTGGGGATTCTTAATTTACCAATGTCAAACTCCCATACTTTGCTCATAGGAGTGTCTAGTTTTCACTCTCAAAACCATTTTCTAAATAACTCTAGATCTCCCATGGAGACCTAGGCATCTCGTACATAGGTAGCCTTATCATGGAAACCCTCTGCTATGACTACCCTAGGGTGTTTAGGAATCAACTCCCTCCCCTTAGTTACTTCATGTACAGATAAAGGAAATTGTTCCAAAAAGTCATCATGCACAAAGTGCTTTAGAGAATCAGTTTGTCTAGTAAACTCTTTACGTGGAGGCATTTTGAGATTTTAAAATTTCTATCTCACAAAATTCTTACTACTCAAAAGTGTTAAAAGCACTTACCTACAAAAATTTTCTTTACTCTGTGAAAATCTTTGTTGTAATTCACTGGTATTCTCTAGAAAATTTTATGCCCTAGCTCCAAAAATTTTCTATGCTCTAATAACCCTTTGTAATTTTGTACTTCAGTAATGGAAAGGTCATGAATTATATTCAAGCATTGTAATCACAAAAATGAGTCCTGAACCATACTAACTTCTAGTAGTTGTTATCTTCAAGTTGTATGAAAAACTCAAATCTTATCCATTGATTTCACTAGATCAGACGACTTTAAATCAAAAAGGTATCAAGGTTTATAACCTTAAGAATTTGGCCACGTATTGAAATACCGCTTAGCCACATTCTTTATATTTCTTGCATCGTAAAATTACGGGTAAGTGCTATTCGTTGATCAAGATAACATGAATGATCATATATTTTGTAATTGAAAAAGACCCATTCAGCTGTACTAACAAATAGGAAGTCCCTATGTGAATCCATGCCTCCTAGAAATCTCCATGAAAGTGAGTCCCACATTACATTTCAAGGATGTGGTGTTGGACATCATCCTTTCTATGTGTCAGGCCGGCACACCCCTGCTTTCCTTATGGGATGAACATGTCCTTCTTGTGGGCATGTGTCAATCATTGATCTTGGAAAGATCAATGGTGACATTGATCAAATCCTACAAAGCTTCTAAAATGTAGATAGTGCTATCACCATGGACACATGTCTGCATGGTGCATACCCACTTTATTTAAATATCTTTCAAGTTTCTAATGCAAGCATGCACCTTCCATCAATCTGATTAGGATCGATGGTAGGTGCAACTTTGAGCTTTAATGTCGCATCATCCACTTTGACTAATGAAATGACTTGTCTCGACCTTCATAATTTGAACAATCTGACTACTGCATTGATTTCTAGAATTACTGTGCCCATAGCATAATTACATCCAACTAGGCACATCTGACATAATCAAAGTGTGATTCAACATTCTCACCTAATTTTTTCCCACCATGACACGTGAAGAAAAGGTGCATACCCCCATTTCTTATCGGATGAGTAGTTTCATAATATAGGCTTCTGGTAGCCCTTGATCTTTGAAATATCTATGGTTGATAAAATGTCAATCCTATTTGGCAAACAAGCTCCTCCATTGGAAAAACTAGTAGTACATATCAACGATCACCTTACAGCTTAGCACATGTTAGCACACACTAGAGATTCTTGACCCCACCTTGCTACATGTCAAAAACCTGCTTGCCCACTTTATTTATATTTTGTGTGGCTTCAAAATGTGGGCATGCATTGGCCTTTGATCTCACACAGATCAACGGTCATAGAATCATGTGTTCCTAAGTTCCAAGTCAGCTATATTGATGAATAAAATACCTTGAGTCCAACTCATCTAACACTACTAGGGAAGACATCTTAATGTCACCCTTGGAAATGGTTGGCCCATGTTGTCAAATTGTGCTACATGTCCTATTTGCACTTCCTCACATTATTTAACTCTCAAGCATCTCCTTCTTGTGGGAAAGCGCTAGCCCTTGATTTGAATGAAATTAATGGTTGATGAATCATGGTAATAAAGGAATATCTCTGTTTAATAATTCAACCAATGATATAAAATAAGCATGAAAAGTACTGATAGGTCTACAAAAGGTTCTAACATCTCATGACTCATCATAAAATTTGCGGCTTACTGTGATTTTTAAAAGGTAAGTGCTACATTTCATAAAAGCACAAACCTGCATTATTTAAAATCCTCACATCTTGCAACTTGCAAGCAACACACATAAAGGTTTAAATAAGATTTTTAATTAAGACATGCTTGCATAAGCCCATCCTTAGGGTAAAAGTAGTATGACTTAAAATCATTTGTCAAAATGTTGCAATCAAGGGTTTTCAAAACTAAGGTGAAAAAACAAGTAAGGCATTAGGGTTTTCACACTTAGGGTTTTTCAATGATTTTCTGCTACCACACCTTGAGAATTTAATAAAATTTAAATGTCACAATTACCAAGATACAAACTAGGGAAATGTAAGGATTTGAAAAATACATTAAACAAAACCTTAATTTGCAAATACAAAGACTCAAATGATTTTTCATTTATTTTTTCCAAAAATTTTTGCATTTTGAAAAATCAGACCAACACTGAGTATAATATTTATAGATGCCAACTTGTAATGAGTGTTGAGTCACTCATGTGCTAAGTTAGTCAAGTTTTGAGTAGATAGACCATGCCAAGTGATTCAAGTGCCAAGCATGCAGTTGATGCTAAGAAAGTTCAAGTGCTAAGATAGAAGCTAAATTATAGTAAGTGTTGAGCATCAGTATTATCAAGTGTCAAGCATTAGTATTATCAAGTGTCGAGTAACACAAATTGGACCTAGTTGTTTGTGATGGCACAAACAACTATGTAAACCTTTTTTATGTCATCTTATGGATAGATCTCGAAGCTTTGAAGATAAGGATGAATCTATTTGGATTCCCTATGCAATTAACATGCAACCAATCATAAAATTTGTAGGGATTAAGTGGCAAAATGGATGAATCTCAGCTGTAGATTCATACCTAACCCTAAGCCACGAAAGTCTTTATTAGGAAGATGAAGCCCCATAATTCATAGATGAGAATGTAATGTAACATGTGCGAGTGACATGTAAGGGGTGAATTGAACATAAAGCTTTCAAGGTGACTTAGAAGTGTGAAAGGATAGCATAATCAATTAATAGAACAAAGGATCAGGGATACAACATTTATATATCAAATTAAAAAGGATCAGGAAGGTCAAAAGTGAGATCTAAAATCAGCAATACAAAGTTGTAAGTTATTAAATCAAAAATTTTATTGTTACTTTCTAACAATTATATCAACAAAAAGAAATCCTTTGGAGTAAAGTTTACTTAACAGTCATTGTGAAATCCTTTAATAGGGTGACATTCCAAATAAATTTTCTAAAAGTCCTTTAACTAGGCACACTTCTAATAGGGTGTTAAAATCCTTTGATAGGGTGGGACTTAATAGTCTCTTTTAGCCTTTAATGGGGTAGGCCTTTCATAAGGCAGGTCATGTTTCATGGTCAACACTTTGTAACCTTAATAGGTGACACGTTATTGTTGCACTAATGAAGAATTGTGGGTGTCATCCCCACCCCAGTTTTACATTATCATTGTAGGGTTTCTGAATAATCATATCAAGTGTCAAGTGTGTGTATGCTTACATGTTTGATGCATTTTCTTTATATTTCCATTTTAGTTTAATAGATGCATCTAATGAATGGTAAAAAGGTTTTAAGTGCTAAAAGTTTGAACTTCTGTTCCACCCCCTAGCAGAAGTATATATTTCCCATTTTTAATTCCAACAATTGGAAACAAAGCTAAGTTCTCATCAAGAGAATCCTTACATATTAGAGAAAAGATCTTGATATGGAGGTCTACAAATTGGGAAAGATCATTGAGAATCAAGGAATTGAGATCCAACTCATTCTACATTCACTGGACAAAGCCATAGAGGAATTGAGGAAGTTCTTAAAAAGAAGGAAAGAGATTTTTGTTGCAAAGAATGACACATAATACAAAGAGATTGACACCACCAAGTTCTTTGCTAACAATGACTCAAATGAATTTGATGTAGCAATTGCAGATTTGATGGAAAAGAATAGAGCACAAGCGGAAGAAATTAGAAATCTCAAGATAGAGCAAGAATGACAAGCCATGATGTTGTGTGAAGTGACTGAGCAAACGAAAAGAGCCATAGAAGACAAGGTCATGATTGAAGAAGACAAAAGAAACCTAGCCAAAAGACTAGAAGAAAAGTCAACAGAACTTGCTAGAATCTCCAACATGCACTTGGATACCCTAAGCCAGATGATGAATACTCATCATGAGTTGAATTTCAAAGACACTGAGATAATTGCATTAAATTTGTAGAATGAACAACTACATAATGATCTAAGAAGAGAGAGAGAGAGAGAGAGAGAGAGAGAGAGAGAGAGAGAGAGAGATTGTTGAATGTTTTAACAAGCCAAATGAAGCCATCAAGTACTTTGAGCAACTACTAAAATCCCCTAGATCAAAAAATGATACATAAGACTACACTAAACAAGCACTATAGAATTAGAATCATCTAAGACTACTGAAGAAAGGAATGACAAAGGTAAGAACTCCAAACCCACTTGTCATTTTTGTGGTAAGAAAGGACATACTACTAATGTGTGCAAGAGCCAGAATGCAAGTTAGTATGTCAAACCTAAGAACATGGGTCACTGTCACAAGTGCAATAAGAAAGGACATTAGGAATATGAATACAAAACTAGAATCATGCATGCACCAAGATTTGGAGGACACTATTACAACTATCAAAAGTATGGACATAGAGCCATTGAGTGTAGTTTTAAGTCCATGTGGGCACCAAACAAGTCAGCAAAAGAAAGAATTCATGAACATTTCTATAATTGGGATTACAACTTAAGGAAAAGTTGTCATTACTGTCAAGAGTATGGACACATCCCTGAGAATTGTATTAGAACACACTTCAGTGGCAACTACAATAGATGGTTGAGTCAAGCTACATGCTTTAGTTGTTTGAATACTAGTCACATGAGCAAGCACTTCCCAACAAAGTCAAACACACCTAATTTTGCATCCAACTAAGGAAAAGGAAAATGAGATGTTGAGCACACCAGAGGAGAGATGAGAAAAACATGGAAAAAGAGAGATGGAAGTAACACATCAAATGGAGGGATCACTTCACCTAATAGGTCAAGTGTTCACGCCTCATCAAACTAAGAAAAAGAGGTATGTGGGACTGATATTTAAAAATGCTTTATCATACATCAGTTCCAAGAGAATTTAGTACTAAAAATGATAGATTAGCATGAATAAAGATACAAGATAATGAGGAAAGTTGGAGGTCAAATATTCAAGTTTTCACATTACTACCGAGTGTGAAAAGTGCTCTTCAAATGCTGAGTAAAATACTAGTAAGTGTTAACCTATCAGCCAAAGTTAGTTGGAGCTAAGTTAGTAGTAGCTACCAATTAAGGATAATTTCAATAGCTATCGAGTGATGATAAAATAAATGGATGTTAAGTGAAATTGAAAAGGTGTTAGTGCTAAGATTATAGCTGTACAAGCTCCATGCAATAAATGCGATGTTTTGAAGGGTATAAGGTCAAATTTCACCTTTTTTTGTTGTTATGAAATCAAAGAAAAATTGAGTACGGAAAAGAAGTCATTCACAAGCTAGTTTGAAGCATTTACATGTATCATAGCAAAGATCAAACACTGGTTCATTGATTTTAAAGGTATTCCTCATCTGCAGAGCTATGCAGTTTTATATTTGTTAAAACCCAATTTCATGGTATGGCATCTAATTTAAATAATTTAAATGAAAAAGAGACTTTTGAATTTCAACTGGTCAACAATGAGGTTAAACAACCCAACTTCAAGGCTATACCAAATATTTCCTACAAGAAAGACTTGTCAGGTGCATTGTCTATAATTCTACCTAAGGTGATAATGGTACAAGATGTAAGAAAATGCTACAATTGCATAGTAGGAGGTATTGGGGACATGGAAATAAGACATGCATATGATAAACTATGTGAAAATAGTGTATTGAAGGAGGAATTCAATATTGTGGAGTGAAAGGGTTTAATACATGCCCTAAAATTCCCAACTGTATTCAAAATAGAGTGGATTAAAATAGTTCTAAGTAGAATTCATGATGGATGTCTATGGTTAGAGGGAGGGAAATTCAAAATTTTTAAGAGAATTTTCCATAAGGTTACTAGTTATCCAACCCTAGATCAGGCTAAGACATTGAGAAGCAACTTGAAAGAGGTGATTGTGAAAAACATAGGTGCTAACTAGAACAAGCATGGAATGACCATTGATATTGTCATAGATCCACTTCTAGTTTTTTCAATAAGGGTCATATCACACAAACTCTATCATTCAAGTAGGCTAAATAGTGTTCCTTGCATAGATGTTGATGTAGGTTACAAGATTGTCAAAAAGGATATTGAAAAACTTAAAATGCAACAGATAATGGAGAATCTTGGAGAAATTAGAAAGTCAAAGAGTGCTCAATGCAAGTTTGAATCAATACTTGCATGTATGTTTTTCTATGTACAAAGTGAGTTGCCATCTTTTGCCAAAGTTGGATGGAAGACAAATAGATCAACACCTATCCAAATCACTGAATATATTTTGCAAATGCGAGAGAATTTTGAATGAATAATGACAAGCTAAATTAAATATTTCAAGAAATATATGAAATAGAGGTGGAGGATTCCTATTTCTTTTGTTGAGCAATACTGCAATGACATATGCTTCCTTGTAGATATTGATTATACTTACATCCAGGATTTTGTACCTATGATTAGATAGCTAAGGCTTCTAAGCTACGAAATTAATGTTGATGAAGCCTTAGGTGCCATCACTACACTCTTTGCTGAAGAAGTTGACAAAAGTGCCAAGATATTTGGAAATTATGTTGTTGTGATGTCAAAGGTTGAGATGGAACTGAAGACAACCTCTACTTTGAAAAAGTAGGACAAAATGGTAAAGAAACTTAAGGTCAAGTTTGGAGAAGGTGGAGGTGATGATGAAGGAGAAGGTGATGAATAAGATGAAGAGGAAGAAGAGGCACAAGGTCAAGAACCTTTAGCTTTGGTCCAAGGCATGGGTGAGGATGAAGAAGAGGAAGGTGTCAAGGAAGAAGAAGTCAAGGAAGGACCAGTAAAGCCAAAACATAAAAAGAGGAAGCATAAGGCATAACTTGCAGCCAAACCAAAAGTAAAAAGGGCTACCAAGCCAAGCATGGTAAAGATAACTGCTCCAACAACAAGGGCTAGTACAAGGGCCACTACTCAAAAGGCCAAAGATCAGGAAAGGGAGAAAACAAAAGAAACTAAATAGAAGAACCCAATTCAAAAGAAACAAAGAAGAAAATACATTGCACAGCCCATAACAAATGACAAAAAGATAGAGCCAAAAGATACAAGTTAGTTTAGGGATGTAATTCATGCACCTAAATCTAATCTTAAGAATATATGTGATAATGTTAAGGATAATGCAGACATGATAGGCTTGAAGAACATTGATTTTGAAAAACTTAGTAGAGAAGAGAAAAATAAGGTAGAAGAATCAAGATATGCCATGATGTCTAAATTCAAGAATACTCCATTTGAATTAGACAACACAATGCCCAAGGAGGTATACACCATTGTAGAAAATAAGTGCAATTATTTCTTAAAATTGGAAAAGGAAATAAGGGAATCAACCCTAGCCCAAGTGATGCTTGAACTAACAAAAGGGAAAGTTATCAAGGCCAATAAGAAATATGGTAGCATTTTTGCACCTAAATATAGGGCATTCAGTATACTCCTGAACAACATTGAAGATGTTGTAAAGAAATTGACTCAAAATGTGGAAATTTTTATATGGATTGACAACTATCAAAGCAAGAGAAGACGATCCCTTCGATGGAAGAAATGATGGAAATGAAGAGGAAGAAAAGGAAGACGAGATAGAAAAAGAAAAATAAGACACCACTGTGGAGGAGACACAAAAGAAAATAGATGAAATGGCCATAAATAAAGAGCAGCAAATAGAAGAAAGTGTGTAAGACACACAAATGCCAACCATGAGAACTCCACATGATAAAAGAACACCTAAAAAGACTATAATAGTAAATGATTTTTGTGATATCTCACCTTAGAACATCAATCCATTAATTGCAGAGGACCTAAAGAAAATCCTTGACCAATCCACACTACAAGCCAGATTGTGTGAGAATCTTGCATTGGTTAGTGTTGAAGAGCTTCAGAAGGCTGTAGCTAATATAACAAGGGATAAGGTGAATACACAAGAACCACATTCTTCCATCCCTCCAACTACTAGTGCTCAATCTCTAGTGTAAACATCAGATGATACATCTACAAAGCCTGACACTACTGTAAAAGTTTTCATGGTTAAACAACAAACTGACATTACTCAAGAGGATAAAGGTTCAAAAGCACAAATAGGATAGGTAGAGATATCTATACCTGATATAAAAACACAAGGAGTAGGTCAGATAATAGTAATTGACCAAAGTAGAACTGATGAAAAGGATATACCAAAGGTGAAGAAGAAAGAAGCCATAGAAATATTGGTAAATCTACCAACATTTGGTTCTCCTAGAAAAGTCCTTCAAAGACCAAGCACTAATGTAATACCATTACATATTTCAGCACCAGGCTCCAGCTCAACCAAGGCTTCCAAGGTATTTCACTATGGAGATGCAATTTTAGATGAAGAAATAGTGATACCTATATATGAATATGCAGCCATGACACTAGAGTGAATAGGCATAATGCAAGAAGCCTTAGAAAAAAAGAAACAAAAAGAAATACTCAAAAAGGAGTATAAAAAAAGTCAAGCATTACAAGATATTAAAGACATATTTTTAGATGCTTTTAGCTTGTAAACACCTGATGAATCAAAACCAACATTAGAAAAATTATCAAAAATTGTGGAATAGGTGAATAATGAAGATCAGGAAACCAATGTAAAACTTATGGAATGGTCTGAGAGAAAATTTCAAGGAAAAGTCAATGAGAAAAAATCTAGTGATATAGCACTCTCACAAGTTGAATTTTCTACTAAATTTGAGAAAGTAAAGAAGGTACTTGAGAACATATTCTCAATGTACACAAAATTGTGTGATCCCACACTCTTCACATAGGAAATAAGCCATAAAATTCTAAGTCTAGAGAATAATTTGAAACTATTAGGTATGCAGTTACCTAAGAACCTAGCTCAAAGTGAGAAGCATTTCCATTCATTTCTTCCAACACAAAGTCAACTAGCTATGTTAATAGCAGAAGAGGATAATATAAGAGCCAAGTTGATTAACATTCAAGCCTTCCTTATACTTCATATGGAAATACTCCACAAGGAACTAGGCTATGCAGAAATGATCTTAAAAAAAATCCTATTCTTTCAACATTAGATGGACTAGTTCACCTTGCAATAGAGATAGCCATCCAAATAAAATCATTGGATGTTGCATTAGACAATTGGGATGTTGCTCTAAAGATTATAATGGAAGTCAATAAGAACTTTTTGGACAAATACACAATCTATATATAGACCCTTTGACATAAGTGTCAAAAAGGGGGAGATAAAGAGTAAGGGGGAGATACATATGCAAGGGGGAGATAAAGAGTAAGAGGGAGAGAAAACAAAGGGGGAGCAAACAGAAAAAGAGAAGAAATAGAGTATATATTAGATAAAGAGTATTAGTATTTTTGAAGCTAAAGAGTATTAGCAAGAGACAAATATATGGAGAATAGATTTTGGATATAGAATAGGAACATTAACTTATGTAGACTTACAAAATTTCGAGGTATATAAGTCTATTACAAAAACTTGAATTTTTTTGAATTTTTGTATATATATGTCAAGTTGTGAATGTATTATACTCAAGGAGATTTGATTTGTTATTCACAGTTAACTATTTTTTACACTCATGTCAAAGGAGGACATTGTTGATCTCAATTTGGTTTTAATAATTAAGTGTCAATAGACTTAAGATATTTACTAAATTCATGCTGAGCTAGTGATACATGTCGAGTATAATATGTATAAATGTCAAGTTGCAATGAGTGCCAAGTCACTACTAAAGTGTCGAGAAGGTAGACCATGCCAAGTGATTCAAGTGCAAAGCATACAATTGATTCTGTGCAAATTTAGGTGCTGAGCCAAAAGAAAAATTACAATAAGTGTCAGGCATCTGTATTATTAAGTGTTGAGCATTGGTATTATAGAGTGTCAAGTAACACAAATTGGACCTAGTTGTTTGTGATGGCACAAACAACTATGTAAACTATTTTTTTGCCGACCTATCTATAGATCTTGAAGCTTTGGAGATAAGGAAAAATCTATTTGGATTCCCTATGCAATTAGCATGCAACCTATCAGAAAATTGGAAGGGATTAAGTGAAAAAATGGATGAATCTCAGCCATAGATTCATACTTGACCCTAAGCCACTAAAATCTTTATAAGGAAAAAAAAGCCACATAATTCATAGATGAGAATGTAATGTAACATGTGCAAGTGAAGTGTAAAGGATGAATTGATCAAAAAGCTTTCAAGGTGACTTGGAAGAGTGAAAGGATAGAAGAATCAGTTAGCAAAAAAAAGGATCGAGGATACAAAATTTACATATTAGATCATAAAGGATTAGGAAAGTCAAAATTGAGATTTGAAATCAGCAATACAATGTTGTAAGTTATCAAATCCAACATTCTGCTATTACTTACGAACAACTATATCAATAAAGTGAAATCCTTTGGACTAAGCTTGTCTTAATAGTCATTGCAAAATCCTTTAATAGGGTGACATTCCAAGTGAATGTTCTAAAATTCCTTTAACCAAGGACACTTCTAATGGGATGTAAAAATTCTTTATTAGGGTGGGACTTAATAGTCTCTTGTAGCCTTTAACATAGCAGGCCTTTCACAGGGTAGATCATGTTTCATGGTCAACACTTTGTAACCTTAACAAGGGACTCTTTATTGCTATAGTAGTGAAGAATTGTGGGTATCATCCCCACCCCAGTTTTACCTTCTCATTGGATGATTTCTAGGTAATCATATCAAGTGTCAAGTGTGTGTGTGCTTACATGTTTGATGCATTTTCTTTACATTTTCATGTCAGATTATCACATACATCTAATGAAAGATAAAAAAGTTTTAAGTGCTAAAATTTTGAATTTCAAATTCAAACCCCCCCCCAGAAGTATATGTTTCCCATTTTTAATTCCAACATCAAAAAAATCGGATTTTCATAGGTTTTAAGCAAGGAAAATTCTTGAAGAGTTTCTACGATGGACAAAAACTAGATCCAAAAAAGATCCATCTGTATTTGCTTGGAACCTTGGAAAAGATATATGAAGAAGATGGTAGAGATAATACTTTTTTCTCTTAGAAGCCAAAATCATTTTCAGAAAGAAGTTCCACATGCTATTATATGGAATACTTTAATTAGAAGGATGATTCATTTGAATCTAGGATGGAAAATGGTGGTCATAAAAGTGGCCCAATGCCAACACCTTTTGCTCATCAAAATCATAATTTCATTGATCCTAATAAGGTTCAGTTTTTTAAAAGCTTCTATTGCAATGCATGCCTAGATCCTAAGAAAGTCCACCCTTCTTTACTTCAAACACTACAAAATTTGAGAAAGAAGTCACATGCAAGAATTATTTCCTTGGTAACAGAAAATCTCCCAATCCAAATGTTAGAAAGGAGTCATCTAGATCTGCATGCATTAAAGGTCATTGTGATTTTATGTCTAATGAATGAGATGGTTAGGAAATGAAGTTTATAAAAGAAGAAGGGTCTACTAATGTGTTAGGATATCACTATGAATATATGAAAACCCTAGAGAATGTATTTAATCATTTCAATCCTAATGAGAAAGTAAAAGAGATATCAAATGTTTCTGAGGGAACTACATAACATATGATTAAAACTAAGGGAAATATGGATCAAGGTGAATTTTAGACCACTTTTATTCCTACTTGGTGCCTCAATTCTTCATTTGATGGCTTCCTCTATGGAGAAGACCTTCCTACTTGTCCACCCCTAATAATTAATGATGAGAACTTTATTGCTGAAGTTAATTCTTTTAAATATTGTTCAGAATACTCTACCATTACCAGTGATGAAGAAATAATCTTAAGTGAAGTATTGTAGACATCTGCATTAACTCTCGAGATTGAAGTCTTTACGTTTGAGGATGTTGAGGAGTTTTTAGAAAATGGTATGATCATCACAAGAGTACAAGATGATTTTCAAGAGAAAGATGATGAGTTGACAAGAAATCCTTTTCAAGGTTACATGCAAGTGGAATATGATGCTTTCCCATTTTGTGAAGATGGTCATCAGGAAGAATCCACAAACAAAGTTTGTGAAAACCTTGATGAAAATTTAACAATAGCTACGATGGAAATGAGAATTAATGATAGGATTCAAGTAAGAGAAGATGTTACATCAAGTTCTCACTCTTCCTCATGATTGAAACCTAAATTTGAAGCATTCAAGTTCACAAGTGGAGACTACAATGAAGAAAACATTGTGTTGGTATCTCAAACTAGACGAGTACTTGGCCTTGAAGAAATGTGTTGTGATCTAAAGATTGAAAAATGTGAAGATGAAGGCATAGATGATTATTCTTTTTTAAAAGAATTCCCCTTACATATATATCAATTGATGATCAATTCTCATGATCAAATAGACTCATTAGAGGATGTGCACACCAAAATGGAAAAGATGGTTGTTTCTGCTTTGAGTGATCTAATAGGGGAAGAGGAAGAAATACATCATGGGAAGATCCAATATGACAAGGATGTGCATTCATATTGGAATAATTTTATAGAGAATACAAACATTATCATCCCCATGGAAAAGAAAGAGTGTCTAGTGTTAGAAATAAGTTTAGGAATTCATGATGACCAATCACTAGAATTTCAAGTAGAGGAATTGTCAAGTAAAGAAAAGTAGCATAAATACATTCAAAAATTAAACTCTTTCAAAATGAAGTCATCATTGACATGAAACATCAAGTAGATTTGTTTTAGAAGTCAAAGATTTTTTATGAAGCTTGTTTATTTTGATACTTTACTTTCTCCAAAGATGTGGGGCATGCTAGGAATCTCAGAGTTATAATTTAAGAAGTGCACTTATATTTGAACCCATGGAAGCTTGAGATTTTTCACATGTTGGCACACCATGGTATTTATTATCTCCAACCAGTGAATGGTTTGCATGATTATACCTCTTCTCACTGGAGGTAGGGAAACCTGCCTTATACATGATCTAGTTAGGAGTTTTATTATGTTTTTTTTTTTATGCCTTGTCTTCCTTTTATCTGTCCTATTTTTAGTGTCATTTTTCTACGTTGTAAAGTGGTTCCTCATGTGATTCTATAGCCTAATGGATAAAGCACTCAGATTGGAGCTTTGAAAGTGTAATTGGTAGACACTTTGTAGAATAATAAATAATGAAAGCAATGTGGGACCACTAACCAAGCATGTGATTTGTTTGATAGGATACCCCTCTACTAGTTCACAACTGCTAATGCAGTGATAGAAGATGGAAAGTATTAAGTTTTTGACCAAATGTGTCTAAGGAATGCCCATCATTTCTTTCTTTCAAAGAATCAGAATACATCAAAGATGTATGATATTAGCTTAAGCATACCATCTCCAACGTTTCGCCTACAAAGACACTAATTGGAATTGGAGAGTTGGTGATTCATTCTTTCAATGGGTCCAACACTCGAACATTTGAGGCATGCTCTAAAAAATGGCTTGGCTTTGAGATCGTCAAACTACTGATAGAGAAATTCCAATCCAAATTTTGAAGATGACTTTGAATGTTGATAGAGCATGGGATAATAGTGTGAATCAATAGTTTGACTAATCTATTGCGACCAGTGGATTGAAGGGAGTTTTCCAACTATCTAACAAATTATCCATCCTTTAATGCATTAGTTTTATGATGAGCACTCATAAAACAAGAATAGATAAATCACAGATATAAGACTCCTTTTTAATTGCCAAATTCCATGAAGAAATGTACATCCTATACTCATGTTGACCAAAGCCATCCAAAGCAATAGAAATACATATAAAATATTAGGGAAAGTGCATGGTATTTGTTTGATATAATGTCGGTCTGTATATGATCACCTCAAGGAATTTGCTAGAAAAGTTGGAAGTCTCTACAAACATATGGAATAACTCACACTTGTCTCTAGCTTGAAGTTATCACACAAAGTTATAAGATTGGATACTTGTATCATCAACAAAGTTGGTGTTCCCTACATTGGGGAATCATCTTCAACATTTCAAAATCTAGAGCATTGGCATCAATAAGTAGCATTTGCAAACAATTTCAAGGGTGTGTGATAAATTTCTACATTTGTTAAAGCCTCTAAGGCTAAGAATCACAATAATGAGTGTGGTAGAATACTTTGAATATTTGTCACAAGTTGGACAGGTTAACAGGACATTTTATTGACTAATCTAACCAATAAAAAGGAAAGTTAATTTTTTGATAAAATGTGTGTGCATCAACCTGATTAGTAAAAAAGCAATTGAACTATTTGATATAATGTCCATTGATTGCTCCCAGAGAGGGCTTTTTATTACAGAGTAAAGTATGCCTCAATTGTACCTCTATTTTTCATAGAAATTAGACCAAATGTGCTTTAAGCATGAATTTGAAATTGTGAGTTGAAGATTATAACAATTTTTGCCAAGTTAAAACCATTTGAAAGAAAATGACTTATTTGATAAAGCACTCAGATTCGAGCTTTGAAAGTGTCATTGGTAGACACTTTTTGGAATAATAAATAATGAAAGAAATGTGGGAGTGCGAACCAAGCATGTGATTTGTTTGATAAGATACCCTTCTACTATCCTGTAGCCTATAATGCATTGATGGAAGATTACAAGTATTAAATTTTTCACCAAATGTGTCCAATGAATGCCAATCATTTTTTTCCTTTAGAAAACTCTAAGATAGATTTAGAATACATGGAAGACGTATGGTATTAGCTTACGCATACCATTTCCAATGTTTAGCCTGCAAAGGCACTAAATGGAATTTGTTGGAAAAGCTAGAAGTCTCTCCAAACATATGGAATAACCCACACTTGTCTCTAGCTCGAAGTTATCACACAGAGTTATAAGATTGGATACCCATATCAAGAATGAATTTGGTTTTCTCTACATTGGGGAATCATCTTCAACATTTCACACTCCCAAGTATTAGCATCAGTGAGTGGCATATGCAAACAATTTCAAGGGTGTGTGATAAATTTCTACATTTGTTAAAGCCTCTAAGGCTAAGAATTACAATATTGAGTGTGGCAAAATGCTTTGAATCTTTGTGCCAAGCTAGATAGTTTGACAAGACATTTTATTGACTAATCTAACCAATAACAAGGAATAGTAACCATTTGATAAAATGTGTGTGCATCAACCCAATTAGTAACAAAGCATGGGAACTATTTGATATAGTGTCCATTGACTAGGTCAAGAATAACAAGGTGTCACCTCCAGTTTAGGATTGTGCATGGTTTAAAAGAGAATATTGTCAATATTGGAAGCATAAATATAAAAAAATTAAACATCTCACTGAATGCCTCAAGCTTAGAAGCTATTCAAGTAAATGGAAAGCTTTCGAATTGGTTTGAACATGGAAATGTGAGAGCACATAGGTGGAAATATCAATGGACTCTAGAGAGGTACATGCAAAGTTTTGTAATAGACAATATTTAAGAAAATGGTATTTTATCAAAGTCTTTTTAAATGATCACCAAAAAAATTGGAGGGAGCCATCGCATTCAAATTTACATAGTCAAAGATCAATACCAAACCATCACCTCAATATATTGGCAGGTTGTGAGTTCATCCACACAATGCATTTAATGAAGCTGAAGGACATGCACTTAATCTATTTGATGAAATGTCTCTTAAATATCTGAGACAAAAATGAAGCTCAAGCTCTTTATTTTGGAAAATCAAGAACGTCTTCCTAAAATCAGCCACATATTTCACATTGGTGGAGAACATTTGGAAAGCCAACCCTTCCAAACATTTGATCGTCATTGTTCCATGATTAGAATAAAAGGTTTAAGGCATCCGATAATGGGGTTCAATGTATTGGAGAAAATTTTCAATGATTTGTTCCTTCATTCCTATCTGTACATAGATTTTGAAGCCATAATAAGGCTCTCTAAAATGCCTTATCCTTCATATGATGTAATGGTTTTAACCTTCTATCTCTATAACTAGTGACTTCTATCATTTTTGAGTTAATTTTATAGAGGTTAATTAACCTCACCCAAATCACATATTTTGAAGGTAGTTATTAACCATGAAGGAGTAGTTTCTAACATCCATGTCTATACAAGGAGTCATTTTTTGCTTTCTAAAGGGACTTTTTGGACTTTTTAAGAGGAGAACACTTAGGTTAGAATTTTGGTGATTATATAATATTTGGAAAGTGTGTACAAATTTTATCTTTGTAATTGAAAATTCCTCTTAGGTTCTTAGTCCAAGAAAATAAAAGAAAATGTTATTTGAATTCTCTTCTTTCAAAACCTAAATTGTTAAAAATGTTGATTCTCATTGCAGTGAGGATTTTCATGGTATTGTGCAGATGTTTATGAATCTTTGGATCAACATTGTACTAGTGGTAACTCTCAAGCATAGATCTTGATTATTGTTGTTAGCAGTTTAAGTTAGTCAAAAAAAGCTCTAAATTTGTGTCATGCATTCATCATCAATGGTACCACTTTTCACAAAAACTTATAAAAAAAACTTAAAAAGCCTAAGGTGCACAATAGTGCACTTAATTAGGTGCTCTACCATGCACCCTTAAACAATAAAATATTTTATGCCTAAACAAGTATAGGGTGTGCATCAGCACACCGCATGAGGTGCACTGATGTGCACCCCAACATTGAAAAAACTTTTCTAAGTTTAAAGGCACACCAGGCACATCTTTGGGGTGCATTAGGCGTGCCTTTTTTGCAATCAAGGATTGAAATTAGGTTTTTTTGTGTTTTTAAGTCATTAGGTATTTGGGTTGTATTTCTGTCATCATTAAGGTTTGCTTAAAGTTTGGTTTTTTTCTTTCTAGACTAATGTTTACTTCTTTGTGAAAAATACCTAGAAAACCTTGTGAAAAAATTTCAAACATTTCATTGTTTTGGATAATCTAGATCACCTAGTCCCTCACTAGGAAGGATAGGATAGTTGGAGATAAGAAAAAGATAAAAGATATAAGATAAAGAGGTTTGACACATGAACTAGAATAGGTTCCTCATCTTACTCAATTATTACATACAAGATTCAAGACAGGTGCCTTTGAAATGTATGAAACTGTTTGGCAATAAAGAGGGTATAGATCATCAAAGGGATCAAAATAAGTACACTAGAGTGCTCCCAAAAATTGTTTGAGAAAAACTCAAAAAAAAAATTCATGTTGGTGCATAGGTGCATTACTATGCTAGGTGCACATGTGCACTAGGTGTGTAAGAGCACTTTTTCAATTGCGTTCTAGAAGATTTTGAAGAATTCAAGAGGTGTGCTATTGCACCAGGTGCACTAGGTGTCTAGGTGCACTTTTTCAATTATGTTTTGGAATATTTTGAAGAATTTAGAGGTGTGCTAAGTGCACATGTGCACAGTTTCAATTTTGTTTTGGAATATTTTAAAGAATTCAGAGGTGGGCTACTACACTAGGTTTGCAGGTGTGCTAGGTGCATAGTTGTGCTTTTTCAATTGTGTTCTAGAAGATTCTGAAGAATTCAGAAGTGCACCAATAGTTAACTTCCAGTTCTAAGTTTAACTTTTTTTCATGCATCAAAAATTCATTTTGACAGTATTTTAACTCCTGTAGACACCTAGTAAAGAAAGAGACTTTGTTTTTGGTACTTCCAAACACTCCTACATTGATTAATGTCTCTCTCTTTCTTATTTTCTCATGTTTTCTTTGTTTTAAGACATGTAAGGGCTCATGCATCAAATTAATGATATAAAAATGGATGAATTCCTACTAAGCACCAATTAGATAGCTATTTTGTACATAAATAGATTTTTTTTACTAGTTTACAAGCATATGATTGCATAAAGATATCGCTAACTCTCGACACAAAGTAAGGTTAAGTTTTATTATAAATTTAGGAATGTAATATGTATTCCAGGCCACCATTATTTTGATGCAATAATATATCTTGTTAGTGCTCACATTTGGAGTGTAGTGATTCTTGTCTAAGTATGTTATATTTTGTGAATGTATGTTCATGAAGTGTAATTGAGCCAATAGTTTATTGTGTTGTTTCTGGTCATGTGACCTTTTAATTCTGGTGTTTGCTACGAGTCTACAAATTCCATGACCTACTTAATTTTAGAATAGATCACCATTTATTCCTCCATAGCTTTTCATATTGCATGAGAACACTTTTTGTGGCATAACAATTTGATGAAAATTGTAACGTCTTATGGTTACTGAATTCCCATCGATGATTGCATCAGTAGAACTAATGAAGGGTTGATCATATTTTCATTGGTTACCCATCAATATTTTCAAAGGCTTCACTCACAGATCCATTGTTTTTGTGGCTTATGTCTGTTAGGATTTTACTTTCATGCTATTTTCTTAAACTTCTTGTTACCTTATCTTTTCTATTTGGTATGCTAACCCCTGTTTAAATTAGAAATTCATATAGTTGCATTGTTAGATTACATTCATCATAAAAATATAAAATAATAACATACATATCTATTTTGTGGTTAATTTTGAAACAGCAAGAAAATTGATCATTTGATCTAAAATTGGTTCAAACTAGCAAAGGCCTGCTCATGAAGAAACACGTATATCTTCAACTGAGTTGATTCAAGTAGGTTGCAAGATCACCCAAAACCTTGGAGTTGATCCTACATCATCTTTTCAAGAGAGGAGTTTGAAAGGATTCTTATCATTAAGCATCATGTAAAATGACATCTCAACAAAAAAGGTACTAGAAGGAGGGCCTGAAAACTATTCGGCTCAAAAAACTTAAGTCATTGTTTGAAAATTCTGCAACTCTTAGAAGTTTACAATTATTTTTGTGAATATTTAGCTTGTGCGCAGGTGGGCCAATTGCACAGGTGTGCTATTTTCAAAAAGTGTGCTTCTTAAAAGGTGCGCTTTTGTAGAATAAACACAAGTTCCTAGAACTCAGTCACTTTCACAAGAATCATAGCGATAAAGGGATACTGAGAACTCCACCCATTCACATTACACATTCCATCATCATTATCATTTGCTTTATATTCTACTTCACACATTCCCAACATTATGCACCATGTCTTTCTTCAATGCCTAAAGTTCACCTTTGAATCTAACTGGACCATTACATAACTTGCCAAAAAAATTTGAAATTTTTTTCCCATGGTTGATCTATGGAGAATTACGAACAATAGAAGATCATATTAAAATTTTCAAGGATATTTGTAATTGAAACTAGATTCAGCATATGGATGTGGTATGTCAGCTTTTCCCATACACTTTAGGGGAAATGGCATTCAATTGGTACCTCAATCTACCACCAGCATCAATAAGGGATTGGAACTCTTTTGATAGCAAGTTTTTGGAACAATTCAAGATCTATATCAATCCAACTATCCTATATCATCAGTTCATCTCAATTAAGATGGATTTGCATGAGACTATTTCACATTTTAATCATCGCTTCTATAGGATGTATCAAAGAATGGAGTTTCCAAACATTGTACCACAAGAGGCTACCATCCATATCTATTTTGGCACAATGGATTCATTAACTTCTATTTTTATAGGAAGGCTCCCACCTTGAGACATTGATACCATTGATAAGGTCCTCAAAGAGGTTGTTACATTCACAAAGTAAGTTATAGCTGCTCCAATGCCAACAATTACATATTTAGGATATGAGTGTCAAAAGACTACTTTCTTTGAGAAGAAGGAAATTGCATCTACTGAAGTAGGAAACAATATGGCTAGAGATTTTAAGGACATGAATGAAATGATGTCTCTTTTATCCAATGAACTCATTAAAATAAAGTTGAATTCCTTAAGAAACCAAGGCAATCATCCAAGACAACTTGCTGCCCAAAACAATTGTTCTCAAAATTAGAGCAGAAATTTTGGCCTTTATAGGAACATCAACAATGAGAATAATGGTATTATAGGTATGAGTCTAAGTGAAAATGGTTATGGGTACAATGATGTTTCGGATCAGCCTCCCCAAATCATGGAGGAAAAACCTTTATAGTTTAGTGCAATGGTGTTTGAATCATGTGATAAATCTATAGGAGGACAAAATGATGAAGATGATCAAGAGGAGTTTTTGTTCCCATTCAATGAAGAAATTTTAAGTGTTGATGATTCAATAAGTGTGGATATGCCAAGATATTTTGAGGACACAGAAAATTTTGAATTTCTAAAACTCCATGAAGTTGCAAAAAGTGATGGAATTGTAGAAGATCTTGAGGTTGGTGAGATTTTTGATCAAAAACTCATCAAGAAGAAGATACCAATTCTTCCTACTATGATGTTGATTCCCCATTGGATAATGATAAGATGCCTCCCTCAAAATAGGATTTTTTATTAGAAGATATGGATAGGGTGCTCAATTTAGTCTCAAGCTTGACTAAGGACATGTCTATTTGTGGGTATTCTACACATATATCAATTCATGCAATAACTGAGTCATGTAGAATCCATTTATTTGGGTTCCATTTTGAAAAAAGTTGTCCTGATTTCTTGTTAGCATCAGAGATTGCAATGGAGGGAAAGTATGATTTTAAATAGGCTTCTATGGGATATGAGGCAAAAAACATCTTGATCGATGATAGTAATGAATTTTGTAATTTGAAAGGAAGGTTGATGATTGAGTTTTCTAGTCTGAAGGAACCTAAAGAATTTCCATGTGCATGTGAAGTTTTGTGCCATGAAATAAGACCACTAGAATGAGAGATTACAACATGTGAGTGTACCCCTATCATGGGAGACTCACTAGATTAGGTGATATATTTCCATTATCCCTCTTAGTTCGATAGTTTTCAATTCAAATATGATGCTAAAGGTGAGAGAACTTGTTTCTAGATTAATCATGGTCATAGACAAATTAGTTTTTCTTAGGACTATATGTGGTGGTTCTTATATGTCCCTAGGGGTTCTAGGACCCTTAGGGCCATATGTTGTCATGGAATGTACCGAAACCACCCCATATTCTTATTATTCAAGGTTTTATGTATATAAGCTTTTGTTTAAAATGTTTTTTTTTCTTAGCATTTTTTAGTTTTTCTAGTTAGGTGTTAGCTTTCTTTGAGTTAAGACTTTTTTGTTTAGGTTTCATTTCTTTCTTTTTTCAAAGTTGTGTTAGTCTAGGGGTTAGGTGCACTAAAGATTTATCTTGATGTATCTCATTAAACCACTTTTTGTTTTGACTTTTGGGAAGAGGTATTTCTTTGTCAAAGTGTTTGAATGATTTTGTTTCTCAATACCAACTAAGGAGCGAATGTTACTTGTAGTAATAGGGGACTTTTAGTCTTGAATTCAATATTGCAAATCGACAAGTTTTCAACACTTTGCAAATTTAAGAATTGACTATCTTAAGTTTTTTCAACCCATGGTTGATGGAAACAAGGGATAGTCCAAAACCTACCAGCTCAATTTAAGGGTCTTGTCGAAGGAATTTTGAAGATCACATTTTAGTGTGAGAGTTTCCAAAATTTCTTAAAATAGGAGCACAAGGGATATTCACTAAAGATTGAATCTAAGAAATGATGCAAATGTCTTGGCCACACAATCTAAGCATGGTCAGGGTATAGAAAGAAAATAAAAAAGAAGGGTGTTAAGAATGGAGGATTCTACAAAGTCTAAGAAAGGTAACCTGATTATAAGCTATCTAGTCTCAAAAAAGTTGCTTATTCAGAGCCTTCTCATGGTAGCCAATTGGGAATGTAGAAGAAGTGTCTGCCAGGGCTTCATCAAATTGGGTATAAATTTAAAACTTGAATGTTGAATTTTGGCCCTTTATCCAGCAGCTATTGAAGCCTATTGGCTCAATTTTGGAAATACAAAAATCTAAGACTACCCTCTCATATTTACATGTTAGGGTTCTAGTTTCTCTCAAACCTAGAATTGTATTCCCTAATAATTTCTCCCTTACTCTTGATTCTTAATCTTTTTCATGAAAATTCTGACAACTTGGTAATCTAGCTACGTGTTTTTATTGTAAAAGGAATGGACATGCAATAAAGGATTTCCCAAACTTATTTAGACCCAAAACTACTAACTTTGAGATTTCTAAAGATAATGCTAATAAAGTTTGTAGTTTTGAAATAGAGAAACCATTCGCACCATTCCCAGGTAACTTTCATAGAATTTTGGTTATAGATAATCCTATGAAAAATGGTAAATATATACTTTCTAATGCTTCCTTAGAAAAGGAATTTTAACTATTGTCAACCCTCTTTATGATACTAAGCTAACTTCTACTAATTATCTCATCTCTAGCTCTAAGATCATCCCAAGTGGTTTTGCCTAGTTAAAATTGATTATTTGTCCATAAGAAAGTGTTATTCTAGTGCCCTTGGTTAAAACGCCAATCAAGCATAATGCTCAACAACTTGCTCTTAATTCTATACCTAAGAGAGCAGAACTGGTTAAGAATGCCAATCACTCTTTGACTGATAAGAATATGTAGTTGAATGGTTCAAAGTCTTTAGGCAAAGAAAGTTCTCTAGATAAAAATAGAAATAAGCCCCCATTTTTTGAAGTCACACATAAAATAAATAAGAAAAGAAATTTCAATGATAACTAGATATTAACCAATTCTAATGGTTATTAAAATAGACAAGGAGATATTAGTGGTTGCTTTAATAGATTATATAACAAAGGTAAGAACAACCCTAAAAATCATGAACATGATCAATATCCATAGCTAGAATGTTAGAGGCTTGGAGATGAATGATAGAAAATACATTGTCGAAAGATGGTGCAGTAAACTTAAACAAAAATATTTTATCTATTTTTAAAAAATTAAAGTAGTTGGATTTTAGGATCACACTATTTTAAAAATGCTTTGGGATCATGTCACTGTAGTCTACTCCAATCATGAAAGAGGGAGGGTGCAATTATTATTCTTGTGGCACCTAATTGGGTGGATTATATAAAACTTAATAGAGGAGTTTATCCTTGTCATTGGGCATTATGGATTGTATTCAGTAAAGATGGTCAAAGCTTTGGATTGTGTAACTTCTATGCACCTAATGACTAAAGAGATAGAGTAGCACTATGGGAATGGGATTCAAATAGTTTTCCTAATACTACATGAATATTTATTGGTGATTTTAATATGGTAGAACATAGGGAGGATAAAATAGGATGTAACTCTTTCATTTGGAAAGGCAATGAATTATTCTTCTGGAACAAATTTAAGAGGAAATTTAATGTACTACATCCTTTAGAAGATAGGAAATCAGAATTTTAGGATATATGGTATACTTGGTGCAATAATAAAAAGGGATCTCAAAGGGTTTATTGTAGATTGGATAGAATTTATGGAAACTCCACTCTTCTTTCTTTTTACTCTAATCCTAAGCACTCACCTATCATAGTTACTCTAGGTTCTCTCTCTGACCATTCCCCTATCTTTGCAAAGATTGGGTTGCAAGATGAGACTTTGGTTTCTAGGGTGAAGGTTGAAAAGCCCTTTAAAATTAATATTTCTCTTCTTAAAGACCAGGATACTATTGGTGCTCTCACGAAGGTCACTAGTATTTATAAGTTGGTTAGTAGTTATGTTCAACCAAGAGAAATGTGGAGAAGATTATTTGATGTTTTGCAAAAGATTTTCTAGATTATTTGTAAAAAAGGTATGGATTTAAATGCTAAAAGAAACTAGGGCACAGACTAATCTTAACCTAATAGAGAAAGATCTCCATATTAGAATTCAAGATCTAGAGTTAGAAGCTTATTTGATTAAGTCTAACCATTCGTTAAAAAAGATCCAAAACTATAAGATCTAAGATTAGGAAGCTAGATCCAAATTGAATTGGAATTTGGAAGGTGATAGGTGGTCCAATATTTCTTCAATATAATCAAGTCAAAGAATAAAAGGGAGCTCCTTGAACACATTCACTGTAATGGTGGAAAATCTTCGGATCTAGAGCTAATTCAGTCAACTTTCTTTGAGCATTATTCTTAGGTTCTTTCATTTGAGATGTCTAATACTAACTATGAGGCACTCGATAAATGTCTTCAATTGATTCCCAGAAAAGTGACAAAAGATAGTAAAGACTAAAAAATCTTAACAGTTTGGAAGAAATTAAATGGGCTATTAACTCTTTAGCTAATGACAAATCATCAGGATGTGATGGTCTTCCTGTTGAGTTATACAAAACTAACATAAATTGGATTTCCATTGATTTTTTGGCACTCCATGAAAGCTCATTTAGAAGAAGATCAATGGAAAGAAGCATCAATAAAGGCATGATCAAATTGATACCAAAGAATGGTGACAAAGGTAAAACAAGAAATTAGAGACCAACAACATTATTGAACATCTCTTATAAGATCATTGCTAAATTACTAGCTAAAAGCATTGAGAATTTTTTGAATAGGTTTATCTTAGTTACACAGACAGATTTCATTCGGGGTAGGTATATATAGAAAAATTAATAACTAGTTGGGAAGCAATGCATTGGGCTAAGAAGAGCAAGTAGAATGTTGCTATGGTATTATTTGATTTTTAAAGTGCCTATGATAGAATTGAATGGCCTTTTGTTATTGGGATGTTGCAAGCTTTTAGATTTCACGAGTATTTTTGCAGATAGATAAAGGTGTTGTTCAAGGACTCTTCCACTGTCATGGATATGAATGGAACTCTTACCAGCCCTATTCCTCTTAAGAGATCAATTTGACAAGATGGCTGTATTGCCCCTTCCTTATTTTTGATTGTTGTTGATGCTCTATTTTATTTGCTTAGAGATCCCTCCCTTGGTCCTCATGTTAAAGGTCTCCTCCTACCTAATAATGACACTCTACTAAATTACCATTTTTTTGATGACACTTCTTTGTTCTTAGAATTAGAGAGATTAATTTTTGCAATACCTTGGATAGACTTGGATTATTCGATTTAGCCTAAGGTGCCAAAATTGATCCTCATAAATCTTTAGTTCTAGGTTGGTCTAAACTTCATCATAATTGGGTTTAGTTTATGTTTTGGCAATGGAAAGGCCCTAATGAGATTTTTAGATACCTTGGTATCCCTTTCGCAGCTAATCCTTCTACTAAAGTTATGTGGGAGTGGATCTTTGATAAAATTCAAAAGAAACATGTTAAATGGAAAACTCATTATCTCTCTTTGGTGTGAAGGGTATGAGTTGCACAAAAAGTCTTGTCATCTCATCATATTTACTTTTCTTCTACTTGGTTAATGACTAATTAACAAATGGATAAAATTGAAAAACAATTGAAAGACTTTATGTGTTCTAATGTGATGGGAAACAAATAAAAAAAGAAAAAGAAAAATTGTGTGAATTGGAAGTGGTGTTGTAAACCCAAGTAGTATGGTGGATTGGGTTTGGAGGACTTAAAAAATTATGCTATTGCTCTTGCCTCTAAGTGGATTCTTAAGGCCATATATGGTAATGAACCTTGGAAAGTCTTAACCAAAAATAGCATTCAATGTTCTATCATCTCGAAAGATAAAAATTGGATGAACATTCCATTCTTTGATTTTATATTAGGTGACTTCAAGATCAAGGTCTTCGGTTCTAATGTTTTTACTACCCTCTATAAGGCTTGGACCCATTTAGGGATACTCTTACAAATTAGAGTTGTTGTCCCTTCTCCATGTTATGTTGTCACACGTAGATCATTTTTTTGGGAGTTCTACCTAAATATAAAACTTGTGGCACTTACACAAAGTTTCTCGACAAAACATTGGAATATGTTGGGAGTGACTTTAATTAGTGACTTAATTATTGATAATCATATGGGTACTTGGAATGAACTTAGACCTAGATATGGTATCACACAGACTCAAAAGAAAAATTATAAGTTAATTTGCAAGGTACTTGGTTCATGTAACTTTTCCAAAGCTATTGACTCAGATGGATTTTTCAAACAATTGTTGTGGAAGGATAGAACAATGCTTAATGAAGTAACAGTAGCAAAACTATATAATATGCTTGTGTCTAATCCTAAAATATTTTAAAACAGTGGTCCAAGGGTGGGGATTGTGTTATCCTTTTGTAAATGGTCTTTCCTTTTTTAATATTTATGGCAGTCAAAAGGGGAACCCAAAAAAGCTTTTCTTAAATGGCTTTTATTGCTCAAAAAACTTGCCTTATGATTTAACTTGGAGTTTTTAGGTTTTACTCCTAGCCTTTGCAAATTCTGTGACACAATTGAGTCTTTCGAACAGGTTTTCTATTAGTGTAATTTTTCTATTATGATATGGTCAATTTTTTTTGGCAATCCTATTGTATAGAATTCAAAACCAAGTCTTTCCTGGAGTGAAACTTTAGCTAGATATGTTGAAGATTTTGATGCTAAGTTTAACTCTTTTTGGTTTGTTCTTACATGTGAGATTTTATGATTTCTTTAGAAAGTGAGAAATGAAGAGGTTTTTTTGAAAAAGGATAGAGGACTTACTGATTTTACTTGTAAACTCACACATTTTTCCATTATGTCTCAGGTTTCACTTTCTCTAAAAATCTCTATGGTTCAATTTATGACGTTGGTCAGGGATGGAATGCTACTTACTCATAAAAAAAAGGTCAAGTCTTTCAAAGTACCTTGATGAATTCAATGATATGATGGACCTGAATGATATTAAACAAAATGAAAGAATGATGGAGGATCTATGCATTTCCACTAACACCCAGTAGTCTATTCCTAATGTTTCTACTGGTGGAAAGGTTCACCTAACTAATTATTGTTCTAGCAAGATGGAATGATGAATTGTTTGATGCAAATTTCTTGCAAGCTTTGGATTCTAATGATGGATGGGGCCCGAACATAAATTAATAGCATGTCTAATTTTGATAATCAGCACTATGTAAATCTTTTGGATATACAATATAAATCTTATATAGTTTTGATACTTATTGAAGTGATACAAAATGGATTGAATAATTGTAAGTCATGTTTGGTGATGATATGGTTGTTAGGTTTATTACATTAATTAGGCTAGTTTTTAAGTTTAGTTTAAATAAATAAATAAGTTAGATATATAGTTGCTCAGAAGTTATTCACTCTCCAAATAGGACTCTATTTCAACCTACCCTACCTTTCATTCAAATATAGAAACCAACTCATAACTCACTAATCTTTTTGTAAGGGAAAACAAGGTTATATAAAGTTGTTCACATATCAATGTAATATAATTCAGTATCAATTATGTATTTATCCAAATGTATTTAGAAAATCTGAATCAATAAAATTAGTATTACATATTTTTACTCTTTCATTTGGTATCAAAGCTAGGTACATAGGCAATGCAAAGTTAACCATGAGATGGAAATGTGTCGTGCCCAGTAGTGACGACAATGTTTGTATGCAATAGTGAAGTTTTGAAGCAATACTCATAGGCATTGCATTCATTATAGATGCAAGAGGAATGATTTTGGTTGGTAGAAAGAATATATGTTTCTAACAGTTTGAGGAGTCAAAGAAGACAAATTCCCTATCAGCACATTCAAGAAAATGGATAAAGGAATTGAATCATTACCAAAGAACACTATCTGTTAACATCAAATTACTATGTGAAAGTGAAGGGAGAAGCATCATTAAATTTAGTTATTGTTCTCTTTCACAATAATATCATGAGTAGTGCTACCGTGTATCTATTTTGTATTCTATGAGATCGTCAATTTGGAGAGTATGTGGTGTTTCTATGATAGAGATTTTTCTTGGCCTCTCATAATTTGTAAATTGCTTTGGTTCATATGTTAGTCAACTTGGAGAACCATTTTTTGCAGCATTGGATGCATTTTAATTTAAAAATTTGTAAAGAGTGTTAGCTTTTCTATTGTGCATTTTATTTAAGTTGTGTGATTTTCTTTCAAAGCAATCAAGAAGAAATTGGATAAAATGACTACTATTGCTAAGTTTGAAGGTTTTGATTTCTACACTGCCAAGCTTAGGTGTCGTGTGCATGGGTCTGCGCACGAAGGACATTCAGGGTTGGTATGTCTGCCTGACCCATGATCTAATACATATAACATTTGTTTTTATGTATGTATGTATACATATGTATGTATATATATATATAATATGTGTATATATAAATATATAAATTTGCAAAATTTAAATATGAAAATCCAGATCTGGTATCATATATATATATATATATATATATTTTCCACAGAATATATATATATATATATATATATATATATATATATATATATATGATTTTATGAGGTTCCTATAAAATATTTTCTCTTTATTTCGTCAATAACTTTCTAATATATTTGGCTACAATTGAACCCTAGCCCCATGTTCTTTTCAGATTTATGCAAATAAGATTCTCAAATATACTTTAACTACCCATATTGAGAATGCATATAATTTAAATAGAAAAATCCTCAGAAAACACATGGAAAACATGATGAAGACAGGGGAATGCAAGATGCAAAAATAGGATAAGTAATATCACAAGAATCTACCTAGATTTTGATGCTAATTCGCTCTTCCTCAGAAAACCTGCAGAGCAAGCTCCTCCCTTCTTCAGAGTTGTTGAGTCCTCCAATGCTCCGAATGCTCTCCATGCTATGTCTAAGCTTTTAGGAATGCCTGAATATAAAGAGCTCTCAGGAAATACCGAGAATGCCTCTAGAAACAGCTAGAAGGTGTCACCAAGTAAGCATGTGTCTTTTCCAACCTTCTAGATGAGTCATAGGGTTGTAGACACGATCTGAGTCCATAACATAATGTCTAATAGTTTCAAAACAATACCACTAATCCATCAGCACAATCTAGTCTAACATAGTCTGATAATAATAGCAACAATAAGTCCAGAAAAGATGTGAATGAGGGCAGGCACTACAATAAAATTGAAAAAAAATTGAAAGACTTTATGTGTTCTAATGTGATGGGAAACAAAAAACAAAAGAAAAAGAAAAATTGTGTGAATTGGAAGTGGTGTTGTAAACCCAAGTAGTATGGTGGGCTAGGTTTGAAGGACTTTAAAAATTATGCTATTGCTCTTGCCTCTAAGTGGATTCTTAAGGCCATATATGGTAATGAACCTTGGAAAGTCTTAACCAAAAATAACATTCAATGTTCTATCATCTCAAAAGATAAAAATTGGATGAACATTCCATTCTTTGATTTTCTATTAGATGACTTTAAGATCAAGGTCTTTGGTTCTAATGCTTTTACTACCCTTTAGAAGGCTTGGACCCATTCAAGGATACTCTTACCAATTAGAGTTGTTGTTATCCCTTCTCCACGTTATGTTGTCACACATAGATCAATTTCTTGGGAGTTGTACCTAAATAGAAAACTTGTGGCACTTACACAAAGTATCTCAGCAAAACATTAGAGTATGTTGGGAGTGACTTTAATCAGTGACTTAATTATTGATAATCATATGGGTACTTGGGATGAACTTAGACCTAGATATGGTATCACACAGACTCAAAAGAAAAATTATACATTAATTTTCAAGGCACTTGGTTCATGTAAGTTTTCCAAGGCTATTAACTCAAATGGATTTTTAAAACAATTGTTGTGGAAGGATAGAACAATGCTTAATGAACTAACAGTAGCAAAACTATATAATATGCTTGTGTCTAATCCTAAAATATTTTCAAAGAGTGGTCCAAGGGTGGGGATTGTGTTCTCCTTTTTCTAAATGGTCTTTCCTTTTTTAATGTTTATGGTAGTCAAAAGTGGAACCCAAAAAAGTTTTTCTTAAATGGCTTTTATTGCTCAAAAAACTTGCCTTATGATTTAACTTGGAGTTTTAGGTTTTACTCTCAGCCTTTGCAAATTCTGTGACACAATTGAGTCTTTGGAACATGTTTTCTTTTAGTGTAATTTTTCTATTATGATATGATCAATTGTTTTGGGCAATCCTATTGGATGGAATTCAAAACCAGGTCTTTCCTAGAGTGAAATTTTAGCTAGATATGTTGAAGCTTTTGACTCTAAGTTTAACTCTTTTGGGTTTGTTCTTACATGTGATATTTTATGATTCCTTTAGAAAGAAAGAAATGAAGAGGTTTTTTTGAAAAATGATAGAGGACTTACTGATTTTACTTGTAAACTCACAAATTTTTCCATTATGTCTCAAGTTTCACTTTCTCTAAAAATCTCTATGGTTCAATTTATGACGCTGGTCAGGGATGGAATGCTACTTACTCATAAAGACAAGGTCAAGTCTTTCAAGTACCTTGATGAATTAAATGATATGATGGACCTGAATGACATTAAACAAAATGAAAGAATGATGGAGGATCTACGCATTTCCACTAACACCCAATAATCTATTCCTAATGTTTCTACTGGTGAAAAGGTTCACCTGACTAATTATTGTTCTAGCAAGATGGAATGATGAATTGTTTGATGCAACTTTCTTGCAAGCTTTGGATTCTAATGATGGATGGGGCCCGAACATAAATTAATAGCATGTCTAATTTTGATAATCAGCACTATGTAAATCTTTTGGATATACAATATAAATCTTATATAGTTTTGATACTTATTCAAGTGATACAAAATGGATTGACTAACTGTAAGTCATGTTTGGTGATGATATGGTTGTTAGATTTATTACATTAATTAGGCTAGTTTTTAAGTTTAGTTTAAATAAATAAATAAGTTAGATATATAGTTTCTCAGAAGTTATTCACTCTCCAAATAGGACTCTACTTCAACCTACCCTACCTTTCTGTCAAATATAGAAACCAACTCAAAACTCACCAATCTTTTTGTAAGGGAAAACAAGGTTATATAAAGTTGTTCACATATCAATGTGATATAATTTAGTATCAATTATGTATTTATCCAAATGTATTCAAAAAATATGAATCAATAAAATCAGTATTATATATTTTTACTCTTTCATTTCGTATCAAAGCTAGGTACACAGGCAATACAAAGTTAACCATGAGATGAAAATGTGTTGTGCCGAGTAGTGACGACAATGTTTGTATGCAATAGTGATGTTTTGAAGCAATACTCACAAACATTGCATTCATTATAGACACAAGAGGAATGATTCTGGTTGGAAGAAAGAATACACGTTTCTAACAGTTTGAGGAGTCAAAGAAGACAAATTCCCTATCAGCACATTCAAGAAAATGGATAAAGGAATGGAATCATTAGCAAAGAACACTATCTATTAACATCAAATTAATATTTTAAAGTGAAGGGACAAGCATCATTAAATTTAGTTATTTTTCTCTTTCACAATAATATCATGAGTAGTGCTACCGTGTGTCTATTTTGTATTCTATGAGATCTTCAATTTGAAGAGTATGTGGTGTTTCTATGATAGAGATTTTTCTTGGTCTCTCATAATTTGTAAATTGCTTTGGTTCATATGTTAGTCAACTTGGAGAACCATTTTTTGCAGCAGTGGATGCATTTTCATTTAAAAATTTGTAAAGAGTGTTAGCTTTTCTATTGTGCATTTTATTTAAGTTGTACGATTTTCTTTCAGAGCAATCAAGAAGAAATTGGATAAAATGACTACTATTGCTAAGTTTGAAGGTTTTGAATTCTACACATGGGAAGATTTTTGCTATAAATAATAGAACTAAATAGGAGGCTAGAGGCAATGGAAGTTGGAGGAATTTTATCATCTTGAGCTAGCTTCTCACTCACATGGAAAGCAAGTATTTATGTCCTTTTAAAGTCAAAGCTTGCAAGATTCATCCCTAAAGAGAAGAGGGGACTTGATATATTTGTGTCCCTGAAGAAAAGAGGGGGCTTGGCTGCATGATTGTCCTTCTATGGAGCGAGTAGGGTAGGATTTGAAGAATGGCATTAGAAACACTTGGAAGAGATGTCACCTTTTAGAGGAAAGGCATCCATGTGCAGACAACTAGTGGTGATTGTTTCTAGGCACTTGAAGAGTCATTAAACACACTCGGAGGGGATGTGGACTTTCGGAGGAAATGCATCTTATGTGCATCACTAGAGGAAGCATCAAGAACACTCCATGGAGATGTGAAATTTTAGAGGAAATATGTCTGAAGTTGGGATATGAGAGCAACTTCAAGATTAGGATTTGCAATATAAAGTTGCAGAGAGAGATCTACTTTTAATTATTGGTGAATGAGCTTATTCAAAGTTTCCAGGGGAAATGTTCGACTTATTACATTAATTAGGTTAGTTTCTAATAAGGGGAAATGTTATATTTGTTGGGTTAATGTAATAAGGCGGAATATTAGATTTATTATATTAATAAGGCTAGTTTTAAAGTATAGTTTAAATAAATAAATAAGTTAGATATATAGTTGCTCAGAAGTTATTCCCATAAGTAGTTGTTGTAAGGGGAAAAAAAAGTTACATAAACTTGTTCACATATCAATGTGATATAATTCAGCATCATTTCGGTATCAATTATGTATGTATCAGAATATATATTCAGAAAATTTGAATCAATAAAATCAGTATTTTATATTTTTCCTCTTTCAATTGTAGCTTTAAAAGTATAACACTCTGGTAACTTATGCTGAATAGATCTTGATGAACCTATTGTATTCAGTTTTCACACTATTCTAATATAAATTTTTTCTAGGCTTACTACTCTATTAACTTTGCAAGACATGTTCTCCATTAACAATATCTCAAGGATTAGGCTATTGGTGAAAAATATGCAGAAGACGGAGGCTGGAGACAATGATCATTTGTTGCGTGTTGAAAGCATCGTCATGGTTTCTACAAACGCCTTCCAACAAAAAAATACAATACTCTACATTGCTATGTATATTGATGGAGTGATGACTCCATGCCACATCACACCCTGACATTATTAATTTAGCATTTATCAGTCAAGAATTTAACACTTAATTCAACAAATAACATCAAACAGAAACACGGTATTTTAATTCCTAAAGTCAATACTATCTTTGCCTCCCTATTATTGATTGACAGTTTCTCTTCAAGATATCCCAACATATGCTTTTAATGCATTGTCAAAAACATAATATTACCTAGATATTTTTACTTAAATAATATAGAGATTAAATCAAATTTCATTATGACAAAAATGTCAACTGTACAGTTTGTAGAGAGGATAGCGGCATCCTTATATAACAGATAAGTGCACATTGTCCTTCATCCACCAAAACCAAAATATAACGAACACCTAATCCAGAAATATACAGAAACCCTAATTTTCTGAATTCATGCAAATAGGAATGCAACTGAGCATTTATTCTAAATTTTCGAGTACAATCAATATTAAATGTGTTAACAGGCATCAATTTTATTCTAAATTTTCGAGTACAATCAATATTAAATGTGTTAACAGGCATCAATTTTATCTGGGAAGGACAAATAAACAATGTCTCCGTTTCTCTAATATATTATTCCACTAAAACATCCATGAAACCCTGAGTCCGATATATGCATTACAAGAGCAATGCAATTATCTCCAGTTTAAATGATATTGAACATCAACATAATGAATTCAACAGCATATAGCAGTTGTAAACACAAGCAAAACTGATAAATAAACACAATAAATTCCATAGTATATAACGGTTCCAAAGACAAACCAACGGAACCAGCAATTATAAATATGCATTGCAGAAACAGTAAATAGATCTGCTCTCTACACATTTATTTAATACTCCGAAGCCATTATTCATCAGTAGTTAGGGCCTCAGGCATACAATATGACACAAAGTGCTTTCTAGTCATGGCACGCATTTAGCAGAAGAGACTGTCATGGGAAATTTATAAGTTTGTGCATAAACGAAGGACACAGAGCCTCCGGCCGTTATGGGCTTCCCATCGTTAACAAGGCAGTCATTGATACTCAAACGCTTGAAAAATCTTGGGTCAATCCATATGGCAGAGGCGAAGGATCCACAGTCGAGATGTATTTGTGCAATGGAGCAGCCTGTGCTGCACACATTCGCTACTGTCACTGTGTATGATGGTGTAATTTGGTTTGGCATCGGAGAGTTGGGGCTTTGATTAACTACTATGTTTTTCTCGCAAGCCGGAACCAGTTTCTCCGCGAATCGACCTGCAAATTTAATTATACCCATCAAATTCCTAGCTATGAAAAAATACATAAGGTATTTCAAGGATTTGACTTACCCACACGATCCAACAGCCTACGGTTTGTGTAGCTTAAAGTCACAGTGTCATTTGTCACATTGGACGCCACCACGGAGCGTGAATCTTGCATTTCTGAAAAGCCTGCATATATCACAAATGAGTTATGTGGTCTAAAAAAGTTGAAGTAAAAAGCTTAGAACTGCATATTGATGGTGTAAAATTGGTACCCGAGACACCCTTGAAGAATATGAGGAGAACAAAGAAGGCGGACACATTGATCAAGTTCAGCATCGTCATCGTTCCTGTGAACACTTTGGAATTACATAGCAGTTTGCCTTCCAGTGGTTTATATAGCAATCTAGCCACATCACACGCCGGTATGCTTGTGCAGCCGACCGCAAGGCTGTTTAACAGTTATTTTTAAATAATATTTAAAACCACAAGACATTATATAATTATTTTCAACTAATTATTAAATAGTAAATAGCTGTCATAATTTTGCTTGTTTTGGGCTATGATGATTCAAAGCAGCGATTATATTGTTGTTTCTAAATCTTCTCTTTGTTTTTATTGGAATCATTGGAATCAGGGCCCTCTTCCCACTGAATGGGGTTTTCCCACTGACTTAATTAAAAATATTATTAAATTTATATTTAATCAAAAACATTATTTAGTTTCTTATTGTATTTTCTATAGGTTATACGATTGCAATCAGTTGTACTTAACTAAATATTAAATTTTCCTATGTCAATGAATATTTTTCATTTTAATTTTAACTTTTAATTTTTGTAATGTTTTTTATGAAATTTTTAATTTTTAAAATTTTAAAATTTATTTTACTTGAATTTCATTGACTTATAAATTTGGGTCTTATAGGAACAGATTTTGAGAAACCATATTTTGTTATGTAAAACTATTATATCAATAATTTGTTATAACATACAATGATTTTAATTAAATATTTTTCTTTCTTGTCATATATTGTATGAATAATATTTTTTTAGTTTAAATAAAATATTAATAATTTAAATAAAACTTTAATTATTTATAATGGTATGCTGACATGTATATTTAATTATAAATTATAATTTTTCTATTAAAAATATTTTTTATCTAAATCAAAAATTACATTTTTAATGTAAAAGTATAATTTATAAATTTATACAAATTAATCAAATTTATAATAAATTAATAAAATTATATTAAAATTTATCAAATTTAGAGTCAATCTTATTCAATCTTAAAAATGACACAATTTTTCCTAATGGTTAGTTTAATAGTTTAGTGGGTTGAACCGTGAACCTACTGAACTGAGTAAGAACCTTGTTGGCATGTGGCGCAGACCTATAGAAGCCAAGAAGTCATGTTTCGTATGACTCCTTTTCCTACATAAATTAGTTGTTAAAAAGCTATATGGTAACATTAACATTTGTTCCTTTTGTAGAGAAGCTTGTAGAATTTTTGGGCCTAATTGTGCACCATGGTTTAATATTCTAAAAGTATTAACTGGTCACTCCCTGCACTTAACATTTATGATAAAGATGAAAACATTTTTAAAGGTAGTTCTCTTAGGAAATCTCTTTGGAAATTTATGTTCCTTAATATTTTTGCTACCATTGAAGTTGATTAAAACTCATTTGCTAAACTCCTAGGAGATAATAGATAATGATGTAAAAGAAAGAATTGACATAGAGGCAATAATTTCTAGGCCATCGGTAGTTTTCTTTTTGTATTTCGATATATTGGAAATTATACTTCTATGTAACCAGTGTGTTAATATTTTCTACAAGGTTGAAACTAATTGATAAGCTATCTTAACAAGCACTTTATTATTATATATTATGTTTTAATTATAATCAATAAAAGAAATAGTTTCCTAGGTTTTTTGGTTTAATATAAATAAATTTATAGAAATCATATAAAAAACAATCATATATTTATGTTACAAAATAATAAACAAATGTTCTTATTGTTTACTATTTTTTCTTTATATTATACAAAATAAAAATGCAACTTTAGAATTATTTATTTATACTAATATAAATTAGACTATTTTAATTTTGAGCAATTTTATTTAAAATTGAAATTTTGAATTAAAATATTAAAACTCAATCTTGTTGCTAGTGTACCAGAAAATAATGGTGTTTGAAGATTCTAATATAAATAGTGTTTGAAGATGATTATCATACTTTAGGCATGAAAATGGCATTTTTAAAAGTTTTTTGATGAGTTGGTAATCTACGAAAGAATGTATAATCATTATTACCATTATTAATATGATATTACATGTTATGTATATAATATTATTACATGTAATGCATAGAAATATAGTAATATGTTTTTTGAAAAGGATCATACATAATACTATGATATGTTTTAAATTCTCCCTTTATACTCATTGACTCTTTAACTTATCCAAACCTTGGCGGATGTAACTATGCCTACTTCTATGTGTAATGAAGGAGTTGCTTCTATAAGGTCCTCTAGTCTTTTTTTTATTATGGGGTGTTCTATATGGTTATCATCCTATTTTGGCTGAGGTTATGGATACTCCTACAAGGTATTGCTTTTTCAAAGAAAAAGCTTGAAAGGATATTATCAACACTTTTGGTTCCCTTTTATCCCCAACTCTCATTAAATTGCATATGCTCACTTGCTACAAAAAGAGCTTCCTTATGTAATTGTGTGCCTTTTCTTTGTTGAGCAATACTACAATGACATATGCTTCCTTGTAGATACTGATTATACTTACATCCAAGATTTTGTATCTAGGAATAGATGGCTAAGGCACCTAGGCTACGAAATTAATGTTGATGAAGCCTCAGGTGCCATCACTACACTCTTTGCTAAAGAAGTTGACAAAAGTGCCAAGATATTTGGAAATTATGATGTTGTGAAGTCAAAGGTTGAGATGGAATTGAAGACAGCCTCTACTTTAAAAAAGAAGGACAAAATGGTAAAGAAACTGAAGGCCAAGTTTGGAGAAGGTGGAGGTGATGATGAAGAAGAAGATGATGAAGAAGATGAAGAGGAAGAAGAGGAGAAAGGTCAAGAACCTTTAGCTTTGGTCCAAGGCATGGGTGAGGACAAAGAAGAAGAAGGTGCCAAGGAAGAAGAAGCCAAGGAAGGACAAGTAAAGCCAAAACCTAAAAAGAGGAAGGCTAAGGCACAACTTGCAGCCAAACCAAAAGTAAAAAGGGCTACCAAGCCAAGACAACAAAGACAACTGCTCCAACAAGAAGGGCTAGTACAAGGGCCACTACTCAAAAGGCCAAAGAGCAGGCAAGCGAGAAAACAAAAGAAACTAAATAGAAGAACCCAATTCAAAAGAAACAAAGAAGAAAATACATTGCCCAACCCATAACAAATGATGAAAAGATAGAGTCAAAAGATAAAAGCTAGTTTAGGGATGTAATTCATGCACCTAAATCTAATCTTGAGAATATATGTGATAATGTTAAGGATAATGCAAACATGACAGGCTTGAAGAATATTGATTTTGAAAAACTTAGAAGAGAAGAGAAAAATAAGGTAGAAGAATCAGGATATGCCATGAAGTCTAAACTCAAGAATACTCCATTTGAATTAGACAACACAATGTCCAAGGAGTTATACACCATTGTAGAAAATAAGTGGAATTATTTCTTAAACTTGGAAAAGAAAATAAGGGAATCGACCCTAGTCCAAGTGATGCTTTAAGTAAAAAAAGGGAAAATTATCAAGGCCAATAAGAAATATGGTAGCATTTGTGCATCTACATATAAGGCATTCAGTATACTCCAAAACAACATTGAAGATGTTGTAAAGAAATCCACTCAAAATGTGTAAATTGATATATGGATTGACAACTATCAAAGCAAGAGAAGAGGATCCCTTTGATGGAAGAAATGATGGAAATGAAGAGAAAGAAAAGGAAGAGGAGATAGAAAAAGAAAAATAAGACACCACTGTGCTGGAGACACAAAAGAAAACAGGTGAAATGGCCATAGTTGAAGAGCAGCAAATAGAACAAAGTGTGTAAGACACACAAATGCCAGCCATGAGAACTCCACATGATAAAAGCACACCTACAAAAACCATAATCATAAATGATTTTTGTGATATCTCACCTTAGAATATCAATCCATTAATTGTAGAGGACCTAAAGAAAATCCTTGACCAATCCACACTACAAGCTAGATTGTGTGATAATCTTGTGTTGGTTAGTATTGAAGAGCTTCAGAAGGCAATAGCTAATATAACAAAGGATAAGGTGAATACAAAAGAACCACATTCTTCCATCCCTCCAACTACTAGTGCTCAACCTCTAGTGCAAACATCAGATGATACATCTACAAAGCCTGACACTACTATAAAAGTTGTCATGGTTGAACAACAAATTGACATTACTCAAGAGGATAAAGGTTTAGAAGCACAAATAGGATAGGTAGAGATACCTATACCTGATACACAAACACAAGGAGTAGGTCAAATAATAGTAATTGACCAAAGTAGAACTGATGAAAAAGACATAACAAAGGTGAAGAAGCAAGAAGTCATACAAACATTGGTAAATCTACCAACATTTGGCTCTCCTACAAAAGTCCTTCAAAGACCAAGCACTGATGTAACACCATTACATATTTCAGCACCAGGCTCCAGCTCAACCAAGGTTTCCAAGGTATTTCACTATGGAGATGCAATTTTAGATGAAGAAATAGTGATACCCATATATGACTATGCAGCCATGACACTAGAGTGAATAGGCATAACACAAGAAGCCTTAGAAAAGAAGAAACAACAAGAAATACTCAGAAAGGAGTATTAAAAAAGGCAAGCATTAAAAGATATTAAAGACATATTTTTAGATGCTTTTAGCTTGTAAACACCTGATGAACCAAAACCAATATTAGAACAATTATCAAAAATTGTGGAATAGGTGAATAATGAAGATCAAGAAACCAATGTAAAACTTATGGAATGGTCTAAGAGAAAATTTCAAGGAAAAGTCAATGAGAAAAAATTTAGTGATATAGCACTCTCACAAGTTGAATTTTCTACTAAAATTGAGAAAGTGAAGAAGGTACTTGAGAACATATTCTCAATGTACACAAAATTGTGTGATCCCACACTCTTCACATAGGAAATAAGCCATAAAATTCTAAGTCTGGAAAGTAATGTGAAACTATTATGTATGCAATTACCTAAGAACCTAGCTCAAAGTGAGAAGCATTTCCATTAATTGCTTCAAACACAAAGTCAACTAGCTATGTTAATAGTCGAAGAGGCTAATATAAGAGCCAAGTTGATTAACATTCAAGCCTTCCTTATACTTCATATGGAGATACTCCACAAGGAACTAGGCTATGCAGAAATGATGTTAAAGAAAGATCCTAATCTTTCAACATTAGATGGACTAGTTCACCTTGCAATAGAGAAAGCCATCCAAATAAAATAATTGGATGTTGCATTAGACAACTGAGATTTTTCTCTAAATATTATAATGGAAGTCGACAAGAAATTTTTGGACAAATACACAATCTATGTATAGACCCTTTGACATAAGTGTCAAAAAGGGGAGATAAAGAGTAAGGGGGAGATACATATGCAAGGGGGAGATAAAGAGTAAGAGGGAGAGAAAACAGAGGGGGAGCAAATAGAAAAAGAGAAGAAATAGAGTATATATTAGATAAAGAGTATTAGTATTTTTGAAGCCAAAGAGTATTAGCAAGAGGCAAATCTATGGAGAATAGATTTTGGATATAGAATAGGAACATTAACTTAGGGAGACTACAAAATTTCGAGGTATATAAGTCTATTATAGAAATTTGAATTTTTTTGAATTTTTGTATATATATGTCAAGTTGTGAATTTATTATACTCAAGGACATTTTATTTGTTATACATTGTTAACTATTTTTTGCACTCATGTCAAAGGAGGACATTGTTGATCTCAAATTGGTTTTAACAATTAAGTGTCAATAGACTAAAGATATTTACTAAGTTCATGTTGAGCTAGTGATACATGTCGAGTATAATATGTATAAATGTCAAGTTACAATGAGTGCCAAGTCACTCAAATGTCGAGAAGATAGACCATGTCGAGTGATTCAAGTGTCAAGCATATAGTTGATTCTGTGCAAGTTTAGGTGCTGAGCCAAAAGCAAAGTTACAATAAGTGTCAAGCATATGCATTATTAAGTGTTGAGCATTGGCATTATAGAGTGTCAAGTAACACAAATTGGATCAGGATAGAAGAATCAGTTAGCAAAACAAAGGATCGAGGATACAAAATTTACATATCAGATCATAAAGGATCAGGAAAGTCAAAATTGAGATTTGAAATCAGAAATACAAAGTTGTAAGTTATCAAATCAAACATTCTACTATTACTTTCGAACAACTATATCAATACAGTGAAATCCTTTGGACTAAAGTTGTCTTAACAGTCATTGCAAAATACTTTAATAGGGTGACATTCCAAGTGAATGTTCTAAAAGTCCTTTAACTAAGGACACTTCTAATAGGATGTTAAAATCCTTTAACAAGGGTGGACTTAATAGTCTCCTGTAGCCATTAACATAGTAGGCCTTTCACAGGGTAGATCATGTTTCATGGTCAACACTTTGTACCCTTAACAAGAGACTCTTTATTGCTACAGTACTAAAGAATTGTAGGTATCATCTCCACCCTAGTTTTACCTTCTCATTGGAGGATTTCTAGGTAATCATATCAAGTGTCAAGTGTGTGTGTGATTACATGTTTGATGCATTTTCTTTACATTTTCATGTCAGATTATCACATGCATCTAATGAATGGTAAAAAGGTTTTAAGTGCTAAAAGTTTGAATTTCTAATTCAACCCCCCCAGAGGTATATGTTTCCCATTTTTAATTCCAACATCAACAAAATCAGATTTTCATAGGTTTTAAGCAAGGAAACTTCTTGAAGAGTTTCTATGATGGACGGATACTAGATCCAAAAAGATCCATATGTATTTGCTTGGAAACTTACAAAAGATATATGAAGAAGATGGTAAAGATAATCCTTTTTTCTCTTAGAAGCCAAAATCATTTTCAGAAAGAAGTTCCACATGCTATTATATGGAGTGCTTTGATTAGAAGGACGATTCATGTGAATCTAGGATGGGAAATGATGGTTATAAAAGTGGCCCAATGCCAACACCTTTGGCTCATCAAAATCATAATTTCATTGATCCTAATCAGGTTCAGTTTTTTAAAAGCTTCTATTGCAATGCACACCTAGATCCTGACAAAGTCCACCCTTCTTTACTTCAAACACTAAAAAAGCTTGAGAAAGAAGACACATGCAAGAATTATTTCCTTGGTAACAAAAAATCTCCCAATCGAAATGTTAGAAAGGAGTCATCTAGATCTACATACATGAAAGGTCATTGGGATTTTATGTCTAATGAATGAGATGGTTAGGAAATGAAGTTTATAAAAGAAGAAGGGTCTGCTAATGTGTTAGGATATCGCTATGAAGATATCAAAACCCTAGAGAATGTATTCAATCATTTCAATCCTAATGAGAAAGAAAAAGAGATATCAAATGTTTCTGAGGGAACTGCATAACATATGATTAAAACTGAGGGAAATATGGATCAAGGTGAATTTCATACCACTTTTATTCCTACTTGGTGCCTCAATGCTTCATATGATGACTTCCTCTATGGAGAAGACCTTCCTACTTCTCCACCACTAATAATTAATGATGAGAACTTTATTGCTGAAGTTAATTCTTTAGAATATTGTTCACAATATTCTACCATTACCACTGATGAAGAAATAATCTTAAGTGAAGTATTGTAGACATCTCCATTAACTCCTGAGATTGAAGTCTTTACTTTTGAGGATGTTGAAGAGTTTTTAGAAAATGGTATGATCATCAAAAGAGTAGAAGATCATTTTTAAGAGAAAGATGATGAGTTAACAAGAAATCCTTTTCAAGGTTACATGGAAGTTGAATATGAAGCTTTCCTATTTTGTGAAGATGTTCATCAAGAAGAATCCATGAACCAAGTTTGTGAAAACATTGATGAAAATTTAACAATAGGTACGATGGAAATGAGAATTAATGATAGGATTCAAGTAAGAGAAGATGACACATTAAGTTCTCACTCTTCCTCATGATTGAAACCTAAATTTGAAGCATTCAAGTTCACAAGTGGAGACTACAATGAAGAAAACATTGTGACGGTATCTCAAACTAGTCGAGTACTTGGCCTTGAAGAAATGTGTTGTGATCTAAAGATTGAAAAATGTGAAGATGAAGGAATAGATGATTATTCTATTTTAAAAGAATTACCCTTACATAAATATCAATTGATGATCAATTCTCATGATCAAATAGACTCATTAAAGGATGTGCACACCAAAATGGAAAAGATGGTTGTTTCTTCTTGGAGTGATCTAATAGGAGAAGAGGAAGAAATACATCATGGGAAGATCCACTTTGACAAGGATGTGCATTCATATTGAAATAATTTCATAGAGAATACAAACATTATCATCCCCATGGAAAAGAAAGAGAGACTAGTGTTAGAAATAAGTTTAGGAATTCATGATGACCAATCATTTGAATTTCAAGTAGAGGAATTGTCAAGTAAATAAAAGTATCATAAATACATTCAAAAATTCAACTCTTTCAAAATGAAGTTATCAATGACATGCAACATCAAGTAGAGTTGTTTTAGAGGTCAAATATTTTTTATGAAGCTTGTTTATTTGGATACTTTACTTTCTCCAAAGATGTGGGGCATGCTAGGAATCTCAAGGTTATAATTTAAGAAGTGCACTTTTTATTTTTGAACCCATGGAAGCTTGAGATTTTTCACATGTTGGCACACCATGGTATTTATTATCTCCAACAAGTGAATGGGTTTGCATGATTATACATCTTCTCACTCGAGGTAGAGAAACCTACCTTATACATAATCTAGTTAGGAGTTTTATTATGTTTTTTTTTTTATGCCTTGTCTTCCTTTTAGCTGTCCTATTTTTGGTGTCATTTTTCCACTTTGTAAAGTGGTTCCTCATGTGACTCTATACCCTAATGGATAAGGCACTATTCTAGTTATTCTAGATTCAAGCTTCATCCTTGTTAGTCCTTCTCCCCAAATACAACCAACTATTGCCCAGATATCAAAAATTGCTCTAAATTTTCAAAATCATTGTCATGTCAAACTATGGTTATTCCTTAAGGATATACCTCTTTCTAAAATTTAAATGATTTCTTGACCTCAATATTTTTAATCATTGTTACCTTTTGAATATCTTTGGCTCATTCCTATCTCTGTCCAACACTTTGGATTTTTGAAATTTTGTTCCTACGTTTGAAGTTATCAAAGATTAATGAAGCTTCCAAAAACATGTGTTTCATTTCAAAATCTTAACCTCTCCATTAGAAAGGTTAAGATATGTTTCTAAAATATGTATTTTCATTTCAGTCATTAACCATTAACCTCATCAAAACAGGTTAAGTTTTGGGCTCCAAAACACATATTTCAATTTGAAATCTTAACCTCTCCACGTTCTTTTTTAAAGAAACGGTTAAGATAAGTTTCCAAAATTAACCTCTAATCCAAAAAGCTTAAGAGTGGAGTTCAAAACCCAAAATTTGGAGATAGTTATTAACCTCCTTGTTCAATTGATAAAGGTTAATGAATCATCAACTATACCAAAAACCACAAACGTTTAGCTAAACACAGGCTGCTAGTCATTCACGAAAAATTGAATCCCAGAGAGGTCGTTTTATTATAGAATAAAGTATGCCTCAATCGTACCTCTATTTTTCATAGAAATCACATCAAATGTACTTTAAGCATGAATTTCAAATGGTGAGTTGAAGATTATAAAAATTTCTACCAAGGTAAAATTGTTTGAAAGACAACGACTTATTTGATAAAGCACTCAGATTGGAGCTTTGAAAGTGTAATTGGTAGACACTTTGTGGAATAATAAATAATGAAAGCAATGTGGGAGCACTAACCAAGCATGTTATTTGTTTGATATGATACCCCTCTACTAGTTCACAACCTCTAATGCAGTAATGGAAGATGGAAAGTATTAAGTTTTTGACCAAATGTGTCTAAGGAATGGCCATCATATCTTTCTTTCAAAGAATCATAATACATCAAAGATGTATGATATTAGCTTAAGCATACCATCTCCAACATTTAGCCTACAAAGACACTAAATGGAATTGGAAAGTTGGTCATTCATTCTTTCAATGGGTCTAGCACTCAAACATTTGACACATGCTCAAAGCATTGGCTTGGCTTTGAGATCATCAAACTACTGGTAGAGAAATTCCAATCCAAATTTTGAAGATGACTTTGAATGTTGATAGAGGAGGGGATAATAGTGTGAATCAATAGTTTGACATAATCTATTGGGACCAGTGGACTGAAGGGAGTTTTCCAACTATCTAACAAATTATCTATCCTTTAATTCATTACTTTTATCATGAGCACTGGTCAAACAAGCATAGATAAATCACAGATATAAGACTCCTTTTTAATTGCCAAATTCCATGAAGAAATGTACATCCTATACTCATGTTAACCAAAGCCATCAAAAGCAATAGAAATACCAATAAAATACTAGGGCAAGTGCATGGTATTTTTTTGATATAATGTTGGTCTGTATATAATCACCTCAAGGAATTTGCTAGAAAAGTTGGAATTCTCTAGAAACATATTGAATAACTCACACTTGTCTCTAGCTAGAAGTTATCACACAAAGTTATAAGATTGGATACTTGTATCAACAATGAAGTTGGTTTTCCCTACATTGAGGAATCATCTTCAACATTTCAAAATCCTAAGCATTGGCATCAATGAGTAGCATTTGCAAACAATTTGAAGGGTGCGTGATAAATTTCTACATTTGTTAAAGCCTCTAAGGCTAAGAATCACAATAATGAGTGTGGCAGAATGCTTTGAATATTTGTCACAAGGTGGATAGGTTAATAGGACATTTTATTGACTAATCTAACCAATAAAAAGGAAAGTTAATTATTTAATAAAATGTGTGTGCATCAACCTGATCAGTGACAAAGCAATTGAACTATTTGATATAATGTCCATTGATTGGTTGAAGCATAACAAGGTGTCACCTCCAGTTTAGAGTTGTGCACGGTGTAAAGAAGAATATTATCAATATTCTAAGCACAAATAATATGCCTTTTAACTATCTGACTAAATGTCTCAAGCTTGGAGGCTTTGTACATAAATGAAAAGCTTAATGAAGCATCCAAAACTAACCTCTCATCCAAAAAGGTTTAGGTTGGAGTTCAAAACATGTATTTTGGAGATCGTTATTAACCTCCTTGTTCAATTAATAAAGGTTGATAAATCATCAACTATACCAACAACCATAAACATTTGGCTAAACACAAGTGGCTAATCGTTCACAAAAAATCAAATCCCAGATAGGGCTTTTTACTATAGAGTAAAGTATGCCTCAATTGTACCTCTATTTTTCATTGAAATCAGACCAAATGTGCTTTAAGCATGAATTTGAAATAGTGAGTTGAAGATTATAACAATTTTTGCTAAGTTAAAACCATTTGAAAGAAAATGACTTATTTGATAAAGCACTTAGATTGGAGCTTTGAAAGTGTCATTGGTAGACACTTTATGGAATAATAAATAATGAAAGCAATGTGGGAGTGCAAACCAAGCATGTGATTTGTTTGATAGGATACCCTTCTACTATCTTGTAGCCTGTAATGCATTGATGGAAGACTACAAGTATTAAATTTTTTACCAAATGTGTCCAATGAATGCCAATCATTTCTTTCCTTTAGAAAACTCTAAGATAGATTTAGAATACATGGAAGACGTATGATATTAGCTTATGCATACCATTTCCAATGTTTAGCTTGCAAAGACACTAAATGGAATTTGTTGCAAAAGCTAGAGGTCTCTGCAAACATATGGAATAACCAACACTTGTGTCTATCTCAAAGTTATCACATAGAGTTATAAGATTGGATATTTATATCAACGATGAAGTTGATGTTCCCTACATTGGGGAATCATCTTTAACATTTCACACTCCCAAGTATTAGCATCAATCAGTGGCATATGCAAACAATTTCAAGGGTGTGTGATAATTTCTACGTTTGTTAAAGCCTCTAAGGCTAAGAATCACAATATTGACTGTGGCAGAATGCTTTGAATCTCTGTGCCAAGCTAGATAGGTTGACAAGACATTTTATTGACTAATCTAACCAATAACAAGGAATGTTAACCATTTGATAAAATGTGTGTGCATCAGCCCAATCAGTAACAAAGTATGGGAACTATTTGAGATAGTGTCCATTGACTAGGTCAAGAATAACAAGGTGTCACCTCTAGTTTAGGATTGTGCATGGTTTAAAAGAGAATATTGTAAATATTGGAAGCATAAATATAAAAAAATTAAACATCTGACTAAATGCCTCAAGCTTAGAGGCTTTTTAAGTAAATAGAAAGCTTTCGAATTGGTTTGAACATGGAAATATGAGAGCACATAGGTGGCAATATCAATGAACTCTAGAGAGGTACATGCAAAGTTTTGTAATAGATGGTATTTTATGAGAGTCTTTTTAAATGATCACCAAAAAATTCGGAGGGAGCCATCAGATTCCAATTTACATAGTGAAAGATCAATACCAAACCATCACCTCAATATATTGGCAGGTTGTGAGTTCATCCACACAATGCATTTAATTGAGCTCAAGGCCATTCACTCAATCTATTTGATGAAATGTCTCTTAAATATTTGAGACAAAGATGAAGCTCAAGCTCTTTATTTTGGAAAATCAAGAACATCTTCCTAAAATCAACCACATATTTCACATTGGTGGAGAACATTTGGAAAGCCAACCCTTCCAAACATTTGATCGTCATTGTTCCATGATCAGAATAAAATGTTTAAGGCATCCGATAATGGGGTTCAATGTATTGGAGAAAAGTTTCAATGACTTGTTCCTTCATTCCTATCTGTACATAGATTTTGAATCCATAATAAGGCTCTCTAAAATGCCTTATCCTTCATATGATGTAATGGTTTTAACCTTCTATCTGTAGTGCCCGCCCCTAAGTCGCATTTCTGTTATCATTGCCAAACTCTTTTGGGCCAATTTATGTTTGCCAATTAGTATTATTAATTTAGAGATTATCAGATGTTGTTTCATACTCAGCTTATTATATGATGAGATTACCTGGTACTCTATATTTCATGCATGTATGATGATTATTCAATGTTTTCATTTATCGATGATGATTAGTTAGATGGTTTATTATTCCATGTGCTTTCTTATGGATACTTACCCCATACTGCATGTGTATGGTGTGCGTGTTTGTTTTATTTATGTATGGTGTTTCTGATGTGGTTAAGGAAGGGAGTCGTAGTCACCTGCTAGTCAAGATCTACACGATGCACCACTTCCTACCATTGTCTGTTTAGCTTAGAATATTGTGTTTGTACATGCATGGATTTTATGCAGGTTGCAGGTACCGGGTATCGACTTCCCTGAATTGCCAGGATGAGTGTACCCTATTGCAATGTCTCAATGGTAAGAGAGGGGAGATAAACTCTTAAGTCCAATTCCTAAACCCTTTAGCCAATTGTCCTAATTGATAATTAGGACAAGTATCTGAGTTAAGTACCCTCCAAATGCATCAAATGATGTAATTTTGGGATTATAACCCTTTTTGTTTTGTTTTAGTTTGTATTTTTCTATGTAGGATTTCTGTATGTTGTTATATGAGTCCTTGATGTGTTTTCTATTAATTAAGTCGAATTAAAAAGGATAATTAATGATTTAATTTAATAGAGAATTAATATGATATCTTTAATATTTAATTAATTGGGAAATTAATTAAATAAAAGAATTAAATTTGGAAATTAAAGCTCAAAGATGAATTTAGAACAGGATAATATTAATTTAATTTAATAATAATATATTTGGAGTTCATTTTTAAATGAATGCTAAATATTATTGTTATTTAAATTAATTAAATATGTTATCAATTAAGTTTCTAAAATAAATTAAAATTTGAAAGATATAAAGTTATTAAGAATTCTAGATCGCATGATCTAAGCATGAGTTTAAATATGAGAAATAAATTAAAAGATTAAATAATAAAAATTAATAATGTTATTTTAATTTCATGAAGTGCACATGAGATTAAAGTAATAAATTAATTTAAAATAGAAGTCAAGTAGATATTAAATAAAGTTATTTAATAAATCAACTTAATGTGCATGAAAAGATGAATGCAAAATAAAAGAAAAGATATTAAAGGTTAATTTGGAGTTAACTCAGTTGTGCAAAGAGTCTTCTCGGGTGAACGCACAATTAGTGCCCCAGATTTGAGGAGAAAATTGCTTATCACAACTTTGGGGGTTCATTCTAGGGGGACATGAATTTGGACGAGAATTTTTGGGGAGACAACTTTTAGAAACAAATTTCAGAAGGCTGATACCAAGAAAGTTTTCCAGAAGAAGGTTATTGAGGGGAGCGAATTCTCTTACAATTCTTGGAGATTTGCATAATAGCATCAGGATCAGGTAGGGTCTTGTGTTTTTTATTATCCATTAAATACGCAATTATCCTTTCCTTTCTTCTTTGTGTCTGGGGTTTGTAAATCTGAATTCTCTATGATGAATGTTTAAACATTACGATATTAGAATTTATCAGATGCTTGTCTATAAACTTCTGTATACAAAATTTAAATGGGAAGGGTTGAATTTAAGACTGAATTTCTAAGTTAGAAGTTCGGATGGTTGGCTATATTTTCTATATTAATATAAGGAAGTAAACAAGTTTCCAATATATTTGGTAAACAAGTTTTCAATATATTGATATATATATATTAAAAAGAATTATTTTATATATACATATATTTAATAGATTGATTATCAATAAATTGTATTATAATGATTATATTTTTTTGAGATAAAAAAATACATATACATATATGTAAATTTTTTTAATTAACAAATTTAAGTATACAAGTCGGATTTAATAAAAATGGTTTAAAAAAAAATATATATATATATATATATATATATATAAATATATATATATATTAATGTAAGTAGTGGGGGGAGGGAATTATCCCGTGCCCACCCCCATTATCGATGGAGCCGACAGTACCTGGGTCATAGGTACAGCGACGGTAGGTACAGAGTACCTGCCGCCATAGGCCCTGCGACCGCAGGCCTGCGGTACACCTCAGAGGTCTATTTAGCCGACGGGCTATAAACGTATGTTTAAAACATGTTTTTTTTTTATTTTTATATAATTTTTATTATTTATAAAAACAAATTTTATTATTATTTAAAATTTTTAATTAATAAATTATATATATATATATTTTTAATTAATAAATATTTTAATTTTTATTAATATTTAATAATTAAATAATAATACATTTAACATAGTTTGTAAATATTAATTTATTAATAATTTTGGTTAAATATTAATAAATTAACAATTAATGAATAGATTAAAATAAGTAATTAGAATAAGTAATTGTTGATTAATTTAATTAAAATTAGTTTAATTAAAGTTAATTAATAATGAATATTATTTGATTAAATGGTAGAATTGGATTATTGATTTAATGAAAGTTATTATAGAAATGGGTTAATCGTAAGGAGTAGTTATGAAAACTTAGTTACTTGAATTCGACATTAAACTGAAACATAAACCTTACCTTAACTCAATTATATACATTCAAATCCAATCTCTGAGACTTTGATGTTTTCTATGTGTTCTCTGTATTTTGGGGTTGTTCTAGTATTGACCAGTTTAGGTTGTTACCAGAGGCTTGGGGTTGTGAATGTGATGTCATGATGATTTGGTCTCAATCTTTCTTAACCCGACCATGGTAATGTGATGAAGTGCTCTATGACATGATTGTATTTACTATTTTTTATTGCTTTCCAGTTTCCTTGTGTGAAGCTGAGGTGTATGTATTTGAGATACCTAACTTAACCATTTATGAGTCTCGATCAGTTATATTTGATAACCATTTTTTGAGTCTCGATCAGTTATACTTGGATTGCTTTTCGGTCACTTGAGAGGACTGAAGTGTTTGTTATGTTCTTGATGATGTCAAGTGTTGACTTGACCATTTTGGAGTCTTCGATCAGTATTGTAATTTACTATTGAGATACTTTCTAGTTGCTCATTGGAGAACCATTGGATTTTGTGATTTATCATTGATGCCTTCAGTTGCTAATAGAGAACTGTCGTGATCATATGATATTTATTTGATGCTTATCTGTTGCTCATGAAGAACTGATGTAATTTTGTGGGTTATCTTTTATGATGTTTTTTCAGTTGCTTGTATAGGACTGAGGTGATTTTATTATGATTCTTTGATTTGTGATTTCATGAGCCTAGGGTAGGTTATCTATGTGTAGTGTTGGGAAGTGGCTTGCAATGGGGATCGGGGCCCTAAGAGGCTGCCTGGAGTAACCCATTGTAAGTTGTTTTAATAAGTGAAAACATTTACACTAAATGAGAGAAAATGAAACTAACAAGATAATTGTATGTTCTCTCCCATGCCTTGAGTGCTAGTACAGACTAGGATGGGGTAGAGAGAATGCTTGGTTACGACCTTGCATTCCATAGTATGCCTCGTCAGTAGAAGAGGATACTAGTGGCCGCAGGGATCAGTAGGGACCCGAGATTCCTAACGGATTGCTCGGGTAACTTCTATGTGACTTTTGCGATGACACTTTCCCGCTTGCATATTAGGTTTCCTACGTGTCTTGTGGTACCTCTGGGTTTAAATGTCGATCTTTTTAAGAACCCTTGAGTTAGCATACTTATAGGATTTCCTGGACTTAGAGAGTATTTATGATTATAGGTTTTGTTATCCCATTTGGGACTTGAGACTATCTCCTCAGCGCAGTGGGAGTGGACCATTTAGGTTCCACGCGATCGGGTGGTAGTGCTTTTACTCTTACCATTGAGATCCGTCTGTGGTCGCCGTGGCTGGAGTTTTCTTGGTTGGCATTTACCTTCCTTCTGTACATGGATGTTTTATCATTATGGATGTATGGACGTATCATGTATGGTGTATAGTTTCATATATTTTTACTGTACTTTGTAACATGGATTCGTGGAGATTGATGCATTTCTATTTTTACGTATGTATATTCTTTTAAGCCTTTCATACTCTGTGACTTGTATAGTGGATGATTGAGCATTCCGAATTAATTTGCCAAGAGGCATTCAGAACAAATGTATATTATGGACATGGGACTTTCTAATTATTCTTTCATATGTATGTGATAGTTGTTAGACTTAGAATTAATTAAATTTAAAAGTGACTCAACGTCTTGGGATCCTTAAGAAATGTAACTTGCAATGTATGTTGGTCGATGATTACATGTTATTGCTTCTGCTACTATGTGTTTGATGTCTATGTTATACATTCTTACTTTAAAAAAAAAAAAAATGTTTAGCAAACTTAGTGAAACTTTAGGTTAATTCTTTTGGATCCCTTGGCGGGGCGTTACACTATCTCTATAATTAGTGACTTCAATCATTTTGGGGTTAATTTTATAGAGGTTAATTAACCTCACCCAAATCACATATTTTGGAGGTAGTTATTAACCATGAAGGAGCAGTTCTTAACATCCATGTCTATACAAGGAATCATTTTTGGCTTTCTAAAAGGACTTTTTGGACTTTTTAAGAGGAGAACACTTAGGTTATAATTTTGGTGATTGTATAATATTTGGAAAGTGTGTACAAATTTTATCTTTGTAATTGAAAATTCCTCTTAGGTTCTTGGTCCAAGAAAATAAAAGAAAATGTTATTTGAGTCCTCTTCTTTCAAAATCTAAATTGTTAAAAATGTTGATTCTCCTTGCAGAGAGGATTTTCATGGTATTGTGCAAATGCTTATGAATCTTTGGATCAACATTGTAATAAGGGTAACTCTCAACCATAAATCTTGATTATTGTTGTTAGCAGTTTAAGTTAGTCCAAAAAAGCTCTAAAGTTGTGTCATGCATTCATCATCAATGGTACCACTTTATACAAAAACTTGTTAAAAAAACTTTAAAAACAAACTTAAAAAGCCTAAGGTGCACAATAGCACACTTAATTAGGTGCTCTACCATGCACCCTTAAACAATAAAATATTTTACGCCTAAACAAGTATAGGGTGTGCATCAACACACCCCATGAGGTGCACTAATGTGCACCCCAATCATTGAAAAAACTTTTCTAAGTTTAAAGGCACACTGGGCGCATCTTTGAGATGCACAATGTGTGCCAATTTTGCAATCAAGGGTTGAAATTATGGTTTTTGATATTTTTAAGTGATTAGGTATTTGGGTTGTGTTTTTTTCATCAATAGGGTTTGCTTAAAGTTTGAACTTTTTCTTTCTAGACTAATGTTTACTTCTTTATGTAGATAAAAAAGGCATCCTTAACTTGTTGGGGTCATAAATTTTGATCTAGAGTTCAAAATTAAAAACAATTTACACCATTGGAAACAAGAACTAAAAATCTAATTTCAATCCCTAAAATAGTGAGTCTTTGGCTGCCTAGTTTTAGGGACTAATGAAATTTTAAACTTGAAATTTTGAGCAAAAGACCTCCGAAAAAGCCAGTTAAAAATACGTAGAAAACCTTGTGAAAATATTTCAAACATTTTATTGTTTTGGATAATTTGGGTCACCTAGTCCCTCACCAGGAAGGATAAGATAGTTGGAGATAAGAAAAAGATCAAAGATAAAGAGGTTGGACACATGAATCAGAATAGGTTCCTCATCTTACGCAATTATTAATTACAAGATTCAAAATAGGTACCTTGGAAATGTATGAAAGTGTTTGGCAATAAAAAGGGTTTAAATCATCAAAGGGATCAAAATAAGTACACTAGAGTGCTCCCAAGAATTGTTTGAGAAAAACCCAAAAAAAATTCATGCCGGTGCATAGGTGCTTTACTGTGCTAGGTGCACAGGTGCACTAGGTGTGTAAGAGCACTTTTTCAATTGCGTTCTGGAAGATTTTGAAGAATTCAAGAGGTGTGCTATTGCACCAGGTGTGCTAGGTGTGTAGGTGCACTTTTTCAATTGTGCTCTAGAATATTTTGAAGAATTTAGAGGTGTGCTAAGTGCACATGTGCACGCTTTCAATTGTGTTTTGGAATATTTTAAAGAATTCAGAGGTGGGCTACTGCACTAGGTTCACAAGTGTGCTAGGTGAATAGGTGTGCTTTTTCAATTGTGTTCTAGAAGATTTTGAAGAATTCAGAAGTGCACCAATAGTTAACTTCTAGTTCTAAGTTTAAATTTTTTCATGCATCAAAAATTCATTCTAACAGTATTTTAACTCCTATAGACACCTAGTAAAGAAAGAAACATTGTTTTTGGCACTTCCAAACACTCCTACATTGATTAATGTCTCTCTTTCTTATTTTCTCATGTTTTCTTTGTTTTAAGACATGTAAGGGCTCATGCGTCAAATTAATGATATAAAAATGGACGAATTCCTACTAAGCACCAATTAGATAGTTAGTTTGTACATAAATAGATTTTTTTTACTAGTTTACAAGCATATGATTGCATAAAGATATCACTAACTCTCGACACAAATTAAGGTTAAGTTTTCTTATAAATTCAAGAATGTAATATGTATTCCAGGCTGCCATTATTTTGATGTAATAAGATATCTTGTTAGTGCTTACATTTGGAGTGTAGTGATTCTTGCCTAAGTATGTTATATTTTGTGAATGTATGTTCATGAAGTGTAATTGAGCCAATAGTTTATTGTGTTGTTTTTGGTCATGTGATCTTTTAATTCTGGTGTTTGCTACAGGTTACCAATTCCATGACCTACTTAATTTGAGAATAGATCACCATATTATTCCTCCATAGCTTTTCATGTTGCATGAGCACACTTTTTGTGGCCTAACAATTTGATGAAAATTGTAACATCTTATGGTTACTGAATTTCCATCGATGATTGCATGAGTAGAATTAATGAAGGGTTGATCCTATTTTCATTGGTTACCCATCAATCTTTTCAAAGGCTTCACTCATAGATGCATTGTTTTTGTGGCTTATGTCTGTTAGGATTTTACTTTCATGCTATTTTCTTAAACTTCTTGTTACCTTACCTTTTATATTTGGTTTGCTAACCCCTGTTTAAATTAGGAATTCATATAGTTGCATTGTTAGATTACATTCATCATAAAAAATAGAAAATAATAAAATACATATATATTTTTTGGTTAATTTTGAAATAGCAAGCAAATTGATCATTTGATCTGAAATTGGTTCAAACTAGAAAAGGCCTCCTCATGAAGAAACACATATATCTTCAACTGAGTTGATTCTAGTAGGTCGCAAGATCACCCAAAACCTTGGAGTTGATCCCAGATCAGCTTTTCAAGAGAGATGTTCGAAAGGATTCTTATCATTAAGCATCATGTAAAATGACATCTCAACAAAAAAGGTACTAGAAGGAGGGCCTGAAAACTATTCGGCTCAAAAAACCTAAGTTGTTGTTTGAAAATTCTGCAACTCTTAGAAGTTTACAATTATTTCTGTGAATTTTTAGTTGGTGCGCAGGTGGGCCAATTGCACAGGTGTGCTATTTTTAAAAAGTGTTCTTCTTCAAAGGTGTGCTTTTCTAGAATAAACACAAGTTCCTAGAACTCAGTCACTTTCACAAGAATCATAGCGATAAAGAGATACTAAGAACTCCACCCATTCACATTACACATTCCATCATCATCATTTGCTTTATATTCTACTTTACACATTCCCATCATTATGCACCATGTCTTTCTTCAATGCCTAAAGTTCACCTTTGAATCTAACTGGACCATTACATAACTTGCCAAAAAAATTTGAAAAGTTTTTCCCATGGTTCATCTATGGAGAATTACGAACAATAGATGATCATATTAAAATTTTCAAGGATATTTGTAATTGAAACTAGATTCAGCATATGACTATGGTATGCAACCTTTTCTCATACACTTTGGGGGAAATGGCATTCAATTGGTACCTCAATCTACCACCAACATCAATAAGGGATTGGAACTCTATTCATGAAGTGTAATTGAGGCAATAGTTTATTGTGTTGTTTCTGGTCATGTGATCTTTTAATTCTTGTGTTTACTATAGGTCTACAAATTCCATGACCTACTTAGTTTGAGAAGAGATCACCATATTATTCCTCCATAGCTTTTCATCTTGCATGAACACACTTTTTGTGGCCTTACAATTTGATGAAAATTGTAACATCTTATGGTTACTGAATTCCCATTGATGATTGCATCAGTAGAATTAACGAAGGGTTGATCCTATTTTCATTGGTTACCCATCAATCTTTTCAAAGGGTTCACTCACAAATGCATTGTTTTTGTGGCTTATGTCTATTAGGATTTTACTTTCATGCTATTTTCTTAAACTTTGTGTTACATTATCTTTTCTATTTGGTTTTCTAACCCCTGTTTAAATTAGGAATTCATATAGTTGCATTGTTAGATTAAATTCATCATAAAAATATAAAATAATAAAATACATATATCTTTTGTGGTTAATTTTGAAATAGCAAGAAAATTGATCATTTGATCTGAAATTGGTTCAAACTAGAAAATACCTCCTCATGAAGAAACACATATATCTTCAACTGAGCTAATTCCAGTAGCTTGCAAGATCACCCAAAACCTTGGAGTTGATCCCAGATCAGCTTTTCAAGAGAGGAGTTTGAAAGGATTTTTATCATTAAGCATTGTGTAAAATGACATCTCAACAAAAAGGGTACTAGAAGGAGGGCTTGAAAACTATTCGGCTCAAAAAACCTAAGTTGTTGTTTGAAAATTCAGCAACTCTCAGAAGTTGACAATTATTTTTGTGAATTTTTAGCTAGTGCACAAGTGGACCAATTGCACAGGTTTGCTATTTCCAAAAAGTGTGCTTCTTGAAAGGTGTGCTTTTCTAGAATAAACACAAGTTCCTAAAACTCAGTCACTTTCACAAGCATCACAGTGATAAAGGGATACTAAGAACTCCACCCATTCACATTACACATTCCATCATCATCATTTGCTTTATATTCTACTTCACACATTCCCATCACTATGCACCATGTCTTTCTTCAATGCCTAAAGTTCACCTTTGAATCTAACTGGACGATTACATAACTTGCCAAAAAATTCTAAAAAGTTTTTCCCATGGTTCATCTATGGAGAATCATGAACAATAGAAGATCATATTAAAATTTTCAAGGAAATTTGTAATTGAAACTAGATTCAGCATATGGATGTGGTATGTCACCTTTTCCCGTACACTTTGGGGGAAATGGCATTCAATTGGTACCTCAATCTGCCACCAGCATCAATAAGGGATTGGAACTCTTTTAATAGCAAGTTTCTGGAAAAATTCAAGATCTATATTGATCCAACTATCCTATATCATCAATTCATCTCAATTAAGATGGATTTCCATGAGACTATTTCACATTTTAATCATCGCTTCTATAGGATGTATCAAATAATGGAGTTTCCATACATTGTACTACAAGAGGCTACCATCCATATCTATTTTGACACAATGGATTCATTGACTTCTATTTTTATAGGACGGCTCCCACCCTAAGACATTGATACCATTGATAAGGTCTGTAAAGAGGTTGTTACATTCACAAAGTAAGTTATAGCTGCTCCAATGCCAACAATTACATATTTAGGGTATGAGTCTCGAAAGACTACTTTCTTTGAGTAGAAGGAAACTACATCTACTGAAGTAGGAAACAATATGTCTAGGGATTTTAAGGCCATGAAGGAGAGGATGTCTCTTTCATCCAATGAACTCATCAAAATAAAGTTTAATTCCTCAAGAAACCAAGGCAATCATCCAAGACAACTTGCTGCCCAAAACAATTGTTCTCAAAATCAGAGCGGAAATTTTGGCCTTTATAGGAACATCAACAATTAGAATAATGGTATTATAGGTATGAGTCTAAGTGAAAATGCTTATGGGTACAATGATGTTTCGGATCAGCCTCCCCAAATCATGGAGGAAAAACCTTTATAGTTTAGTGCAATGGTGTTTGAATCATGTGATAAATCTATAGGAGGACAGAATGATGAAGATGATCAAGAGGAGTTTTTGTTCCCATTCAATGAAGAAATTTTAAGTGTTGATGATTCAATAAGTGTGGATATGCCAAGATATTTTGAGGACATAGAAAATTTTGAATTTCCAAAACTCCATGAAGTTGCAAAAAGTGATGGAATTGTAGAAGATCTTGAGGTTGGTGAGATTTTTGAATCAGAAAGTCATCAAGAAGAAGATACCAATTCTTCCTACTATGATTTTGATTCCCCATTGGATAATGATAAGATGCCTCCCTCAAAATAGGATTTGTTATTAGAAGATATGGATAGAGTGCTCAATTTAGTCTCAAGCTTGACTAAGGAAATCTCTATTTGTGGGTATTCTACACATATATCAATTCATGCAATAACTGAGTCATGTATAATCCATTTATTTGGGTTCCATTTTCAAAAAAGTTGTCCTAATTTCTTGTTAGCTTCAGAGATTGCAATGGAGGGAAAGTATGATTTTGAATAGGCTTCTATGGGATATGAGGCACAAAACATCTTGATCGATGATAGTAATGAATTTTGTAATTTCAAAGGAAGGTTGATTCTTGATTTTTCTAGTCCGAAGGAACCTAAAGGATTTCCATGTGCATGTGAAGTTGTGTGCCATGAGATAAGACCACTAGAATGAGAGATTACAATGTCTGAGTGTACCCCTATCATGGGAGACTCACTAGATTAGGTGATATATTTCCATTATCCCTCTCAGTTTGATGGTTTTCAATTGAAATATGATGCTAAAGGTAAGAGAACTTGTTTCTAGATTAATCATGGTCATAGAGAGTTATCACAACTTCTAATTTGTGTGATATGTGCTCAGAATTTGAACAAAGATTGTTCAAATTTTATTTTTCTGAGTACAAAGACAAATTAGTTTTTCTTAGGACTATATGTGGTGGTTCATTAGTATTTCACATAATGAGAAATCTACTGAAACCACCCCACATTCTTATTATTCAAGGTTTTATGTAGATAAGTTTTTGTTTATATTGTTTTTTTTTCTTAGCCTTTTTAAGTCTTTCTAGTTAGGTGTTAGCTTTCTTTGAGTTAAATATTTTTTGTTTGGGTTTCATTTCTTTCTTTTTTCAAAGTTGTGTTAGCCTAGGGGTTAGGTACACTCAAGATTTATCTTTATGTATATCATTCAACGACTTTTTTGTTTTGACTTTTGGGAATAGGTATTTCTTTGTCAAAGCATTTGAACAATTTTTTTTCTCAATACCAACTAAGGAACGGATGTTACTTGTAGTAATAGGGGACTTTTAGTCTTGAATTCAGTATTGCAAATCAACAAGTTTTCAACACTTTGAAAATTTAAGAATTGACTATCTTAAGATTTTTCAACCCAAGGTTAATGGCAGCAAGGGATAGTCCAAAACCTACCAGTTCAATAGAAGGGTCTTGTCGAAGGAATTTTGAAGATCAAATTTTGGTGTGAGAGTTTCCAAAAGTTCTTAAAAGAAGAGCACAAGGGATATTCACTAAAGATTGAATCTAAGAAATGATGCCAATGTCTTGGCCACATAGTCTAAGCATGGTCAAGGTATAGAAAGAAAATAAAAAAGAAGGGTGTTAAGAATGAAGGATTCTACAAAGTCTAAGAAAGGTAACCTGATTATAAGCTATCCAGTCTCAAAAAAGTTGCTTATTCAAAGCCTTCCCATGGTAGCCAACTAGGAATGTAGAAGAAGTGTCTGCTAGGGCTTCATCAAATTGGGTATAAATTGAAAACTTGAATGTTGAATTTTGGCCCTTTATCCACCAGCTATTGAAGCCTATTGGATCGATTTTGCAAATATAACAATCTAAGACTACCCTCTCATATTTACATGTTAGGGTTCTAGTTTCTCTGAAACCTAGAATTGCATTCCCTAATAATTTCTCCCGTACTCTGGATTTTAGGCTCACACTATTTTAAAAATTCTTTGGGATCATGCCACTGCAGTCTACTCCAATCATGAAAGAGGGAGGGGGCAGTTGCTATTCTTGTGGCACCTAATTGGGTGGATTATATAAAACTTAATAGAGGAGTTTATCCTTGTCATAGGGCATTATGGATCGTATTCAGTAAAGATGGTCAAAGCTTTGGATTGTGTAACTTCTATGCACCTAATGACTAAAGAGATAGAGTAGCACTATGGGAATGGGCTTCAAATAATTTTCCTAACACTACACGAATATTTATTGGTGATTTTAATATGGTAGAACATAGGGAGGATAAAATAGGATGTAAATCTTTCATTTGGAAAGGCAATGAAATATTCTTCTCGAATAAATTTAAGAGGAAATTTAATGTGCTACATCCTTTAGAAGATAGGAAATCAGAATTTTAGGATATATGGTATACTTGGTGCAATAATAAAAAGGTATCTCAAAGGGTTTATTGTAGATTGGATAGAATTTATGGAAACTCCTCTCTTCTTTCTTTTTACTCTAATCCTAAGCACTCACCTATCATAGTTACTCTAGGTTCTCTCTCTAACCATTCCCCTATCTTTGCAAAGATTGGGTTGCAAGATGAGACTCTGGTTTCTAGGGTGAAGGTTGAAAAGCCCTTTAAACTTAATATTTCTCTTCTTAAAGACCAGGATACTATTGGTGCTCTCAGGAAGGTCACTAGTATTTATAAGCTGGTTAGTAGTTATGTTAAACCAAGAGAAATGTGGAGAAGATTATTTGATGTTTTGCAAAAGATTTTCTAGATTATTGGTAAAAAAGGTATGGATTTAAATGTTGAAGAAACTAGGGAGTAGACTAATCTTAACCTAATAGAGAAAGAACTCCATATTAGAATTCAAGATCTGGAGTTAGAAGCTTATTTGATTAAGTCTAAACATTCTTTAAAAAAGATCCAAAACTATAAGATCTAAGATTAGGCAGCCAGATCCAAATTGAATTGGAATTTGAAAGGTGATAACGGGTCTAGTATTTCTTCAATATAATCAAGTCAAATATAAAAGGGAGATCCTTGAACACATTCACTGTAATGGTGGAAAATCTTCAGATCTAGAGCTAATTTAGTCAACTTTCTTTGAGTATTATTCTTAGGTTCTTTCATTTGAGATGTTTAATGCTAACTATGAGGCACTCGATAAATGAATTCAATTGATTCCCAGAAAAGTGAAAAAAGATAGTAAAGACTAAAAAATCTTAATACTTGGGAAGAAATTAAATGGGCTATTAACTCTTTAGATAATGACAAATCATCAGGATGTGATGGTCTTCCTGTTGAGTTATACAAAACTAACATAAATTAGATTTCCATTGGTTTTCTGGCACTCCATGAAAACTCATTTAGAAGATCCATGGAAAGAAGCATCAATAAAGGCATGATCAAATTGATACCAAAGAATGGTGACAAAGCTGAAACAAAAAATTAGAGACCAACAACATTATTGAACATCTCTTATAAGATCATTGCTAAATTACTAGCTAAAAGCATTGAGAATTTTTTGAATAGGTTTATCTTAGTTACACAGACAGATTTCATTCGGGGTAAGTATATATAGAAAATTTAATAACTAGTTGGGAAGCAATGCATTGGGCTAAGAAGAGCAAGTAGAATGTTGCTATGGTATTATTTGATTTTGAAAGTGCCTATGATAGAATTGAATGGCCTTTTGTTATTGGGATGTTGCAAGCTTTTAGATTTCATGAGTATTTTTGTAGATGGATAAAGGTGTTGTTCAAGGACTCTTCTACTATCATGGATATGAATGGAACTCTTACCAGCCCTATTCCTCTTAAGAGATCAACTTAACAAGATGGTTGTATTGCCCCTTCCTTATTGTTTATTGTTGTTGATGCTCTATTTTATTTGCTTAGAGATCCGTCCTTTGGTCCTCATGTTAAAGGTCTCCTCCTACCTAATAATGATACTCTACTAAATTACCATTTTTTTGATGACACTTATTTGTTCTTAGAATTTGAGAGATTCATTTTTGTAATACCTTGGATAGACTTGGATTATTCAATTTAGCCTAAGGTGCCAAAATTAATCCTCATAAATCTTTAGCTCTAGGTTGGTCTAAACCTCCTTGTAATTAGGTTTAGTTTATGTTTTGGCGATGGAAAGGCCCTAATGAGATTTTCAAATACCTTGGTATCCCTTTTGCAGCTAATCCTTCTACTAAAGTTATGTGGGAGTGGGTCTTTGATAAAATTCAAAAGAAACATGTTAAATGGAAAACTCGTTATCTCTCTTTGGTAGGAAGGGTATGAGTTGCACAAAAAGTCTTGTCATCTCATCATATTTACTTTTCTTCTACTTGGTTAATGACTAATTAACAAATGGATAAATTTAAGGCCCTGCCAAGGGATCCAATGAATTAACCTAGAATTTCACTAAGTTTGGTTGCATTTTTTTTAAACACGAGAGTAAATACCACATATAACTTATGCACAATAATGGAAGGAATAGCAATGTCAATCTAAAAGTAAACATAACATACATAATAGATTACATTCTTTAAGGATCCCTTAACGTTGAATTACATCTAAAATAACTAACATACATGAATCCAACATCCACATGAAATAATAATGATAAGTCCAATGTTTATACATTACATTTCCAAATGCTCAATCATCCATTGTACATGTCACAGGGTATGAAAAGATTAAAAGAATATCCATATGTAGAATAAGGTACATCATCCTATTCTAATCCATGATACATCAAAGTAAAGATAATCACATGATACACATGATACATCATCACAAAAGATATATATACATCCATCATAAAGACCAAACATAATAAGCTAAGTGCACGGTTCCTCCCAATCATTAATAGCATCATTAGACCATCGTGGGTCCTAGCCATCCCTCTGTGCGTAACATTCCAAATCATTGAAGAGATTGTTGGTATTAACATAGTAGGAATTTCACTTCTAACATATACTATATCATATGCAAAAAGTAATCTAACATGCAAAAATAAACATAAGATAACATCATCTAACATATGTTAATCATCAAGGAAAGGACACATATCCACCATCACGAAGGACGCATCAGCCATGATGTCTCAAAGAATCTCAAATGATAAGAGTGGAAAATACACTACCACCCGACCACATGGTACCTAAGTGGTCCACTCCCACTGTGCTGAGGAGATAATCTCAAGTCCCAAATAGGCTATCCAAAACACATAGCATAAATCTCTGTAAGTCCAAGAATCCTAAAAGTATACTAACTCAAAGGTTCTATCACAAAACCGACATCTAATTCCTAGAGGCACACAATGACATGTAGGAACCTACTATGCAAGTGGGAATGTGTCATCGCATTTATCACATACAAGCTATCCTGGTAGTTAGCTAAACTCCACGGGTCCATATTGATCTCATGTGGCCACTAGTATCCTCTCATACGGATGAGGCATACTATGGAATGTAAGGTCACAACCATGCGTTCTCTCTACTCCCATTCTAGTCTATACAAGCACTCAAAGCATGGGCGAGAATAAAAACTCTTATTTTTTTAGGTTCATTTAGTTAGTATTAGGTGCAAATGTTTTCACTTATTAATCCAACTTACAATGAGTTACCCTGGCAGCCTCTTAGGGCCCCGGCCCCCATTGCAAGCCACTTCCCGACACTACATGTAGATATCCTACCCTAAGCTCATGGAATCATAAATCTCAAAATCACAAAAGATAATCTATAATAAAATCATCAAATATGAATAAAAGCATCAAATCTCCATGAGCAAACATCCATAGAAAATCATGATCACAACAACTCTCTATTGTCAACTAAAGCATCACTGATAATCAAAAGTATCCAATGGTTCTCAATAACCAAAATATATCTCAATCATACTGATCGAAGACTCCAAATGGTTAAGTAAAAACATGTCACAACATGACATCATCAAGAATAAATCCACATTTCAGTCCCATCATGGCGACTAGAAAATAACCAAGGATAACTAATCGATGAACAAAAATGGTTAAGTCAAATGTCTCATACATAAGAATCTCAACTATAACAATCAGTAATTACAATCGATGCATAGAGCATTCCATCACATAACCATGGTTGGGTTTATAAAGATCAAGATTAAAACATCGTCATGACATCACAATCACATAACCCCCAAGCCTCTGGTAGACATCCTATAACTGGTCAACACTAGTCAACCCAAAATCGAAAACAATAACATAAAGAATACACAATGCAAACACATGTTTTGGTTTTGCTAAATTTACAAACTTGAATTAAATGTAGAGGTCTCAATTTATGTTTCCAAGTTAAGAGAATGAATGGAGGAACATTTTGTATATTTTTCTTGACACATGTATTGTTTTGGATGGATAAAAGTTTTCCTTAATAAGTCTAAAATCCATTGTCCAATTATAATATTTGTTTGAAAACATTCCCCACCAAGCTACTAATTAATAATTTAAAATAATTAATTAAATCTTAATACTTAATTTACAATATTATAAACTAATTCATCCTTATAAAAGACAAAACTTTAAAACAAATCATTTATCAAATAATAATAATTCTTTAATAACATTTTACGTACTTACATATGTACATATATATATATATATATATAAATATATATATATATACATATATAAATATATAACTAATGTATTTTAATAAAATGAAATATAAAATCGAATTATAAAAATTCGATTGATGACATATAATATGGAAAGAAGCATTATATAAAACATGCACTTCACATATAACAAACAATGGTGACCATACTCAGTGTTTAAAATATCATCACCATACATAAGCTGTGCGGCCTGCAGTCCCGACACACTACCAAGCGCAGGTGCCATGTGCACGGGTCTATGCACGAAGGACAGTCAGGGTTGGTACATCTGCCTGACCCATGATCTAATACATATAACATTTTTTTTTATAGCATTTAAAAAAAAAAAATGCAAATACAAATTGCAATGCGATTTGATGAGTTTCCACTGCAGTAATTCACTCGATTTTTCCATTTAAATAAATATATATATATGCATACATATGTATGTATGTGTATATATAGATAAAATATGTATATATATATATGTGTGTGCGTGTGCGCGCGTGTGTGTGTGTGTCTATATAAATTTACAGAATTTAAATATGAAAATGCAGATATGATATCATATATATATATATATATATATATATATATATATATATATATATATATATATATATATATATATATATATATATATATATATATTCCACAGAATATATATAAATATGATTTTATGAATTTCCTATAAAATATTTTCTCTTTATTTTCTCAATAACTTTCTAATGAATTTGGCTACAATTCAACCCTAGCCCCGTGTTCTTTACAGATTTATGCAAATAAGATTCTCAAATATACTTTAACTACCCATATTGAGAATGCATATAATTTAAATAGAAAAATCCTCAGAAAACACATGGAAAACACAAGAATCTACCCGAATTCTGATGCTAATTCGCTCTTCCTCAGAAAACCCGCAGAGCAAGCTCCTCCCTTCTTTAGAGTTCTCGAGTCCTCCAATGCTCCAAATGCTCCCCACACTATGTCTAAGCTTCTAGGAATGCCTGAATATAAAGAGCTCTCAGAAAACACCTAGAATGCCTCTAGAAATAGCTAGAAGGTGTCACCAACTAAGCATGTGTCTTTTCCAACCTTCTAGATGAGTCATAGGGTTGTAAACACCATGTGCTTAATTGATGCACTAATCCTCGTGTTGTTGACACATGAGAAATAGAAAGGTGCGTTAACTCCCATGCAAGCTTATAACTCTAATTTACTTTTTATATAATTCCTATTTAAACTTTTATAACTTTCATTTTAATTTTTATAACTTTTATTATTATTATTTATTTATTACTTTATTATTTTTTTATTATTATTATTAATTATTAATTTCTAATTTTATTTTATTTAATTCTTTTTCCTCAATTATTTCTCATTTAATTAACTATAATCACAACATCAAATATCATGATATTTTATATTAATTTTCTCAAATAATTAATTAATTAATTAAATATATTTATTAAGACTTAATTAATAGAAAATTCACCATAGACCTCCAAGATAAAATATGAAAACCCATCATAGAGCAATTCACACAAAATCAGTCTAAAGGCTTAAAAAAATCACAAATTATGTCATCTGACCCATTCAGTGGGTAAAATATCCAAATACTTTTCCTACCTCACTAGGACAATTGGCTTAAGGGTTTGGGATTTGGACTTGAGAATTTATCTCCCTTCTCTTATCATTGAGATAGTATAATAGGGTATGCTCATCTTGGAAATTCAGGTAAGTCAATACCCGATACCTACAACCTACAGAAAAACCATGCATGTACATACAATATATATAATGCTAAGCTAAACAGACAATGGCAGGAAGTGGTGCATCGTGTAGATCCTAACTAGCCAGTGACTATGACTCCCTTCCTTAATCACATCAGAAAATCCATACAATAAGGAAACATTCACACCATACACGTGCAAGTATGGGGTAAGTATCCATAATAAAGCACATGAGATAATAAACCATCTAACTAATCATCAACTATAACTAAAAGCAATGTAATGATCATCATGCATACATGAAATGTAAAGTCTAAATGATTTCATCATGTACCAACTGAGTCCATAACATAATGTCTGATAGTTTCAAAACAATACCACTAATCCATCAGCATAAGCTAGTCTAACATAGTCTGATAATAATAGCAACAATAAGTCCAAAAAAGATGTGAATGAGGGCAGGCACTACAATAAAATTGAAAAAAAATTGAAAGACTTTATGTGTTCTAATGTGATGGGAAACAAAAAAAAAAAGAAAAAGAAAAATTGTGTGAATTGGAAGTGGTGTTGTAAACCAAAGTAGTATGATGGACTAGGTTTGAAGGACTTAAAAAATTATGCTATTGCTCTTGCCTCTAAGTGGATTCCTAAGGCCATATATGGTAATGAACCTTGGAAAGTCTTAACCAAAAATAACATTCAATGTTCTATCATCTCCAAAGATAAAAATTGGATGAAAATTCCATTCTTTGATTTTCTATTAGATGACTTCAAGATCAAGGTCTTTGGTTCTAATGCTTTTACTACCCTTTAGAAGGCTTGGACCCATTCAAGGATACTCTTACCAATTCGAGTTGTTGTTGTCCCTTCTCCATGTTATGTTGTCACACATAGATCAATTTTTTTGGGAGTTGTACCTAAATAGAAAACTTGTGGCACTGACACAAAGTTTCTCAGCAAAACATTGGAGTATGTTGGAAGTGACTTTAATCAGTGACTTAATTATTGATAATCATATGGGTACTTGGGATGAACTTAGACCTAGATATGGTATCACATAGACTCAAAATAAAAATTACGCATTAATTATCAAGGCACTTGGTTCATGTAACTTTTCCAAGGCTATTGACTCAAATGGATTTTTCAAACAATTGTTGTGGAAGGATAGAACAATGCTTAATGAAGTAACAGTAGCAAAACTATATAATATGCTTGTGTCTAATCCTAAAATATTTTCAAAGAGTGGTCCAAGGGTGGGGATTGTGTTCTCCTATTTCTAAATGGTCTTTCATTTTTTAATATTTATGGCAATCAAAAGTGGAACCCAAAAAAGTTTTTCTTAAATGGCTTTTATTGCTCAAAAAACTTGCCTTATGATTTAACTTGGAGTTTTTAGGTTTTACTCCTGGCCTTTGCAAATTCTGTGACACAATTGAGTCTTTTGAACATGTTTTCTTTTAGTGTAATTTTTCTATTATGATATGGTAAATTTTTTTGGGCAATCCTATTGTATGGAGTTCAGAACCAGGTCTTTCCTAGAGTGAAATTTTAGCTAGATATGTTGAAGCTTTTGACTCTAAGTTTAACTCTTTTTGGTTTGTTCTTACATGTTAGATTTTATGATTCCTTTAGAAAGAAAGAAATGAAGAGGTTTTTTTGAAAAATGAAAGAGGACTTACTGATTTTACTTGTAAACTCACACATTTTTCCATTATGTCTCAGGTTTCACTTTCTCTAAAAATCTCTATGGTTCAATTTATGATGCTGGTCAGGGATGGAATGCTACTTACTCATAAAGACAATGTCAAGTCTTTCAACTACCTTAATGAATTCAATGATATGATGGACCTAAATGACATTAAATAAAATGAAAGAATGATGGAGGATCTATGCATTTCCACTAACACCTAGTAGTCTATTCCTAATGTTTCTACTGGTGGAAAGGTTCACCTGACTAATTATTGTTCTAACAAGATGGAATGATGAATTGTTTGATGCAACTTTCTTGCAAGCTTTGGATTCCAATGATGGATGGGGCCCAAACATAAATTAATAGCATGTCTAATTTTGATAATCAGAACTATGTAAATCTTTTGGATATACAATATAAATCTTATATAGTTTTGATACTTATTCAAGTGATACAAAATAGATTGACTAACTGTAAGTCATGTTTGGTGATGATATGGTTGTTAGATTTATTACATTAATTAGGCTAGTTTTTAAGTTTAGTTTAAATAAATAAATAAGTTAAATATATAGTTTCTCAGGAGTTATTCACTCTCCAAATAGGACTCTACTTCAACCTACCCTGCCTTTCTGTCAAATATAGAAACCAACTCAAAACTCACCAATCTTTTTGAAAGGGAAAAAAAGGTTATATAAAGTTTTTCACATATCAATGTGATATAATTTAGTATCAATTATGTATTTATCCAAATGTATTTAGAAAATATGAATCAATAAAATCAGAATTATATATTTTTACTCTTTCATTTTGTATCAAAGCTAGGTACATAAGCAATGCAAAGTTAACCATGAGATGAAAATGTGTTGTGCCTAGTAGTGACGAAATTTTTTATATGCAATAGTGAAGTTTTGAAGAAATACTCATAGGCATTGCATTCATTATAGATGCAAGAGGAATGATTCTGGTTGGTAGAAAGAATATATGTTTCTAATAGTTTGAGGAGTCAAAGAAGACAAATTCCCTATCAGCACATTCAAGAAAATAGATAAAGGAATGGAATCATTACCAAAGAACACTATCTGTTAACATCAAATTACTACGTGAAAGTGAAGGCAGAAGGATCATTAAATTTAGTTATTTTTCTCTTTCACAATAATATCATGAGCAGTGCTACCATGTGTCTATTTTGTATTCTATGAGATCGTCAATTTGGAGAGTATGTGGTGTTTCTATGATAGAGATTTTTCTTGGCCTCTCATAATTTGTAAATTGCTTTGGTTCATATGTTAGTCAACTTGGAGAACCATTTTTTGCAGCATTGGATGCATTTTCATTTAAAAATTTGTAAAGAGTGTTAGCTTTTCTATTGTGTATTTTATTTAAGTTGTATGATTTTCTTTCAAAGCAATCAAGAAGAAATTGGATAAAATGACTACTATTGCTAAGTTTGAAGGTTTTGATTTCTACACATGGGAAGATTTTTTCTATAAATAATAGAACTAAATAGGAGGCTAGAGGCAATGGAGGTTGGAGGATTTTTATCATCTCGAGCTTGCTTCTCACTCACATGGAAAGCAACTATTTATGTCCTTATAAAGTCATGGCTTGGAAGATTAGTCACTAAAGAGAAGAGGGGACTTGATATATTTGTGTCCCTAAAGAAAAGAGGGGGCTTGGCTGCATGATTGTCCTGCTATGGAGCGAGTAGGGGTAGGATTTGAAGAATGGTTTTAGAAACACTTGGAAGAGATGTCACCTTTTAGAGGAAAGGCATCCATGTGTAGACAATTACTGGTGATTGTTTCTAGGCACTTGAGGAGCCATTAAACACACTTGGAGAGGATGTGGACTTTCAAAGAAAAGGCGTCTAGAATGATTAATCCATTTTTGCTAAAAAATTTTCAAAAGATCGAAAAAGATGATGGAAAAGATTATGGATTTATTTCTCATAATCAAGAATAGTTTTTAGCAACAGATTCAACATATAAAGATAAAGAAGGCCTTTTTGAAAAATGCCTTTCATCTAAATAAACAATGAAGAATAATGGAAATGTCTCTCATTCATCTATCTCTCAAATGTTGATCTTAGATTGGTTTTGACAATTGTGTGGTAACACACTTAAGATATTTACTAAGTTCATGCCAAGCTAGTAATACATGTCGAGTGTTGGTGTTTGAAACTACTAAGAAACAAGAATGCTCAATACCAAAATGATAGTACTCATGTAATCTAAAGATTAGCCAATTCCTATGATCAATTACACAAGCAAATCGTTTGGACCCGACATCAACAAAACCCATGATAATTTCCTACTCTTTAGGCTCTGCTAATCCAAGGTCAGAGTACATGGGGATGATTCAAATGCAAACTAATGTATAGCAACTATCGTAGTTTCATTGTGATTCTCATCTTCTATCCTCATATACATGCATAGTTTACTAATTTTTTTAGATCTTTCAAATCAATATGCATCCCCTATAAGCAGATTTGGTCATAAATCTCTTATGGCTTACAAGTATTCCTAGAATTAGCAGCTATCTAAGACTTATAAGACTATATGTAAATGAGTGGTGACCAGCATTACAACCTTGAACAAAAATGAATATGAATGATTTTAAATTTATAATAGTTTTAAAATGTAGAAGTAGAATTTACTCTTGATCAACTTTGATTTATAAGACTAGTACCTTATCCATTGGGCATAAAGAGTTAATAGCAGGAGACCTTGTTCAATTAGCTTGCAATTGAATCTGTCAACTATAATTACCTATTTCCATTCTTACACGATATCCTCTTCATGAAATCATGAATTCTACTAATTTATTGAAGCATTTACATAATTCATTGAATTAAAAGAAACAACATAACAAATGCACACCCTATCAAAAATGTATTCAGTCAAATGAACATTATCCAAATGATCTCAAAATTGATAAACTAATGAAAAGGAGATAGAAAAATAGTGACACAGATTGGCTGTAAATACCCTTTTTTATTATCCTTTTATTGATTAATACAAGAAACAATGGAGACTCAATGAAGAACCCATGAATTCATGTTGATACTATCCTCTCTATTCTACATCAGAAAAGTACATAACATAAAAATAAACTCAAAAAAAACTATAGATTACTGGACCAAATGTACTATTTCTTGATATTCCCAAAAATACATAAGAAATCAGACCCTCACATTGCCTTGAAAACTCATTCATATAGGCATGAGTCGCAACAAGAAAAGGGAAAATGTGATTGATAGGTGTGCTTCAAAAGATACTTACATACACCTGTCACAAAAAGACAAAACTACAAATAATAGAAAGACTGATACGTCGAATATTCCTTTGTGGGTACCTTTTTGTTATTCTACTTGAACAAACAAAAGTTCTAACATCTAAATCTTTGATTACTCTGATTCCTTAGAGTAAGTGGCCACCAAGCTTGAAAGCGATGAGTCACCTTTGATTACTTGCAAACTTACTTTAACTCGAGGATTTTCCTTGTCTTCATCATTAACTATAAGGCTAAATTTTACTTTTGCACCTTCTTCTTCCTCATCATCTTCTACTTTTTCATCTTCTCTGATTTTCTCCATAGACATAAACTTGTCTTTCCACTCATTATAAGCAATGTCATCTGGCCAATCAAAATTTAGAACTTCTCTTTGTATAGTTACTAAAGAATTTGCAATTGCCTCTATATCAACAAAATCTTTTTTGATAATATAATAGAACAACTATACTTTTACCAACTCCTCATTTGTCATTTTGCATAACAATTGGCATGCTTCATTTATAACTTTATTTATTCTTTCACAAAAGATCTCATCTAGCTTCCTCTTCCATTCTTCCTTTTCCTTTATTTTATCAATTGTATTTAAAGCACAAGGGAATAAATCAAATTTTTCTACAAAATACTTGGAAAAAAAATAGTTAAATCTTCCTTGGAAAGAATCTTTCTTATCATCAAATCCTTGCAATTTATTTAGTAAATCAAAGATTTTTTCTATCTCATGACATGTTAGCTGAATAACAAATATACACATACCAATGATATCGTCATTTCTCTCTATCCACTTCTATACAATGGGTCTAAATACAACTTAATTTCATTTTAATTCATCCCTAATAGCTGCAATCCTTGCTAATTGATCAAAAAATGTGGGTCATTCTATCCTATCCACTAGATACATTACACCCTACCTAAATTTCTCTTCAAATTGATTATTTAGTTCTACATGTAGTGCATAAAATTTATTCTTTTCTTCCTCAAAATCCTCTGCAATGTAGAAATGTGGCCTTTCTGGGGTGTTTGGTATCTAAATAATTAGAGTTGATTTGAAAGGCTCAATAGGTGGCCATGGGGGGTATACAATCCTTGGTCTATTGGTTTCTTGTACTTTTCTCTTCCCAAGTACTTTCTCCATTGGAGATACTTTGTTTTCTAATGACTATATCTACATACCCCTCTCCTCTTATGCTTTCAAAACTTCTTCAAACCTAGCATTGAGTTGAGAAAATTTATCTTCTTCCTAACCATATACAACACTACCAAGTTTTAACATTTCTGAAGCCATTCCCTTTATTTGTTTACTGCCTACCTCACTAGCTCTGAACACTGTCAATGCACTAGTATGCTTTGTAGTGGAAATTTCCTACATCTTGGTCTTATCCCTTTATTCAATAGACCAAATAACAAGGGCTTGATGATCATCACTAAATTTGACTCCTCTATGAGCTTGAAATACCTCTTCATCAATTTTGAATTGGACATCCTTTTGCTTCCTTACTGAATAAAAAACCATGGCATTCACTATATCCCATTCTGGCAAAATAAGGACTCGTGACTGTCTAATTATTTTCCTTCAGGCATTTGGGTAAATTGAGAAAAATCATTCAAAAATTTAGACATTACCTCTTCCTTAATAGAAAAATCCGATTTACCAGGTTGTTCTACCTTTGTCTTTTCACAAGTCTTCTAAAAATTTCCTATTTTTAGCCTTCAAAAAAAATTGTGCAAATGCCCTAGACTTCACAAAACTTTCATCATTAATAAACATCTCAAAGGCTTGGGAAACTCTTGGATCTATATCCTTACCTTTGTAATCAGCAATAGTTAAATCCAAGAAAGGTGTAGGACGATCTTGTGGTTCTCTGATCTCAAAATCTATGGCAGTGAAGTTTACATCCCCTTCTCCACTAATATTTCTAAGTTGTTCCCTCAAAGATGCTTCATCATCTATCTAGATTGGGGACTAGCTTGGGGAGTACTGTTCTACTTGATAGGAAGAAGACCCTTGTTCTAAATTTTACCTTTTTGCAGCACTAGCTACAGATGGAATTTTTGGTCTTGGCCTTTATTGCAGGGGAGCCTATTGCACATTTTGAACCATCAGATAACCTACTATTTTCTATAAAGTATACTAACCAAGAGCCACCACATTTCTATTGTTTATCCTTCTCTACACCTCTGCAGCCTTGTCTAGATAAGTCTTGACATACATGGTCTTCTTCTCATTCATAGCTTGGATTATCATAGCAAAATTATTCATTAATGCTTGGATCTTGGCTCCCCAATATTTTTTATCTTTCAATTGGTCATAATGGGGGTAAAACACATTAATGAATTCTAGGGTCTTGGTGAATACTATCCACTTCTCCTTTCTCAATTCTTGTTCTTGAAAAGTAAAAACATTCTTGATCACATCCTCCGGATAGTAAACTTGTTGCACCATGCAGGAAGCTTTTACTCTTTCTCTTAAGAGGTCATAGAATCCTTCAGGATCAATAAACATAGCATGAGATTTTGCCATGTTGTATCTATCTAAGAAAAAATTCAAATGCTTCCACCCTTTCCTCACAAAGGCAAAATCATGTACCATAGTAACAATTGGAAAAAAATGTACCCTTCTTAAACAACTCCCTCTCATCTATAGTACCTATTTGCCATAATAGCTTAGCTATTCCTATCTTCAAAGGCACATGAAATGGCAGCACATGTGGCTTTCCAAAAGAACCATAGACGTTGATTACTGTTGTGACAATATAAGGGATTATATCCCTCCAATTATGACTAACCAATAGCCCTATTGCATAGTCCTTAGGTTTGACCATTTCTAATAATTCTTGTGGAATCCCAAGGCTATCTTCTCTCAAAAGTAATCTAAGCTTTGATGCAAAGTATCTATCAAACCTCACATAATTGGCATCTATAGCTTCTGAACTCATATCTACACTCCAAAACTACACTGGATTCCTCTCTCCATCCCTAGTTATTTCCAACTCCATACTCTTGGAGAAAAAGGTAAATACCTTATGCAAACATACATACATGAGTGATGAATACCAATAGAAAGGTTTATACACTTTTCCCCGTGCTGTCCCCACCAAACCATTGTGAATTTCCTTTGCAAGAAAAGTAGAAAAATCTAAAATGGTTCTCATCTCAAATTGAAGAGTTTGTGCCATTACAATGACAATTGAGTCTGGTATTTTCTCAACTTCATCCATTCTAAAAATATTTTAAAGAGGAAAATACAATGCCTGAGCCCTAAGGTTAAAATGCCTTCTTAGTAATGTCTCTAGGGTGTTTACTTTAATCACGGGCAAAATACAAATTTTAGCAACATGCTCCTACAAATGCCCTATTCTTAGGTAAATTCTTTGTGCATCATACCTTGCTTGAAGGTCATCCATATCAATAGTTTCATGCACAACATGGTTAGGGTTGAGATTGAAAACCTCTCTGATTAATTCAGAGAAAACCCTAAAAAGATTTACTCTAGCATGGTTTTTTACCCACCCTATAATTGGATCATATTTCTTGGCCAACTCCATCAACAAATCACTATCAAAGAAAACTATGGGGATCATTAATTTACCAATGTCAAACTCTCATACATTTCTCATAGGAGTGTCCAATTTTCACTTTGAAAACCATTTTCTAAATAACTCTAGACCTCCCATGGAAACTTGGGCATCTCATACCCAGTTTGCCTTGTCTTAGAAACCCTCTACTATGACTACCCTAGGGTGTTTCGGAATCAATTCCCTCCCCTTAGTAAACTCTTTACGTAGAGGCATTTTGAGATTCTAAAATTTCTATCTCACCAAATTCTTATTACTCAGAAGTTTTAAAATCACTTACCCATGAAATTTTGCTTTACTCTATGAAAATCTTTGCTGCAATCCACTGGTATTTACTGCAAAATCTAGCTCTAAAGATTTTCTATGCTCTAATAACCCTTTTTAATTATGTGGTTCAATAATGGCAACGTCATTAATTATATTCAAGCATTGAAATCACACAAATGACTCCTAAAGCATATTAACTTCCAGTAGCCATTATCTTTAAGTTGTATGAAAGCTTCAAATCTTATATGTCAATTTCACTAGATCAGATGGCTTTAAATAAAAAAGGTAGCAAGCTTTATAACATTAAGAATGTGCCCACATGTCGCAGTATCACTTACCCACATTCCTTATATTTCTTGCATCTTAAAAGTGGGGGTAAGTGCTATCTGTTGATCAAGATAAGATCAACAATCAAACAAGTATATAATTGGTAAAGGCCCAATTAGCTGTACTAACCAATAGGAAGTCTCTATGTGAATCCATGCCTCTTGGAAATATCCATGCAAGCGGGTCCCACATTACATTTGAAAGAAGTGGTGCTTAACATCATCCTTTCCATGTGTCAGGTCGACACAACCCAGCTTTCCCTACGGGATGAGCATCTCCGTCTTGCAGGCATGCATCAGTCATTGATCTTGGAAAGATCAATGGTGACATTGATCAAATCCTACAACTTCTAAAATGTGGATAGTGCTATCACCAGGGACATGTGTCTGCATGGTGCATACCCACTTTGTTTAAATCTCTTTCAAGTTTCTAATGCAAGCATGTGCCTACCATCGATCTGATCAAGATCAATGGTAGGTGCAACTTTGAGCTTTAATGTCGCATCATCCAGTTGGACTAATAAAATGACTTGTCTTGACCTTCATAATCTGAACAATCTAACTATTGCATTAATTTTTTGAATTACTATGCCCGTAGCATAAGTACCTCTAGCTAGGCACATCTGACATAATCAAAGTGTGATTCAACATTCTCACCTAATTTTTGCCACACTGTGATATGCGATGCAAAGGCACATACACACATTCCTTATCGAATGAGTAGTTTCATAATGTGGTCTTGTGCTAGCGCTTAATCTTTGCAATATCTATGGTTGATAAAATGTCAATCCTATCTAGCAAACAAGATCCTCCATTGGCAAAATTGGTAGTACATATCAGCGATCACCTTACAACTCAACACACCTCAACACACACTAGTGATTCTTAACCCCACCTTGCTACATGTCAAAAACCCACTTGCCCACTTTATTTATCTTTTGTGTGGCTTGAAAATTTGGGCATGCACTGGCCTTTGATCTTACATAGATCAACAGTCATAGAATCATGTGTTCCTAAATTCTAGGTCAGCTGCATTGATGAATAAAATATTTCCCTTCAGTCCAACTCATCTAACATTGCTAGGGAAAACATCTTAATGTGACCCTTGGAAATGGTGGGCCCATGTTATCAGACTGTGCTACGTGTCCTATTTGCGCTTCCCTACATTATTTAATTCTCAAGCATCTCCTCCTTGTCGGAAAGTGTTAGCCCTTGATTTGAATGAAATCAATGGTTGATATAATCTTGGTAATAAAGAAATATCTATGTTTAATAATTCAACCAATGACATAAAATAAGCACAAAAAGTACTGATAAGTCTGCAAAAGGTTCTAACAACTCATGACTCATCACAAGCTTTGCGGGTTACTAGAATTTGTAAAAGGTAAGGGCTAGGTGTCATCAAAGTGCAAACCACATTATTTAAAAACCTTGCATCTCAACATTGTAGGAATGCAATGCTCATTGATATGAGAAAGATCAATGGTCACACAAAATTCGCATCCCATAGGACATTTTTGAAAAAATAAATTGAGCAAATTGCAAGCAATGCACATAAAGGTTTAAATAAGATTTTTAATGAAGACATTCTTGCATAAGCTCATCCTTAGGGTAAAAGTAGTATGCCTTAAAATCATTTTTTGAAATATTATGATCAAAGGCTTTCAAAACTAAGGTAAAAAAAAAAGTATGACATTAGGGTTTTCATAGTTAGGGTTTTTCAATGACTTTTTGCTGACACATGTTGAGAATTTAATAAAATTTAAATGTCACAATTACCAGGATATGAACTAGGGTAATGTAAGGATTTGAAAAATACAAGGAACAAGACCCTAATTAGCAAGATACAAAGACTAAAATGATTTTTCATTAAATTTTTCCAAAAATTACTACATTATGAAAAATTAGACCAATAGTGGCTCTGTCTAGGGATGATAGACTACTTGAGTCTATGCAAGAATTCAGAATCTTTGGGAGAGTAGACCACATACTTGGTACAGGGATGAAAACTTTTTTAGAGAGCATAGAGCAACACATAGAAAGGAAAACAGATTGTACAATGATATTTACAAGAATTTACAACATATACAAAATGTTCAGGCAAACAAGGAAACCTAAATCTACTGCTCATGGAAAGTAGATACTTCTTAAGAAAAGTACCTCATCAAGAATTGTCCATGAACTGGCAATTCAAGAATATCTCCTGTCAAGTCCTTCAAAAAATATGAATCTTCTCCATTTGCATCACAAATGTTATATGGGCTAAGCCAAATTGGGTCAATTTTTCCATGCTTCCCTTTATCCTCCATTCTAGCATTCCACATCAGTACCATGTCACCTATTTCAAATTTCTTGTCAATAGCTCTTTTGTCATATAAATGCTTCATTTGTGATTGTAACTTGGTATTTTGAACAATAGCCTCTGTTCTTGCCTCATCTAGTTGCAATATATTGTCCATTCTGAGTTACATTTCATCAATGACATCATCTTCATACAATTGAACAAATTTATACATTTCTTTTAAGCTATTATGTGGAAGTCTAGCCTGTATACCATGGACCAAGTCAAATGGAGCATATACAATGGCCCTTTTCACTATAACCTTGTCAGCCCGAAGAGCCAATAGAAATTATGAATCCCAGGCCTTCTTGTTTTCCCCTAAAATTCTTTTGATAATCTTTAGTACACTCTTGTTGCTTGATTCTAATTGCCCATTTCCTTGGGGATGATAGGGTGGAGATGTATATCCTATAATGCCATAATTGTCTCAATGTTGTTTAAAATGAAATTAATGACTACTTTACTTGTTGCATTTTTAGTGGGGATTACTTCAACCCATTTAGTAAAGTAATCAATAGCAACTAAGATACAAGAGTGTCCACCACTGGATTTGTTTGCAATCTCACCTATAAAATCAATTCCCCATTGTTGAAATGATGCCTACACTTCAACTAGTTTCAATGGTAAGATCCCTGAGAATTTTAACTTTCCACTGAACCTTTGACAAGCACCACAAACCTTTACAAACTCATAGGCATCTCTAAAAAGTGTTGGCCACCAAAAACCAGCCCTAACAATTTTATGAGCAGTGGTCTTAGCCATATAATGACCACCACATATGCCTTCATGCATATCTTTCAAAATCCTTTTAGATTCACTCTCATCTACAAATTTCAAAAGTACCCTCTCCATACTTCTCCACCATAACTATCCTTGCACTACGACATACATTATGGCCTATAACTTCAAAGATCTTTTCTAGTTATCTATCAATCTTGATGGAGATTTCATGTTTCGCAAAAAATGGATTACATCTTTGTACCAATTAGAGGTATCCATATCACAAATATTTTCCCTGCAACTATCATCAAGTTGATTAATTTGGTTTGCATTTAGATTGGCTTCTATCATCAATTTGGCCAAACCTTGACCCCTAACCAATTTGGTAATTTGAATGTCAATATTAAACTCTTGTATCTTATTAATCCATTTACATCTCCTACTAGATACCTCTTGCTGTGCAAAAATATCCTTCGCAGAAGCAGTAGGAACAAAAGCAATAACAATAGCTCCCATTAAGTAACACCTAAAAGCCTTGACTCCTTTCACCAATGCATATGCTTGCTTTTCATTTATGTCATACTTGAGTTCTGCTGCCTGCAAGGATTTACTAAAAAATAAAATGGGTTGCTCATAACCCTCATCATTTTTCTATAACAGTACTGCAACAATAGTGTGAAATGAGGCAAAAGAAAATATATGCATTGGTTTATCATAGTTTGGTTCTTTGAGATCAAGGGCATCCTTAATAGCCTGCTGGATCTTCTGCTTGATGCAATGCTAGGTTCACCATCCCATTTAATCTCAGATCCTTTCTTTAGCATCCTTGATATAGACCTACTAATTTTTGAAAAATTAATCACAAATCTCCTAAGAAAATTAATTTGTCCAAAAAATGATTGAATTCCTTTAACATTCTTAGGTTTCTGAATCTTATCTATTGCTTCTACGCTCTCAGGATCAATCCACACTCCATGTTTGCCAACCAAGTGTCCTAATAACCTTCCTTCTATGACACCAAAATGACACTTTAAGGGATTCAAAGAAATACCATACCTGAGGGCTCTAATAAATACTTTCTCTTGATGCATGTAATGATCATTTTTTATCTTTGGAGTAAGCAGTTAAATCATCCTGATACATAGCTAAAAATTTATCAATAATATCAAAAAATGCTACATCCATTGCATGTTGAAAAGTAGCCCCAGCATTAGTAAGCCCAAAAGGCATCCTAACATACACATAAGTACCCCATGGAATGGTAAAAGTAGTCTTAAATTGTTCTGATTCCTTGACAACCACTTGGTTATAACCTAAAAATCCATCCATCATGGACATGAGCTCTGAGCCAATGACCTTTTGCAACATGGCCTCGATGTCTGTTAAATCATAATTATCTTTTAGTGAAGATATATTTAGATTCTTGAAATCAACACACAATCTTATATCTCCATTTTTCTTTCAAACAGGAGCTAAATTGGATACCCAAGAGGAATGCCTGATAGGTTATATAATCCCAACATCTCTCAACTTGATCAATTCTTCTTGCATCTTGGGAGGTAGGGTAGGATTTATTGGCCTTTGTTTTTGTCTAAATGGCTTAGCATCTGGTTTCAAAGGGATCTCATGCTGAAAAAGATCTTCCCTGTAGGCTTTTAATTCATCATATGACCATGCAAACACATGTCTATACTTCCTTAGTAGGTGTATCAATTTTTTTATAATTTTAGAAGGCAATTTCTTACTAATATATACCTTTTTAGGTGTTTCCTAAGTTCCCAAGTTTACCTCCTCTAGATCTTTGGCATTATACTCATTGGTGTTTACTTGTAACCTGTCTTGGTTATCAAAAATAGTTTCTAAAACAACTAGAACCTTTGGGATTTTATTTGTCTTTAACTGCACAACTACTTGCCCAAAAAAAATATCCTTTCCACTTATATTCTCTACATAAGCTGCATAATCAATTGATTTTCCTAACAACATGTTCTGACAATTTAGAAATCTTAAAATATCCTTATAATCTTCAAACACTTGCCAATTCTGGACATTATCAGGGATAGAGGGCCTAGTTTGAGTTTCAAGTTTGGATATGCCAACGAATGTGACATCATCAGGTTTTATTGCTATATTAGCTAACAAGTCTGCCATTTTTTTTTAGTTCTATCCTTCCAAATTATCCCAAATGCATGAGAACATTCAATCATATCTCATACAACATTTCTATACTATTTTAATCTCTTATATTTTGAGACAAGCATTTTTCACTTGGGATACAACCAATTTAGAATCTCCTATAACATGTAAACATTTTATTTCAAGCTTATGAACTAGTCTAAGGCCTAATAATAAAGCCTCATATTTTTCTATATTGTTGGTACAAGGGAAACTTAAAGTAAAAGAGAATTTGTATGTTACCCTTGCTGGAGATATCAACAAAGTACCTACACCTACTCCATCTTTGTAGCAAGCACCATCAAAGAACATGGTCCATAAATATCCCTTATCTATTTTTGTATCATCTTCTACTTCCATCTGAGATTTATGCATTTCCTTCTTGAAAATCAAAACCTTTGCTCTAAATGCATTTACATTTGTATTAACAAAGCTTCTCATATCATCCTCAATATATTCTTCTATCATATATATGCTCTTTGGTTCTCTATTTATTTTTACCAAATTCCCATAAATGTTAAAAGTAGCAAATGATAGATCACATTGCAAACTTCCTCCCATGGAAACACTCCATTTTCTAGACAATAGCATACCATACTGAGGTGGAATATCAACAACCAGTACACTCATAGTATGTTCTTTTTCTAGATAGGCTATTAATCTATAAGGTAAGGCATTAATAGTACCTATGATTGTCACTTCTCTTTTATCTATGGCACAACATCTCCCCTGACTAGTGTCAACCTTCAAACCTAGTTCCCTCATTATTTCAAAAGGCATAACAGTATTGGAAGCACCAAAGTCAATCATACAATTTTTTATGTTTTAACACTTACTATGATACTCAAGAAGAGTGGCTCAACACTTCGCAAATATTCATTAATAAAGTTGTCCAAAAACATTTGAGGAATCCGGGATACAACTACTTCAGCTTCTTTTTCTTTCACCTTTTCCTTGCTTCCTTGTTTGGGATCGTGAGTTTCATTGCAATCTTGTATTATCTTTACATCAACATTTCCTAACCATGCTATGGCTTTATTTTTCTATTCAAGGATCCTCAACAATTCAGACAAAGGAACTTTAATAGTTGTCTATGATAGAACATTTAGCATATCTATAGAGGAATATGAAGAATTGTCAATAATCATATCTCCTTTTTCATGATGTTTACCAGAAACACCTTGATGGTTCTTGTCATTTATAGTGATTACTTTTGATACCTTCTCATCATGTCTTTTAGGCAAATTATTTGGGAATTCTAGTTCCTTAGTATTTCCTCCTCTTTTTAGTTCCCACTTTCAACCTGAAGTTTTGACCTTCACAGTAGGAATCTCTTTAGGCTTTACAATTTCCTTTTTCCTAGGGTTAGCCCTTTTGATAAATATACTAGCTACCTTACCAATGTCAGCATCCTAAGCCATGTGTTTGGTATGTACTTGAGCTACCATGCTAGTAACAATATGATCAACCTCTTCTTTGGAGGGCTTCCTTAGTATCACCTCCTCCCTAGTAGATGCCATGTTGCATACACTGCCCTCAATGTCACTCTCTTCATTAGATAATACCTATTGCTGCATATGATTTTGAAACTATCTTTGTTCCACTATATCTCTATCAGGATCATCACTTTCATAACGGTCATAATGTGACTCGAACATATTACATCCTACATCGTCACTGGTTTCTTCACATTCTTGATTTTCCTCTACCTCAGTTTAGTTTTTAGAAAATGACAAAGCTACTACACAATACTCAAGAGCATGAGGTAACTGACAAAAAAAACAACATGTGGGTTCAGTAGTGGGTTTGGGATCATCTACCACATTTATGGAATTTTTGGATAAAGGATCAGGGGTAACCTTGTTACTAGTATTCTTAAGAGGAGGAACATTCGAATGACCATCCCTCCAAGTAGTATTATAAGGGAAATTTTGGAATCTATTCTGTCAACCAAAATTGGACTAATAAGGGACCTTATTTTTATGGGGATTCCTATCATTTTTTGCTTGGGAAAGATTCAAACCTCTTATAACACTCATGATTTGACTCATCTCACTAGGCTCCTACCTTTTTCCTCCTATAGATTTATTCTCTTCTTTTCCATTTCCCTTACTCCCAAATAACCTAGGGTCATCTCTTTTATCCTCCACTCTTCCTAAAATTCTCAAATTGTTTTCTATATTGATAGAAATTTTGAAAGCATCTCTCAAAGTCCTAGGATCCTTATCCCTAAGTTGATATGCCATTTTACCATCAAAGGTATTCAAATAAGTAATCATACATACCTTATTATCAACATGCATAGCATGCATTAGCTTATACATCCTCTTCTAAAACCTACTATTGAAATCAGTAACAGATTCATTATGCAACTTCTTAATGTTGTTGAACTCACTTAGAATATAACTTGGGTTGTGTTTATCACCATATTGTTCCTTAAAACAATACTCAATGTCTTTCCAATCTATAATGGATGACTTAGGGAGTCTCTTGAACCATTCTCTAGCATCTTTAGTTAATGAATACAAAAATAACTTCATGATAACATCTTCACCCTCAACCTCATAATCACTCATCATGTTAAGAAAATTCATCAAGTGATCCTCATAAGTAATGGAATTATTTCTAGAAAACTTGGGCAATCTTTTCCTCATTTCCTGTGGGATAGGGTTAGGAAAACTACGAATACCTTCAAAGTGTATTTGTCGATAGCCTTCTAACTGAATAGGTCTTCTTTGTAAATCAACCCTAGAAGTATTGACATCATTTCTTTCATTATTGTTAAAAACTTTACTAGTACTAGGATCTACAGTAGATTTATTTGGATCCATTCTCTATGAAAAAAAAGACAAGAAAGAAGTAGACAATTTAGCAGCATTCTAATTTGAAATAATTGTTCTATCATTATCTTCAAAGAGAAAATACAGATTGCTTTTTGGCATTTTCTAGAAACTTAATTTTGTTATTCGTCTCAGCTATGGCTACCTCATTCTCTATAATTTCCAATTTCTTATCCAAAGCATCCTTCATTTTTCTAATTCAATATCAGAAGGTGACAAAGAATCATGAATCTGGGTAGACTTTGTTGGTTCATTTATCCTAATACCAACCTCCTTTTGTTTTCCCTTATCTTGAACACCAACAACATTTTATAGATCTTGTTTAACCTCTTGGTTCTTATAACTTTTAATTTTTTGTACCACATGACCCTCTTGGTTTAGATTTTGATCCTTTAACAACTTTTTCTTTTGTATTTTAAGTTGTTCCACTTGACCCACAATTTCAGGCTGCCAAGTACTAGCTGCTATCTCATTCTTCCTTTTTAACACAAAAATTCTCCTAAGTAATTCTTTCTTTTCTTCATAGGCCTTCATGATCTTTTCCTCCCTTTCATTCCAAAATCCCCTATCAATGGCTTCCTACTCAGCAAGCTGCATTCTCAACATTTCATTCTCATCAAGGTCAGGAATGGTAAACTCAGAACCAGAGGTCTTTTTATCATTAAAACTTTCATGCTCTAAATGTTTTGGTCTTTCCTTTTCAATAGAGTAATTTGACATGAAAGGGTTTGTGCTATGCTGAAAAAGATTGTTACTAGTCCTATACTATAGACTAAGTGCATGTGATTGGTTAGCCTTTTCTTGACATATCATTTCAAGAATATTATAGAAATCATCATCATACAAAATAGGATTAGATCTAGGCCCCTTGAAGAAGGGTTCCTTTTGAATAGAAATATAGGTATTATTTTCCCTTGCCATTTGCTCCTGGGAATAATTTCCCTTCTGCATCTAGGCTCCTTTCACAGCCTAGTTTTTCTTTCCACTAGGAGGAAGATTAGTTTTTAACTTAATATTTGGGTTCCTCTTCACATTTTCCCATGTATTTCTTACACTTCCCATGATAATAAACATTTTTATCTTGATATTGATTAAAACTTTTTTCAGCCGCCACCCACCTAGGGAAGAGTATTGAAATAGTTTTGTTGACCTAACAAAAATTCACGAGATTATCACAAAAGAAATGGACAACTAGAAAGCACCCAATTATAATTTTTTTTGAGATTATAACTCTTTCTTAGTGGATAAGACACCTTTGCAAGGACTGTATATGTTAGTGTACACTTGTGGAATGGGTTTTTCCCTTCTTCTTTCTTACATGATATCAACTATAATCAACTATTTCCATTCTTACATGATATCCTCTTCATAAACTCATGAATTATACTGATTTATTGAAGCATTTACATAATTCATTGAATTAAAAGCAACAATATAACCAATAGACACCCCATCCAGAATGCATTCAATGAAATGAACATTATCCAAATGATCTCAACACTAATAAACTCATGAAAAGGAGACAGAAAAATAGTGACATAGATTGGATGTAAATACGATTTTGTATTATCCTTTTATTAATTAATACAAGAACCAATAGAGACTCAATGAAGAACCCATGAATTCATGTTGACACTATCCTCTCTATTCTACATCAGAAACATACATAACATTAAAAAAAAACACAAAAACAACTACAGATGACTAGACCAAATGTACTATTTCTTTCTCAAAAATACATCTAAAATCGAACCCTCACATTGCCTCGAACCTCTCAGTTTCTTGGAAAACTATTGGATCTATTTTCTTACCTTGGTAATCAGCAACAGTTAAATCCAAGCAAGATGTAGGAGGTTCTTGTAGTTCTCCGATCTCCAAATCTGTCGGAGTGACAATTATATCCCCTTCTCCACCAATCTTTCTAAGTTGTTCCCTCAAAGATACTTCATCATCTATTTGGATTGGAAATTGGCTTAGGGCTTATTATTCTTCTTGAGAGGAAGAAGACCCTTGTTCTAACTTTTGTCTTTTTGAAGCACTAGCTTTAGGGGAGCCTGTTGCACATTTTGAACCATCACATAACCTGCTCTTTCTTGCAAAGTATACTGACCAGGAGCCACCAAATTTCTCATATTTATCCTTCTTTTCACCTTTGTAGCCTTATCTAGATAAGTCTTGACATACATGGTCTTCTTCTCATTCATAGCTTGGATTATCATAGCAAAATTATCTATGAATGCTTGTATGTTGGCTCCCCAATATTTTTTATCTTTCAATTGGTCATAATGGGGGTGAAAAGCATTGATGAAATCTAGGGTCTTGCTAAATACTATCCACTTCTCCTTTCTCAATTCTTGTTCTTGAAAAGTAAAATCATTCTTGATCAAATCCTCCAGATAGTAAACTTGTTGCACCATGTGGGAAACTTTTACTCTCTCTCTTAATTATAGAATCCTTTAGGATCAATAAACCTGGCATGAGATTTTTCCATGTTATATCTATGTAAGAATAAATTCAAATGCTTCCACCCTTTCCTCACAAAGCCAAAGTCATGTACCGTAGTAACAATTGGAAAAAATGTACCCTTCTTAAACAACTCCCTCTCATCTATAGTATCTATTTTCCATAACAGCTTAGCTATTCCTAACTTCAAAGGCACATGAAATGATAGCACATGTGGCTTTCCCAAAGAACCATAGACACCGATTACTGTTGAGACATTATAAGGGATTATATCCCCCTAATTATGACTATCCAATAGCCCTAATGTATAGTCCTTAGGTCTAATCATTTCTAATAATGCTTGTGGAATCCTAGGGCTATCTCCTCTCAAATGTAATCTAAGATTTAATGCAAGGTATCTGTAAAACCTCACATAACTGGCATCTGTAGTTTATAAAGTCATATCTACACTCCACAACTGCACTAGATTCCTCTCTCCATCCCTAGTTATTTCTAGCTCTGTACCCTTGGAAAAAAAGGTAAATCCCTTATACAAACATACATACATGAGTAATGGATACCAACAAAAAGGTTTATCCACCTTTCCTCGTGCTATCCTCACCAAACCGTTGTGAATCTGATTTGCAAGAAAAGTAGCAAAATCTAGAGTAGTGCTCATCCCAAATTGAAGAGTTTGAGCCATTACAAGGACTATTGAGCATGGGATTTGCTCAGCTTCATCCATTCCAAAAATCTTGCAGGGAGAAAAATACAATGCCCAAGCCCTAAGGTTAAAATGCTTTCTTAGTAATAGCTCTAGGGTGTTGGATGTAATCAAAGTCAAAGTACCAATTTTAGCAATGTGCTCCTACAGTGGCCCTATTCTTAGGTAAATTCTTTGTGCAACTTACCTTGCTTGAAGGTCATCCATATCAATAGTTTCATGCACAACATGGTTAGGGTTGATATTGAAAACCTCTCTAATTAATTCAAGCCAAACTCTAAAAAGATTTACTCTAGCATGGTTCTTTACCCACCCTATAATTGGATCATATTTCTTGGCCAAATCCATCAAAAAATTGCTATCAATGAAAACTGTGGGGATTGTTAATTTACCAATGTCAAACTCCCATACTTTGCTCATAGGAGTGTCTAGTTTTCACTCTCAAAACCATTTTCTAAATAACTCTAGATCTCCCATGGAGACCTAGGCATCTTGTACACAGGTAGCCTTGTCATGGAAACCCTCTGCTATGACTACCCTAGGGTGTTTAGGAATCAAATCCCTCCCCTTAGTTACTTCATGTATAGATAAAGGAAATTGTTCCAAAAAGTCATCATGCACAAAGTGCTTTAGAGAATCAGTTTGTCTAGTAAACTCTTTACGTGGAGGCATTTTGAGATTTTAAAATTTCTATCTCACAAAATTCTTACTACTCAAAAGTGTTAAAAGCACTTACCTACAAAATTTTTCTTTATTCTGTGAAAATCTTTGTTGTAATTCACTGGTATTCTCTGGAAAATTTTATGCCCTAGCTCCAAAAATTTTCTATGCTCTAATAACCCTTTGTAATTTTGTACTTCAGTGATGGAAAGGTCATGAATTATATTTAAGCATTGTAATCACAAAAATGAGTCTTGAACCATATTAACTTCCAGTAGTTGTTATCTTCAACTTGTATGAAAAATTCAAATCTTATCCATTGATTTCACTAGATCAGACGACTTTAAATAAAAAAGGTAGCAAGGTTTATAACCTTAAGAATTTGGCCACGTATTGAAATACCGCTTACCCACATTCCTTATATTTCTTGCATCTTAAAATTACGGGTAAGTGATATTCGTTGATCAAGATAACATGAACGATCATATATTTTGTAATTGAAAAAGACCCATTCAGCTATACTAACAAATAGGAAGTCCCTATGTGAATCCATGCCTCCTAGAAATCTCCAAGAAAGTGAGTCCCACATTACATTTGAAGGATGTCGTGTTGGACATCATCCTTTCTATGTGTCAGGCCGGCACACCCCCGCTTTCCTTATGGGATGAACATGTCCTTCTTGTGGGCATGTGTCAATCATTGATCTTGGAAAGATCAATGGTGACATTGATAAAATCCTACAAAGCTTCTAAAATGTGGATAGTGCTATCACCATGGACACATGTCTGCATGGTGCATACCCACTTTATTTAAATATCTTTCAAGTTTCTAATGCAAGCATGCACCTTCCATCAATCTGATTAGGATCGATGGTAGGTGCAACTTTGAGCTTTAATGTCGCATCATCCACTTTGACTAATGAAATGACTTGTCTCGACCTTCATAATTTGAACAATCTGAGTACTGCATTGATTTCTGGAATTACTGTGCCCATAGCATAAGTACATCCAACTAGGCACATCTGACATAATCAAAGTGTGATTCAACATTCTCACCTAATTTTTTCCCACCATGACACGTGAAGAAAAGGCGCATACCCCCATTTCTTATCGGATGAGTAGTTTCATAATGTAGGCTTTTGCTAGCCCTTGATCTTTGAAATATCTATGGTTGATAAAATGTCAATCCTATTTGGCAAACAAGCTCCTCCATTGGAAAAACTAGTAGTACATATCAACGATCACCTTATAGCTTAGCACATGTTAGCACACACTAGAGATTCTTGACCCCACCTTGCTACATGTCAAAAACCTGCTTGCCCACTTTATTTATCTTTTGTGTGGCTTGAAAATGTGGGCATGCATTGGCCTTTGATCTCACACAGATCAACGGTCATAGAATCATGTGTTCCTAAGTTCCAAGTCAGCTATATTGATGAATAAAATACCTTGAGTCCAACTCATCTAACACTACTAGGGAAGACATCTTAATTTCACCCTTGAAAATGGTTGGCCCATGTTGTCAGATTGTGCTACATGTCCTATTTGCACTTCCTCACATTATTTAACTCTCAAGCATCTCCTTCTTGTGGGAAAGCGCTAGCCCTTGATTTGAATGAAATTAATGGTTGATGAATCATCGTAATAAAGGAATATCTCTGTTTAATAATTCAACCAATGACATAAAATAAGCATGAAAAGTACTGATAGGTCTACAAAAGGTTCTAACATCTCATGACTCATCATAAAATTTGTGGCTTACTGTGATTTTTAAAAGGTAAGTGCTACATTTCATCAAAGCACAAACCTGCATTATTTAAAATCCTCACATCTCAACATTGTAGGAATGCAATGCTCATTGATCTAAGCAAGATCAATGGTCACACAAAATTTTCATCCCATAAGACATGTTCGAAAAAATAAATCGAGCAACTTGCAAGCAACACACATAAAGGTTTAAATAAGATTTTTAATGAAGACATGCTTGCATAAGCCCATCCTTAGGGTAAAAGTAGTATGCCTTAAAATCATTTGTCAGAATGTTGCAATCAAGGGTTTTCAAAACTAAGGTGAAAAAACAAGTAAGATATTAGGGTTTTCACACTTAGGGTTTTTCAATGATTTTCTGCTACCACACCTCGAGAATTTATTAAAATTTAAGTGTCACAATTACCAAGATACGAACTAGGGAATTGTAAGGATTTGAAAAATACATGAAACAAAACCCTAATTTGCAAATACAAAGACTCAAATGATTTTTCATTTATTTTTTCCAAAAATTTTTGCATTGTGAAAAATCAGACCAACACTGAGTATAATATTTATAGATGCCAACTTGTAATGAGTGTTGAGTCACTCATGTGCTAAGTTAGTCAAGTGTTGAGTAGATAGACCATGCCAAGTGATTCAAGTGCCAAGGATGCAGTTGATGCTAAGAAAGTTCAAGTGCTAAGATAGAAGCTAAAATATAGTAAGTGTCGAGCATCAGTATTATCAAGTGTCGAGCATTAGTATTATCAAGTCTCGAGTAACACAAATTGGACCTCGTTGTTTGTGATGGCACAAACAACTATGTAAACCTTTTTTATGTCATCTTATGGATAGATCTCGAAGCTTTGAAGATAAGGATGAATCTATTTGGATTCCCTATGCAATTAACATGAAACCAATCATAAAATTGGAAGGGATTAAGCGGCAAAATGGATGAATCTCAGCTGTAGATTCATACCTAACCCTAAGCCACGAAAGTCTTTATTAGGAAGATGAAGCCCCATAATTCATAGATGAGAATGTAATGTAACATGTGCGAGTGACATGTAAGGGGTGAATTGAACATAAAGCTTTCAAGGTGACTTAGAAGAGTGAAAGGATAACATAATCAATTAATAGAACAAAGGATCAAGGATACAAAATTTATATATCAAATTAAAAAGGATCAGGAAGGTCAAAAGTGAGATCTAAAATCAGCAATACAAAGTTGTAAGTTATCAAATCAAACATTTTATTGTTACTTTCTAACAATTATATCAACAGATTGAAATCATTTGGAGTAAAGTTTACTTAACAGTCATTGTGAAATCCTTTAATAGGGTGACATTCCAAATAAATGTTCTAAAATTCCTTTAACTAGGCACACTTCTAATAGGGTGTTAAAATCCTTTGATAGGGTGGGACTTAATAGTCTCATTGTAGGGTTTCTGAATAATCATATCAAGTGTCAAGTGTGTGTATGCTTACATGTTTGATGCATTTTCTTTATATTTCCATTTCAGTTTAATAGATGCATCTAATGAATGGTAAAAAGGTTTTAAGTGCTAAAAGTTTGAACTTTTGTTCCACCCCCCTGCAGAAGTATATATTTCCCATTTTTAATTCCAACAATTGGAAACAGAGCTAAGTTCTCATCAAGAGAATCCTTACATATTAGAGAAAAGATCTTGATATGGAGGTCTACAAATTGGGAAAGATCATTGAGAATCAAGGAATTGAGATCCAACTCATTCTACATTCACTGGACAAAGCCATAGAGGAATTGAGGAAGTCCATAAAAAGAAGGAAAGAGATTTTTGTTGCAAAGAATGACACATAATACAAAGAGATTGACACCACCAAGTTCTTTGCTAACAATGACACAAATGAATTTTATGTAGAAATTGCAGATCTGATGGAAAAGAATAGAGCACAAGCGGAAGAAATTAGAAATCTCAAGATAGAGCAAGAATGACAAGCCATGATGTTGTGTGAAGTGACTGAGCAAACGAAAAGAGCCATAGAAGACAAGGTCATGATTGAAGAAGACAAAAGAAACCTAGCCAAAAGACTAGAAGAAAAGTCAACAGAACTTGCTAGAATCTCCAACATGCACTTGGATACCCTAAGCTAGTTTTAAGTCCATGCGGGCACCAAACAAGTCAGCAAAAGAAAGAATTTATGAACATTTCTATAATTGGGATTACAACTTAAGGAAAAGTTGTCATTACTGTCAAGAGTATGGACACATCCCTGAGAATTGCATTAGAACACACTTCAGTGGCAACTACAATAGATGGTTGAGTCAAGCTACATGCTTTAGTTGTTTGAATACTGGTCACATGAGCAAGCAGTTCCCAACAAAGTCAAACACACCTAATTTTGCATCCAACTAATGAGATGTTGAACACACCAGAGGAGAGATGAAAAAAACATGGAAAAAGAGAGATGGAAGTAACACATCAAATGGAGGGATCACTTCACCTAATAGGTCAAGTGTTCACGCCTCATCAAACTAAGAAAAAGAGGTATGTGGGACTGATATTTAAAAATGCTTTATCATACATCAGTTCCAAGAGAAGTTAGTACTAAAAAAGATAGATTATCATGAATAAAGATACAAGATAATGAGGAAAGTTGGAGGTCAAATATTCAAGTTTTCACATTACTACCGAGTGTGAAAAGTGCTCTTCAAATGCTGAGTAAAATACTAGTAAGTGTTAACCTATCAGCCAAAGTTAGTTGAAGCTAAGTTAGTAGTAGCTACCAAGTAAGGATAATTTCAATAGCTATCGAGTGATTATAAAATAAATGGATATTAAGTGAAATTGAAAAAGTGTTAGTGCTAAGATTATAGTTGTACAAGCTCCATGCAATAAATGCGATGTTTTGAAGGCTATAAGGTCAAATTTCACCTTTTTTTGTTGTTATGAATTGAAAGCAAAATTGAGTACAGAAAAGAAGTCATTCACAAGCTAGTTTGAAGCATTTACATGTATCATAGCAAAGATCAAACACTGGTTCACTGATTTTAAAGGTATTCCTCATCTGCGGAGCTATGCAATTTTATATTTGTTAAAACCCAATTTCATGGTATGGCATCTAATTTAAATAATTTAAATGAAAAAGAGACTTTTGAATTTCAACTGGTCAACAATGAGGTTAAACAACCCAACTTCAAGGCTATACCAAATATTTCCTACAAGAAAGACTTGTCAGGTGCATTGTCTATAATTCTACCTAAGGTGATAATGGTACAAGATGTAAGAAAATGCTACAATTGCATAGTAGGAGGTATTGGGGACATGGAAATAAGACATGCATATGATAAACTATGTGAAAATAGTGTATTGAAGGAGGAATTCAATATTGTGGAGTGAAAGGGTTTAATACATGCCCTAAAATTCCCAACTGTATTCAAAATAGAGTGGATTAAAATAGTTCTAAGTAGAATTCATGATGGATGTATATGGTTAGAGGGAGGGAAATTCAAAATTTTGAAGAGAATTTTCCATAAGGTTACTAGTTATCCAACCCTAGATTAGGCTAAGACATTGAGAAGCAACTCGAAAGAGGTGATTGTGAAAAACATAGGTGCTAACTAGAACAAGCATGGAATGACCATTGATATTGTCATAGATCCACTTCTAGTTTTTTCAATAAGGGTCATATCACACAAATTCTATCATTCAAGCAGGCAAAATAGTGTTCCTTGCATAGATCTTGATGTAGGTTACAAGATTGTCAAAAAGGATATTGAAAAACTTAAAATGCAACAGATAATGGAGAATCTTGGAGAAATTAGAAAGTCAAAGAGTGCTCAATGCAAGTTTGAATCAATACTTGCATGTATGTTTTTCTATGTACAAAGTGAGTTGCCATCTTTCGCCAAAGTTGGATGGAAGACAAATAGATCAACACCTATCCAAATCAGTGAATATATTTTGCAAATGTGAGAGAATTTTGAATGAATAATGACAAGCTAAATTCAAGATTTCAAGAAATATATGAAATAGAGGTGGAGGATTCCTATTTCCTTTGTTGAGCAATACTGCAATGACATATGCTTCCTTGTAGATATTGATTATACTTACATCCAGGATTTTGTACCTAGGATTAGATGGCTAAGGCTTCTAGGCTACAAAATTAATGTTGATCAAGCCTTAGGTGCCATCACTACACTCTTTGCTGAAGAAGTTAACAAAAGTGCCAAGATATTTGGAAATTATGTTGTTGTGAAGTCAAAGGTTGAGATGGAACTGAAGACAACCTCTACTTTGAAAAAGTAGGACAAAATGTTAAAGAAACTTAAGGTCAAGTTTGGAGAAGGTGGAGGTGATGATGAAGAAGAAGGTGATGAATAAGATGAAGAGGAAGAAGAGGCACAAGGTCAAGAACCTTTAGCTTTGGTCCAAGGCACAGGTGAGGATGAATAAGAAGTCAAGGAAGGACCAGTAAAGCCAAAACTTAAAAAGAGGAAACCTAAGGCACAACTTGCAGCCAAACCAAAAGTAAAAAGGGCTACCAAGCCAAGCATGGTAAAGATAACTGCTCCAACAACAAGGGCTAGTACAAGGGCCACTACTCAAAAGGCCAAAGATCAGGAAAGGGAGAAAACAAAAGAAACTAAATAGAAGAACCCAATTCAAAAGAAACAAAGAAGAAAATACATTGCACAGCCCATAACAAATGACAAAAATATAGATTCAAAAGATACAAGTTAGTTTAGGGATGTAATTCATGAACCTAAATCTAATCTTAAGAATATATGTGATAATGTTAAGGATAATGGAGACATGACAGGCTTGAAGAACATTGATTTTGAAAAACTTAGTAGAGAAGAGAAAAATAAGGTAGAAGAATTAGGATATGCCATGATGTCTAAATTCAAGAATACTCCATTTGAATTAGACAACACAATGCCCAAGGAGGTATACACCATTGTAGAAAATAAGTGCAATTATTTCTTAAAATTGGAAAAGGAAATAAGGGAATCAACCCTAGCCCAAGTGATGCTTGAACTAACAAAAGGGAAAGTTATCAAGGCCAATAAGAAATATGGTAGCATTTTTGCACCTAAATAATGGGCATTCAGTATACTCCTGAACAACATTGAAGATGTTTTAAAGAAATCCACGCAAAATGTGGAAATTTTTATATGGATTGACAACTATCAAAGCAAGAGAAGACGATCCCTTCGATGGAAGAAATGATGGAAATGAAGAGGAAGAAAAGGAAGACGAGATAGAAAAAGAAAAATAAGACACCACTATGGAGGAGACACAAAAGAAAATAGATGAAATGGCCACAAATAATGTTCAGCAAATAGAACAAAGTGTGTAAGACACACAAATGCCAACCATGAGAACTCCACATGATAAAAGCACACCTAAAAAGACTATAATAGTAAATGATTTTTGTGATATCTCACCTTAGAAAATCAATCCATTAATTGCAAAGGACCTAAAGAAAATCCTTGACCAATCCACACTACAAGCCAGATTGTGTGAGAATCTTGCATTGGTTAGTGTTGAAGAGCTTCAGAAGGCTGTAGCTAATATAACAAGGGATAAGGTGAATACACAAGAACCACATTCTTCCATCCCTCCAACTACTAGTGCTCAATCTCTAGTGTAAACATCAGATGATACATCTGCAAAGCCTAACACTACTATAAAAGTTGTCATGGTTGAACAGCAAACTAACATTACTCAAGAGGATAAAGGTTCAGAAGCACAAATAGGATAGGTAGAGATATCTATACCTGATACACAAACACAAGGTGTAGGTTAGATAATAGTAATTGACCAAAGTAGAACTGATGAAAAGGATATACCGAAGGTGAAGAAGAAAGAAGCCATACAAATATTGGTAAATCTACCAACATTTGGTTCTCCTAGAAAAGTCCTTCAAAGACCAAGCACTAATGTAATACCATTACATATTTCAGCACCAGGCTCCAGCTCAACCAAGGCTTCCAAGGTATTTCACTATGGAGATGCAATTTTAGATGAAGAAATAGGGATACCTATATATGACTATGCAGCCATGACACTAGAGTGAATAGGCATAACGCAAGAAACCTTAGAAAAAAAGAAACAAAAAGAAATACTCAAAAAGGAGTATAAAAAAAGTCAAGCATTACAAGATATTAAAGACATATTTTTAGATGCTTTTAGCTTGTAAACTCCTGATGAATCAAAACCAACATTAGAAAAATTATCAAAAATTATGGAATAGGTGAATAATGAAGATCAGGAAACCAATGTAAAACTTATGGAATGGTCTGAGAGAAAATTTCAAGGAAAAGTCAATGAGAAAAAATCTAGTGATATAGCACTCTCACAAGTTGAATTTTCTACTAAATTTGAGAAAGTAAAGAAGGAACTTGAGAACATATTCTCAATGTACACAAAATTGTGTGATCCCACACTCTTCACATAGGAAATAAGCCATAAAATTCTAAGTCTGGAGAATAATTTGAAACTATTAGGTATGCAGTTACCATATGAACCTAGCTCAAAGTGAGAAGCATTTCGATTCATTGCTTCCAACACAAAGTCAACTAGCTATGTTAATAGCAGAAGAGGCTAATATAAGAGCCAAGTTGATTAACATTCAAGCCTTCCTTATACTTCATATGGAGATACTCCACAAGGAACCAGGCTATGCAGAAATGATGTTAAAGAAATATCCTATTCTTTCAACATTAGATGGACTAGTTCACCTTGCAATAGAGATAGCCATCCAAATAAAATCATTGGATGTTGCATTAGACAACTGGGATGTTGCTCTAAAGATTATAATGGAAGTCGATAAGAACTTTTTGGACAAATACACAATCTATATATAGACCCTTTGACATAAGTGTCAAAAAGGGGGAGATAAAGAGTAAGGGGGAGATACATATGCAAGGGGGAGATAAAGAGTAAGAGGGAGAGAAAACAAAGGGGGAGCAAACAGAAAAAGAGAAGAAATAGAGTATATATTAGATAAAGAGTATTAGTATTTTTGAAGCTAAAGAGTATTAGCAAGAGACAAATCTATGGAGAATAGATTTTGGATATAGAATAGGAACATTAACTTAGGTAGACTTACAAAATTTTGAGGTATATAAGTCTACTACAAAAACTTGAATTTTTTTGAATTTTTGTATATATATGTCAATTTGTGAATGTATTATACTCAAGGAGATTTGATTTGTTATGCACAGTTAACTATTTTTTACACTCATGTCAAAGGAGGACATTGTTGATCTCAAATTGGTTTTAATAATTAAGTGTCAATAGACTTAAGATATTTACTAAATTCATGCTGAGCTAGTGATACATGTCGAGTATAATATGTATAAATGTCAAGTTGCAATGAGTGCCAAGTCACTACTAAAATGTTGAGAAGATAGACCATGCCAAGTGATTCAAGTGCCAAGCATACAATTGATTCTGTGCAAATTTAGGTGCTGAGCCAAAAGAAAAATTACAATAAGTGTCAAGCATCTGTATTATTAAGTGTTGAGCATTGGTATTATAGAGTGTCAAGTAACATAAATTGGACCTAGTTGTTTTTGATGGCACAAACAACTATGTAAACTATTTTTTTGCCGACCTATCGATAGATCTTGAAGCTTTGGAGATAAGGAAAAATCTATTTGGATTCCCTATGCAATCAGCATGCAACCTATCATAAAATTGGAAGGGATTAAGTGAAAAAATGGATGAATCTCAGCCATAGATTCATACTTGACCCTAAGCCACTAAAATCTTTATAAGGAAGAAAAAGCCACATAATTCATAGATGAGAATGTAATGTAACATGTGCAAGTGAAGTGTAAAGGATGAATTGATCAAAAAGCTTTCAAGGTGACTTGGAAGAGTGAAAGGATAGAAGAATCAGTTAGCAAAATAAAGGATCGAGGATACAAAATTTACATATTAGATCATAAAGGATTAGGAAAGTCAAAATTGAGATTTGAAATCAGCAATACAATTTTGTAAGTTATCAAATCCAACATTCTACTATTACTTTCAAACAACTATATCAATAAAGTGAAATCCTTTGGACTAAGCTTGTCTTAATAGTCATTGAAAAATCCTTTAATAGGGTGACATTCCAAGTGAATGTTCTAAAATTCCTTTAACCAAGGACACTTCTAATGGGATGTAAAAATTCTTTATCAGGGTGGGACTGAATAGTCTCTTGTAGCCTTTAACATAGCAAGCCTTTCACAGGGTAGATCATGTTTCATGGTCAACACTTTGTAACCTTAACAAGGGACTTTTTATTGCTATAGTAGTGAAGAATTGTGGGTATCATCCCCACCCCAATTTTACCTTCTCATTGGATGATTTCTAGGTAATCATATCAAGTGTCAAGTGTGTGCGTGCTTACATGTTTGATGCATTTTCTTTACATTTTCATTTCAGATTATCACATACATCTAATGAAAGATAAATAGGTTTTAAGTGCTAAAATTTTGAATTTCAAATTCAATACCCCCCCCCCCCCCCCCCAGAAGTATATGTTTCCCATTTTTAATTCCAACATCAACAAAATCAGATTTTCATAGGTTTTAAGCAAGGAAACTTCTTGAAGAGTTTCTATGATGGACAAAAACTAGATCCAAAAAATATCCATCTGTATTTGCTTGGAACCTTGCAAAAGATATATGAAGAAGATGGTAGAGATAATCCTTTTTTCTCTTAGAAGCCAAAATCATTTTCAGAAAGAAGTTCCACATGCTATTATATGGAATACTTTAATTAGAAGGATGATTAATGTGAATCTAGGATGGAAAATGGTGGTCATAAAAGTGGCCCAATGCCAACACCTTTTGCTCATCAAAATCATAATTTCATTGATCCTAATCAGGTTCAGTTTTTTAAAAGCTTCTATTGCAATGCATGCCTAGATCCTGATAAAGTCCACCCTTCTTTACTTCAAACACTACAAAACTTGAGAAAGAAGACACATGCAAGAATTATTTCCTTGGTAACAAAGAATCTCCCAATCCAAATGTTTGAAAGGAGTCATCTAGATCTGCATGCATTAAAGGTCATTGTGATTTTATGTCTAATGAATGAGATGGTTAGGAAATGAAGTTTATAAAAGAAGAAGGGTCTGCTAATGTGTTAGGATATCACTATGAATATATGAAAACCCTAGAGAATGTATTTATTCATTTCAATCCTAATGAGAAAGTAAAAGAGATATCAAATGTTTCTGAGGGAACTACATAACAATGATTAAAACTGAGGGAAATATGGATCAGGGTGAATTTCATACCACTTTTATTCCTACTTGGTGCCTCAATTCTTCATATGATGGCTTACTCTATGGAGAAGACATTCCTACTTGTCCACCCCTAATAATTAATGATGAGAACTTTATTGCTGAAGTTAATTCTTTTAAATATTGTTCAGAATACTCTACCATTACCAGTGATGAAGAAATAATCTTAAGTGAAGTATTGTAGACATCTTCATTAACTCCTGAGATTGAAGTCTTTACTTTTGAGGATGTTGAGGAGTTTTTAGAAAATGGTATGATCATCACAAGAGTAGAAGATCATTTTCAAGAGAAAGATGATGAGTTGACAACAAATCCTTTTCAAGGTTACATCCAAGTGGAATATGATGCTTTCCCATTTTGTGAAGATGGTCATTAGGAAGAATCCATAAACAAAGTTTGTGAAAACATTGATGAAAATTTAACAATAGGTATGATGGAAATGAGAATTAATGATAGGATTCAAGTAAGAGAAGATGTTACATCAAGTTCTCACTCTTCCTCATGATTGAAACCTAAATTTGAAGCATTCAAGTTGACAAGTGGAGACTACAATGAAGAAAACATTGTGATGGTATCTCAAACTAGACGAGTACTTGGCCTTGAAGAAATGTGTTGTGATCTAAAGATTGAAAAATGTGAAGATGAAGGCATAGATGATTATTCTTTTTAAAAAGAATTCCCCTTACATATATATCAAATGATGATCAATTCTCATGATCAAATAGACTCATTAGAGGATGTGCACACCAAAATGGGAAAGATGGTTGCTTCTTCTTTGAGTGATCTAATAGGGGAAGAGGAAGAAATACATCATGGGAAGATCCAATATGACAAGGATGTGCATTCATATTAGAATAATTTCATAGAGAATACAAACATTATCATCCCCATGGAAAAGAACGAGTGTCTAGTTTTAGAAATAAGTTTAGGAATTCATGATGACCAATCACTAGAATTTCAGGTAGAGAAATTGTCAAGTAAAGAAAAGTATCATAAATACATTCAAAAATTCAACTCTTTCAAAATGAAGTCATCATTCACATGCAAAATCAAGTAGATTTGTTTTAGAAGTCAAATATTTTTTATGAAGCTTGTTTATTTGGATACTTTACTTTCTCCAAAGATGTGGGGCATGCTAGGAATCTCAGAGTTATAATTTAAGAAGTGCACTTATATTTGAACCCATGGAAGCTTGAGATTTTTCACATGTTGGCACACCATGGTATTTATTATCTCCAACCAGTGAATGGTTTGCATGATTATACCTCTTCTCACTAGAGGTAGGGAAACCTGCCTTATACATGATCTGGTTAGGAGTTTTATTATGTTTTTTTTTTTTATGCCTAGTCTTCCTTTTAGCTGTCCTATTTTTAGTGTTATTTTTCCACGTTGTAAAGTGGTTCCTCATGTGACTCTATAGCCTAATGGATAAGGCACTATTCTAGTTATTCTAGATTCAAGCTTCATCCTTGTCAGTCCTTCTCCCCAAATACAACCAACTGTTGCCTCGATATCAAAAATTGCTCCAAATTTTCAAAATCATTGTCATGTCAAACTATGGTTATTCCTTAAGGATATACCTCTTTCTAAAATTTAAATCATTTCTTCCCCTCAATATTTCTAATCACTTTTACCTTTTGAATATCTTTGGCTCGTTCCTATCTCCATCCAACACTTTGGATTTTCGAAATTTGGTTCCTAAGTTTGAAGTTATCAAAGGTTAATGAAGCATCCCAAAACATGTGTTTCATTTCGAAATATTAACCTCTCCATTAGAAAGGTTAAGATATATTTCTAAAATATGTATTTTCATTTCAGTCATTAACCATTAACCTCATCTAAAATGGTTAAGTTTTGGGCTCGAAAACACATATTTCAATTTGAAATCTTAATCTCTCCACTTTCTTTTTTAAAGAAACGGTTAAGATAAGTTTCAAAAATCAACCTCTAATCCAAAAAGCTTAAGAGTGGAGTTCAAAACACATATTTTGGAGACATTTATTAACATCCTTGTTCAATTGATAATGGTTAATTAATCATCAACTATACCAACAACCATAAACATTTAGGTAAACACGAGCTGCTAGTCATTCATGAAAAATTGAATCCTAGAGAGGTTTTTTTATTATAGAATAAAGTATGCCTCAATCGTACCTCTATTTTTAATAGAAATCACATCAAATGTACTTTAAGCATGAATTCAAAATGGTGAGTTGAAGATTATAACAATTTCTACCAAGGTAAAATTGTTTGAAAGACAATGACTTATTTGATAAAGCACTCAGATTGGAGCTTTGAAAGTGTAATTGGTAGACACTTTGTAGAATAATAAATAATGAAAGCAATGTGGGAGCGCTAACCAAGCATGTGATTTGTTTGATAGGATACCCCTCTACTAGTTCACAACCGCTAATGCAGTGATGGAAGATGGAAAGTATTAAGTTTTTGACCAAGTGTGTCTAAGGAATGCCCATCATTTCTTTCTTTCAAAGAATCAGAATACATCAAAGATGTATGATATTAGCTTAAGCATACCATCTCCAACGTTTAGCCTACAAAGACACTAATTGGAATTGGAGAGTTGGTGATTCATTCTTTCAATGGGTCCAACACTCGAACATTTGAGGCATGCTCAAAACATTGGCTTGGCTTTGAGATCGTCAAACTACTGATAGAGAAATTCCAATCCAAATTTTGAAGATGACTTTGAATGTTGATAGAGCATGGGATAATAGTGTGAATCAATAGTTTGACATAATCTATTGGGACCAGTGGATTGAAGGGAGTTTCCCAACTATCTAACAAATTATCCATCCTTTAATGCATTAGTTTTATGATGAGCACTCATCAAACAAGCATAGATAAATCACGGATATAAGACTCCTTTTTAATTGCCAAATTCCATGAATAAATGTACATCCTATACTCATGTTCACCAAATCCATCCAAAGCAATAGAAATACATATAAAATATTAGGGCAAGTGCATGGTATTTGTTTGATTTAATGTCGGTCTATATATGATCGCCTAAAGGAATTTGCTAGAAAAGTTGGAAGTCTCTACAAACATATGGAATAACTCACACTTGTCTCTAGCTTGAAGTTATCACACAAAGTTATAAGATTGGATACTTGTATCATCAACGAAGTTGGTGTTCCCTACATTGGGGAATCATCTTCAACATTTCAAAATCTTGAGCATTGGCATCAATAAGTAGCATTTGCAAACAATTTCAAGGGTGTGTGATAAATTTCTACATTTGTTAAAGCCTCTAAGGCTAAGAATCACAATAATGAGTGTGGGAGAATAATTTGAATATTTGTCACAAGGTGGATAGGTTAACAAGACATTTTATTGATTGATCTAACCAATAAAAGGGAAAGTTAATTGTTTGATAAAATGTGTGTGCATCAACCTGATTAGTAAAAAAGAAATTGAACTATTTGATATAATGTCCATTGATTTCTCCCAGAGAGGGCTTTTTATTACAGAGTAAAGTATGCCTCAATTGTACCTCCATTTTTCATAGAAATCAGACCAAATGTGCTTTAAGCATGAATTTGAAATGGTGAGTTGAAGATTATAACAATTTTTGCCAAGTTAAAACCATTTGAAAGAAAATGAATTATTTGATAAAGCACTCAGATTGGAGCTTTGAAAGTGTCATTAGTAGACACTTTTTGGAATAATAAATAATGAAAGAAATGTGGGAGTGTGAACCAAGCATGTGATTTGTTTGATAAGATACCCTTCTACTATCCTGTAGCCTGTAATGCATTGATGGAAGATTACAAGTATTAAATTTTTCACCAAATGTGTCCAATGAATGCCAATCATTTCTTTCCTTTAGAAAAATCTAAGATAGATTTAGAATACATGGAAGATGTATGGTATTAGCTTACGCATACCATTTCCAATGTTTAGCCTGCAAAGGCACTAAATGGAATTTGTTGGAAAAGCTAGAAGTCTCTCCAAACATATGGAATAACCCACACTTTTCTCTAGCTCAAAGTTATCACATAGAGTTATAAGATTGGATACCCATATAAAAAGTGATTTTGGTTTTCTCTATATTGGGGAATCATCTTCAACATTTCACACTCGCAAGTATTAGCATCAATGAGTGGCATATGCAAACAATTTCAAGGATGTGTGATAAATTTCTACATTTATTAAAGCCTCTAAGTCTAAGAATCACAATATTGAGTGTGGCAAAATGTTTTGATTCTTTGTGCCAAGCTGGATAGTGTGACAAGACATTTTATTGACTAATCTAACCAATAACAAGGAATATTAACCATTTGATAAAATGTGTGTGCATCAACCCAATTAGTAACAAAGCATGGGAACTGTTTGATATAGTGTCCATTGACTAGGTCAAGAATAACAAGGTGTCACCTCCAGTTCAGGATTGTGCATGGTGTAAAAGAGAATATTGTCAATATTTGAAGCATAAATATAAAAAAATTAAACATCTCACTGAATGCCTCAAGCTTAGAAGCTATTTAAGTAAATGGAAATCTTTCGAATTGGTTTGAACATGGAAATGTGAGAGCACATAGGTGGAAATATCAATGGACTCTAGAGAGGTACATGCAAAGTTTTGTAATAGACAATATTTAAGAAAATGGTATTTTATCAAAGTCTTTTTAAATGATCACCAAAAAATTTGGAGGGAGCCATCACATTCAAATTTACATAGTTAAAGATCAATACCAAACCATCACCTCAATATATTGGCAGGTTGTGAGTTCATCCACACAATGCATTTAATTAAGCTGAAGGACATGCACTCAATCTATATGATGAAATGTCTCTTAAATATCTGAGATAGAAATGAAGCTCAAGCTCTTTATTTTGGAAAATCAAGAACGTCTTCCTAAAATCAGCCACATATTTCACATTGGTGTAGAACATTTGGAAAGCCAACCCTTCCAAACATTTGATCGTCATTATTCCATGATTAGAATAAAAGGTTTAAGGCATCTGATAATGGGGTTCAATGTATTGGAGAAAATTTTCAATGATTTGTTCCTTCATTCCTATCTGTACATAGATTTTGAAGCCATAATAAGGCTCTCTTAAATGCCTTATCCTTCATATGAAGTAATGGTTTTAACCTTCTATCTCTATAACTAGTAACTTCTATCATTTTTGAGTTAATTTTATAGAGGTTAATTAACCTCACCCAAATCACATATTTTGAAGGTAGTTATTAACCATGAAGGAGTAGTTTCTAACATCCATGTCTATACAAGGAGTCATTTTTGGCTTTCTAAAGGGACTTTTTGGACTTTTTAAGAGGAGAACACTTAGGTTAGAATTTTGGTGATTATATAATATTTGGAAAGTGTGTACAAATTTTATCTTTGTAATTGAAAATTCCTCTTAGGTTCTTAGTCCAAGAAAATAAAAGAAAATGTTATTTGAGTTCTCTTCTTTCAAAATCTAAATTAAAAATGTTGATTCTCCTTGCAGTGATGATTTTCATGGTATTGTGCAGATGTTTATGAATCTTTGGATCAACATTGTACTAGTGGTAACTCTCAAGCATAGATCTTGATGACTGTTGTTAGCAGTTTAAGTTAGTCAAAAAAAGCTCTAAAGTTGTGGCATGAATTCATCATCAATGGTACCACTTTTCACAAAAACTTATAAAAAAAACTTTAAAAACAAACTTAAAAAGCCTAAGGTGCACAACAGTGCACTTAATTAGGTGCTCTACCATGCACCCTTAAACAATAAAATATTTTATGCCTAAACAAGTATAGGGTGTGCATCAACACACCGCATGAGGTGCACTGATGTGCACCCCAACATTGATAAAACTTTTCTAAGTTTAAAGGCACACCAGGCACATCTTTGAGGTGCATCAGGTGTGCCTTTTATGCAATCAAGGATTAAAATTAGGTTTTTTGGTGTTTTTAAGTCATTAGGTATTTGGGTTGTATTTTTGTCATCATTAAGGTTTGCTTAAAGTTTGGTTTTTTGCTTTCTAGACTAATGTTTACTTCTTTGTGTAGATAAAAAAGGTATCCTTAACTTGTTGGGGTCATAAATTTTGACCTAGAGTTCAGAATTCAAAACCATTTACACCATTGGAAAGAAGAACTAAAAATCTAATTTCAATCCCTAAAATAGTGAGTCTTTGGATGCCTAGTTTTAGGAACTAATGAAAGTTTAAACTTGAAATTTTGAGCAGAAGACCTCCGAAAAAGCCAGTTAAAAATACCTAGAAAACCTTGTGAAAAAATTTCAAACATTTCATTGTTTTGGATAATCTGGATCACCTAGTCCCTCACTAGGAAGGATAAGATAGTTGGAGATAAGAAAAAGATAAAAGATAAAAGATAGAGAGGTTGGACACATGAACTAGAATAGGGTCCTCATCTTACTCAATTATTACATACAAGATTCAAAACAGGTGCCTTTGAAATGTATGAAAGTGTTTGGCAATAAAGAGGGTATAAATCATCAAAGGGATCAAAATAAGTACACTAGAGTGGTCCCAAAAATCGTTTGAGAAAAACTCAAAAAAAAAATTCATGTTGGTGCATAGGTACATTTCTGTGCTAGGTGCACAGGTGCACTACTTGTGTAAGAGCACTTTTTCAATTGCATTCTAGAAGATTTTGAAGAATTCAAGAGGTGTGCTACTGCACCAGGTGCGCTAGGTGTCTAGGTGCACTTTTTCAATTATGTTATGGAATATTTTTGAAGAATTTAGAGGTGTGCTAAGTGCACATGTGCACACTTTCAATTGGGTTTTGGAATATTTTAAAGAATTCAGAGGTGGGCTACTACACTAGGTTTGCAGGTGTGCTAGGTGCATAGTTGTGCTTTTTCAATTGTGTTCTAGAAGATTCTGAAGAATTCAGAAGTGCACCAATAGTTAACTTCCAGTTCTAAGTTTAAATTTTTTTCATGCATCAAAAATTCATTCTAACAGTATTTTAACTCCTGTAGACACCTAGTAAAGAAAGAGACTTTGTTTCTGGTACTTCCAAACACTCCTACATTGATTAATATCTCTCTCTTTCTTATTTTCTCATGTTTTCTTTGTTTTAAGACATGTAAGGGCTCATGCATCAAATTAATGATATAAAAATGGATGAATTCCTACTAAGCACCAATTAGATAGTTAGTTTGTACATAAATAGATTTTTTTACTAGTTTACAAGCATATGATTGCATAAAGATATCGCTAAATCTCGACACAAAGTAAGGTTAAGTTTTCTTATAAATTTAGGAATGTAATATGTATTCCAGGCCACCATTATTTTGATGCAATAATATATCTTGTTAGTGCTCACATTTGGAGTGTAGTGATTCTTGCCTAAGTATATTATATTTTGTGAATGTATGTTCATGAAGTGTAATTGAGCCAATAGTTTATTGTGTTGTTTCTGGTCATGTGATCTTTTAATTCTGGTGTTTGCTATGAGTCTACAAATTCCATGACCTACTTAATTTGAGAATAGATCACCATTTATTCCTCCATAGCTTTTCATCTTGCATGAGCACACTTTTTGTGGCCTAACAATTTGATGAAAATTGTAACATCTTATGGTTACTGAATTCCCATCGATGATTGCATCAGTAGAACTAATGAAGGGTTGATCCTATTTTCATTGGTTACCCATCAATCTTTTCAAAGGCTTCACTCACAGACGCATTGTTTTTGTGGCTTATGTCTGTTAGGATTTTACTTTCATGCTATTTTCTTAAACTTCTTGTTACCTTATCTTTTCTATTTGGTTTGCTAACCCCTGTTTAAATTAGAAATTCATATAGTTGCATTGTTAGATTACATTCATCATAAAAATATAAAATAATAAAATACATATCCAATTTGTGGTTAATTTTGAAATAGCAAGCAAATTGATCATTTGATCTAAAATTGGTTCAAACTAGCAAAGGCCTCCTCATGAAGAAACACGTATATCTTCAACTGAGTTGATTCTAGTAGGTTGCAAGATCACCCAAAACCTTGGAGTTGATCCTACATCAGCTTTTCAAGAGAGGAGTTCGAAAGGATTCTTATCATTAAGCATCATGTAAAATGACATCTCAACAAAAAAGGTACTAGAAGGAGGGCCTGAAAACTATTCGGCTCAAAAAACTTAAGTCATTATTTGGAAATTCTGCAACTCTCAGAAGTTTACAATTATTTCTGTGAATTTTTAGCTTGTGCGCAGGTGGGCCAATTGCACAGTTGTGCTATTTTCAAAAAGTGTGCTTCTTCAAAGGTGCGCTTCTCTAGAATAAACACAAGTTCCTAGAACTCAGTCACTTTCACAAGAATCATAGCGATAAAGGGATACTGAGAACTCCACCCATTCACATTACACATTCCATCATCATCATCATTTTCTTTATATTCTACTTCACACATTCCCATCATTATGCACCATGTCTTTCTTCAATGCCTAAAGTTCACCTTTGAATCTAACTGGACCATTACATAACTTGCCAAAAAAAAATGAAAAGTTTTTCCCATGGTTGATCTATGGAGAATTACGAACAATAGAAGATCATATTAAAATTTTCAAGGATACTTGTAATTGAAACTAGATTCAGCATATGGATGTGGTATGTCACCTTTTCCCATACACTTTGGGGGAAATGGCATTCAATTGGTACCTCAATCTACCACCAGTATCAATAAGGGATTGGAACTCTTTTGATAGCAAGTTTTTGGAACAATTCAAGATCTATATCAATCCAACTATCCTATATCATCAATTCATCTCAATTAAGATGGATTTGCATGAGACTATTTCACATTTTAATCATCACTTCTATAGGATGTATCAAAGAATGGAGTTTCCATACATTGTACCACAAGAGGCTACCGTCCATATCTATTTTGGCCTAATGGATTCATTAACTTCTATTTTTATAGGAAGGCTCCCACCCTGAGACATTGATACCATTGATAAGGTCCTCAAAGAGGTTGTTACATTCACAAAGTAAGTTATAGCTGCTCCAATGCCAACAATTAGATATTTAGGGTATGAGTGTCAAAAGACTACTTTCTTTGAGTAGAAGGAAACTGCATCTACTGAAGTAGGAAACAATATGGCTAGAGATTTTAAGGCCATGAAGGAAATGATGTCTCTCTTATCCAATGAACTCATCAAAATAAAGTTGAATTCCTCAAGAAACCAAGGCAATCATCCAAGACAACTTGCTGCCGAAAACAATTGTTCTCAAAATTAGAGCAGAAATGTTGGCCTTTATAGGAACATCAACAATGAGAATAATGGTATTATAGGTATGAGTCTAAGTGAAAATGGTTATGGGTACAATGATGTTTCAGATCAGCCTCCCCAAATCATGGAGGAAAAACCTTTATAGTTTAGTGCAATGGTGTTTGAATCATGTGATAAATCTATAGGAGGAAAAAATGATGAAGATGATCAAGAGGAGTTTTTGTTCCCATTCAATGAAGAAATTTTAAGTGTTGATGATTCAATAAGTGTGGATATGCCAAGATATATTGAGGACATAGAAAATTTTGAATTTCAAAAACTCCATGAAGTTGCAAAAAGTGATGGAATTGTAGAAGATCTTGAGGTTGGTGAGATTTTTGATCAAAAAGTCATCAAGAAGAAGATACCAATTCTTCCTACTATGATGTTGATTCCCCATTGGATAATGATAAGATGCCTCCCTCAAAATAGGATTTTTTATTAGAAGATATGGATAGGGTGCTCAATTTAGTCTCAAGCTTGACTAAGGACATGTCTATTTGTGGGTATTCTACACATATATCAATTCATGCAATAACTGAGTCATGTAGAATCTATTTATTTGGGTTCCATTTTGAAAAAATTTGTCCTGATTTCTTGTTAGCCTCGGAGATTGCAATGGAGGGAAAGTATGATTTTGAATAGGCTTCTATGGGATATGAGGCAAAAAACATCTTGATCGATGATAGTAATGAATTTTGTAATTTGAAAGGAAGGTTGATGATTGAGTTTTCTAGTCGGAAGGAACCTAAAGAATTTCCATGTGCATGTGAAGTTGTGTGACATGAGATAAGACCACTAGAATGAGAGATTACAATGTCTGAGTGTATCCCTATCATGGGAGACTCACTAGATTACGTGATATATTTCCATTATCCCTCTTAGTTCGATAGTTTTCAATTCAAATATGATGCTAAAGGTAAGAGAACTTGTTTCTAGATTAATCATGGTTATAGACAAATTAGTTTTTCTTAGGACTATATGTGGTGGTTCATTACTATTTCACATAATGAGAAATCTACCGAAACCACCCCACATTCTTATTATTCAAGGTTTTATGTAGATAATTTTTTGTTTAAATTGTTTTTTTTTCTTAGCATTTTTTAGTTTTTCTAGTTAGGTGTTAGCTTTCTTTGAGTTAAGTCTTTTTTGTTTAGGTTTCATTTGTTTCTTTTTTCAAAGTTGTGTTAGTCTAGGGGTTAGGTGCACTCAAGATTTATCTTGATGTATCTCATTAAACCACTTTTTTGTTTTGACTTTTGGGAAGAGGTATTTCTTTGTCAAAGTGTTTGAATGATTTTGTTTCTCAATACCAACTAAGGAACGAATGTTACTTGTAGTAATAGGGGACTTTTAGTCTTGAATTCAGTATTGCAAATCGACAAGTTTTCAACACTTTGCAAATTTAAGAATTGACTATCTTAAGTTTTTTCAACCCATGGTTGATGGCGACAAGGGATAGTCCAAAACCTACCAGCTCAATAGAAGGGTCTTGTCGAAGGAATTTTGAAGATCAAGTTTTAGTGTGAGAGTTTCCAAAAGTTCTTAAAACAGGAGCACAAGGGATATTCACTAAAGATTGAATCTAAGAAATGATGCCAATGTCTTGGCCACACAGTCTAAGCATGGTCAGGGTATAGAAAGAAAATAAAAAAGAAGGGTGTTAAGAATGAAGGATTCTACAAAGTATAAGAAAGGTAACCTGATTATAAGCTATCCAGTCTCAAAAAAGTTGCTTATTCAGAGCCTTCTCATGGTAGCCAACTAGGAATGTAGAAGAAGTGTCTGTTAGAATCTGAAAAGATTAATAACCCAGAAAACTAGTGCAAAGAGTAAATATCTAAACTATGAATGCAAATGATACAAAATCAAAATAGCATCATAGAGTTAGTCTCCAAGAGAGTAATGCAAATTCTGGAAGCAAAATAGCATTAAGAGGGTGCAAAAACAAGAGATACAAATACAAGCCAGGTAGCATGCTTATATAGGCTAGGAAGAGGGAGGAGGTGGCAACACCAACCAATGAGGAGCAACCATCTATCGGACTAAAGATAGCAAAGTATCTTGCCAAGATAGCTAATTGATGCTCACATGTAGGAAGGTGACACCTCACAACCATTCACCTAATAAGACATGCTTTATTAACCTAAGCGAGATTATTAAAAGTGTAGGAAAAACCTAGCAAAATAAGAAAAATAAAAACCTACACTAACAGTGTCTGCCAGGGCTTCATCAAATTGGGTATAAATTAAAAACTTGAATGTTGAATTTTGGCCCTTTATCCACTAGCTATTGAAGCCTATTGGCTCGATTTTGCAAATATAACAATCTAAGACTACCCTCTCATATTTACATGTTAGGGTTCTAGTTTCTCTCAAACCTAGAATTGTATTCCCTAATAATTGCTCCCTTACTCGTGATTCTTAATCTTTTTCATGAAAAGTCTGACAACTTGGTAATCTAGCTACGTATTTTTATTGTAAAAGGAATGGACATGCAATAAAGGATTGCCCAAACTTATTTAGACCCCAAACTACTAACTTTGAGATTTCTAAAGATAATGCTAATAAAGTTTCTAGTTTTGAAATAGAGAAACCATTCGCACCATTCCAAGGTAAGTTTGATAGAATTTTGGTTATAGATAATCCTATGAAAAATGGTAAATATAAACTTTCTAATGCTTCCTTAGAAAAGGAATTTGAACTATTGTCAACCCTCTTTATGATACTGAGCTAACTTCTACTAATTATCTCATCTCTAGCTCTAAGATCATCCCAAGTGGTTTTTCCTAGTTAAAATCAATTATTTGTCCATAAGAAAGTGTTATTCTAGTGTCGTTGGTTAAAACGCCAATCAAGCATAATGCTCAACAACTTGCTCTTAATTCTCTACCTAAGAGAGCACAACTGGTTAAGAATGCCAATCACTCTTTGACTGATTAGAATATGTAGTTGAATGGTTCAAAGTCTTTAGGCAAAGAAATTTCCCTAGATAAAAATAAAAATAAGCCCCCATTTTCTGAAGTCACACATAAAATAAATAAGAAAAGAAAGGACAATGATAACCAGATATTAACCAATTCTAATGGTTATAAAAATAGACAAGGAGATATTAGTGGTCGCTTTAATAGATTATATAACAAAGGTAAGAACAACCCTAAAAATCATGAACATGATCAATATCCATAGCTAGAATGTTAGAGGTTTGGAGATGAATGATAGAAAATACATTGTCGGAAGATGGTGCAGTAAACTTAAACAAAAAGATTTTATCTATTTTTAAAAAATTAAAGTAATTGGATTTTAGGATCACACTATTTTCAAAATGCTTTGGGATCATGTCACTGTAGTCTACTCCAATCATGAAAGAGGGAGGGGGCAGTTACTATTCTTGTGGCACCTAATTGGGTGGATTATATAAAACTTAATAGAGGAGTTTATCCTTGTCATTGGGCATTATGGATTGTATTCAGTAAAGATGGTCAAAGCTTTGGATTGTGTAACTTCTATGCACCTAATGACTAAAGAGATAGAGTAGCACTATGGGAATGGGTTTCAAATAATTTTCCTAATACTACATGAATATTTATTGGTGATTTTAATATGGTAGAACATAGGGAGGATAAAATAGGATGTAACTCTTTCATTTGGAAAGGCAATGAATTATTCTTCTGGAAAAAATTTAAGAGGAAATTTAATGTACTACATCCTTTAGAAGATAGGAAATCAGAATTTTAGGATATATGGTATACTTGGTGCAATAATAAAAAGGGATCTCAAAGGGTTTATTGTAGATTGGATAGAATTTATGGAAACTCCACTCTTCTTTCTTTTTACTCTAATCCTAAGCACTCACCTATCATAGTTACTCTGGGTTCTCTCTTTGACCATTCCCCTATCTTTGCAAAGATTGGGTTGCAAGATGAGACTCTGGTTTCTAGGGTGAAGGTTGAAAAGCCCTTTAAACTTAATATTTCTCTTCTTAAAGACCAGGATACTATTGGTGCTCTCAGGAAGGTCACTAGTATTTATAAGTTGGTTAGTAGTTATGTTCAACCAAGAGAAATGTGGAGAAGATTATTTGATGTTTTGCAAAAGATTTTCTAGATTATTGGTAAAAAAGGTATGGATTTAAATGCTGAAGAAACTAGGGCACAGACTAATCTTAACCTAATAGAGAAAGATCTCCATATTAGAATTCAAGATCTAGAGTTAGAAGCTTATTTGATTAAGTCTAACCATTCTTTAAAAAAGATCCAAAACTATAAGATATAAGATTAGGCAGCTAGATCCAAATTGAATTGGAATTTGAAAGGTGATAGGGGGTCCAATATTTCTTCAATATAATCAAGTCAAAGAATAAAAGGGAGCTCCTTGAACACATTCACTGTAATGGTGGAAAATCTTCGGATCTAGAGCTAATTTAGTCAACTTTCTTTGAGTATTATTCTTAGGTTCTTTCATTTGAGATGTCTAATGCTAACTATGAGGCACTCGATAAATGTCTTCAATTGATTCCCAGAAAAGTGACAAAAGATAGTAAAGACTAAAAAATCTTAACAGTTTAGAAGAAATTAAATGGGATATTAACTCTTTAGCTAATGACAAATCATCAGGATGTGATGGTCTTCCTATTGAGTTATACAAAACTAACATAAATTGGATTTCCATTGATTTTTTGGCACTCCATGAAAGCTCATTTAGAAGAAGATCCATGGAAAGAAGCATCAATAAAGGCATGATCAAATTGACACCAAAGAATGGTGACAAAGGTAAAACAAAAAATTAGAGACCAACAAGATAATTGAACATCTCTTATAAGATCATTGCTAAATTAATAGCTAAAAGCATTGAGAATTTGCTGAATAGGTTTATCTTAGTTACACAGACAGATTTCATTCGGGGTTGGTATATATAGAAAATTTAATAACTAGTTGGGAAGCAATGCATTGGGCTAAGAAGAGCAAGTAGAATGTTGCTATGGTATTATTTGATTTTGAAAGTTCCTATGATAGAATTCAATGGCCTTTTGTTATTGGGATGTTGCAAGCTTTTAGATTTCATGAGTATTTTTGCAGATAGATAAAGGTGTTGTTCAAGGACTCTTCCACTGTCATGGATATGAATGGAACTCTTACCAGCCCTATTCCTCTTAAGAGATCAATTTGACAAGATGGTCATATTGCCCCTTCCTTATTTTTGATTGTTGTTGATGCTCTATTTTATTTGCTTAGAGATCCCTCCCTTGGTCCTCATGTTACAGGTCTCCTCCTACCTAAGAATGACACTCTCCTAAATTACCATTTTTTTGGATGACACTTCTTTGTTCTTAGAATTAGAGAGATTAATTTTTGTAATACCTTGGATAGACTTGGATTATTCGATTTAGCCTAAGGTGCCAAAATTGATCCTCATAAATCTTTATTTGTAGGTTGGTCTAAACCTCATCGTAATTGGGTTTAGTTTATGTTTTGGCGATGGAAAGGCCCTAATGAGATTCTCAGATACCTTGGTATCCCTTTCATAGCTAATCCTTCTACTAAAGTTATGTGGGAGTGGATCTTTGATAAAATTCAAAAGAAACATGTTAAATGGAAAACTCATTATCTCTCTTTGGTATGAAGGGTATGAGTTGCACAAAAAGTATTGTCATCTCATCATATTTACTTTTCTTCTACTTGGTTAATGACTAATTAACAAATGGATAAAATTGAAAAAAATTTGAAAGACTTTATGCGTTCTAATGTGATGGGAAACAAAAGAAAAAAGAAAAATAAAAATTGTGTGACTTGGAAGTGGTGTTGTAAACCCAAGCAGTATGGTGGACTGGGTTTGGAGGACTTAAAAAATTATGCTATTGCTCTTGCCTCTAAGTGGATTATTAAGGCCATATATGGTAATGAACCTTGGAAAGTCTTAACCAAAAATAACATTCAATGTTCTATCATCTCCAAAGATAAAAATTGGATGAACATTCCATTCTTTGATTTTATATTAGGTGACTTCAAGATCAAGGTCTTCGGTTCTAATGTTTTTACTACCCTCTATAAGGCTTGGACCCATTCAGGGATACTCTTACCAATTAGAGTTGTTGTTGTCCCTTCTCCATGTTATGTTGTCACACATAGATCAATTTGTTGGGAGTTCTACCTAAATAGAAAACTTGTGGCACTTACAAAAAGTTTCTCAACAAAACATTGGAATATGTTGGGAGTGACTTTAATTAGTGACTTAATTATTGATAATCATATGGGTACTTGGAATGAACTTAGACCTAGATATGGTATCACACAGACTCAAAAGAAAAATTATAAGTTAATTTGCAAGGTACTTGGTTCATGTAACTTTTCCAAGGCTATTGACTCAAATGGATTTTTCAAACAATTGTTGTGGAAGGATAGAACAATGCTTAATGAAGTAACAGTAGCAAAACTATATAATATGCTTGTGTCTAATCCTAAAATATTTTCAAAGAGTGGTCCAAGGGTGGGGATTGTGTTCTCCTTTTGTAAATGGTCTTTCCTTTTTTAATATTTATGGCAATCAAAAGTGGAACCCAAAAAAGTTTTTCTTAAATGGCTTTTATTGCTCAAAAAACTTGCCTTATGATTTAACTTGGAGTTTTTAGGTTTTACGCCTAGCCTTTGCAAATTCTGTGACACAATCGAGTCTTTTGAACATGTTTTCTTTTAGTGTAATTTTTCTATTATGATATGGTCAATTTTTTTTGACAATCCTATTGTATGGAATTCAAAACCAGGTCTTTCCTGGAGTGAAATTTTAGCTAGATATGTTGAAGATTTTGATGATAAGTTTAACTCTTTTTGGTTTGTTCTTACATGTGAGATTTTATGATTCCTTTAGAAAGTGAGAAATGAAGAGGTTTTTCTGAAAAAGGATAGAGGACTTACTGATTTTAATTGTAAACTCACACATTTTTCCATTATGTCTCAGGTTTCACTTTCTCTAGAAATCTCTATGGTTCAATTTATGACGCTGGTCAGGGATGGAATGCTACTTACTCATAAAAAAAAGGTCAAGTCTTTCAAAGTACCTTGATGAATTCAATGATATGATGGACCTAAATGATATTAAACAAAATGAAAGAATGATGGAGGATCTATGCATTTCCACTAACACCCAGTAGTCTATTCCTAATGTTTCTTCTAGTGTAAAGGTTCACCTAACTAATTATTGTTCTAGCAAGATGGAATGATGAATTGTTTGATGCAACTTTCTTGCAAGCTTTGGATTCTAATAATGGATGGGGCCTGAACATAAATTAATAGCATGTATAATTTTGATAATCAGCACTATGTAAATATTTTGGATAAAAATATAAATCTTATATAGTTTTGATACTTATTGAAGTGATACAAAATGGATTGAATAATTGTAAGTCATGTTTGGTGATGATATGGTTGTTAGGTTTATTACATTAACTAGGCTAGTTTTTAAGTTTAGTTTAAATAAATAAATAAGTTAGATATATAGTTGCTCAGAAGTTATTCACTCTCCAAATAGGACTCTACTTCAACCTACCCTACCTTTCTGTCAAATATAGAAACCAACTCAAAACTCACCAATCTTTTTGTAAGGGAAAACAAGGTTATATAAAGTTGTTCACATATCAATGTGATATAATTTAGTATCAATTATGTATTTATCCAAATGTATTTAGAAAATCAATAAAATTAGTATTACATATTTTTACTCTTTCATTTGCTATCAAAGCTAGGTACACAGGAAATGCAAAGTTAACCATGAGATGAAAATGTGTCGTGCCCAGTAGTGACGACAATGTTTGTATGCAATAGTGAAGTTTTGAAGCAATACTCATACGCATTGCATTCATTATAGATGCAAGAGGAATGATTTTGGTTGGTAGAAAGAATATATGTTTCTAACAGTTTGAGGAGTCAAAGAAGACAAATTCCCTATCAGCACATTCAAGAAAATGGGTAAAGGAATTGAATCATTACCAAAGAACACTATCTGTTAACATCAAATTACTATGTAAAAGTGAAGGGAGAAGCATTATTAAATTTAGTTATTGTTCTCTTTCACAATAATATCATGAGCAGTGCTACCATGTATCTATTTTCTAATCTATGAGATCATCAATTTGGAGAGTATGTGGTGTTTCTATGATAGAGATTTTTCTTATGTGCAGCGCTAGAGGAAGCATCAAGCACACTCCATGGAGATGTGAAATTTTAGAGGAAATATGTCTGAAGTTGGGATATGAGAGCAACTTCAAGATGAGGATTTGCAATATAAAGTTGTAGAGAGAGATCTACTTTTAATTATTGGTGAATGAGCTTATTCAAAGTGTCCAGGAGAAATGTTAAACTTATTACATTAATTAGGTTAGTTTCTAATAAGGCGGAATATTAGATTTATTATATTAATAAGGCTAGTTTTAAAGTATAGTTTAAATAAATAAATAAGTTAGATATATAGTTGCTCGGAAGTTATTCCCATAAGTAGTTGTTGTAAGGGAAAACAAAGTTACTTAAACTTGTTCACATATCAATGTGATATAATTCAGCATCATTTCAGTATCAATTTTGTATGTATCAGAATATATATTCAGAAAATCTGAATCAATAAAATCAGTAGTTTATATTTTTCCTCTTTCAATTGTAGCTTTAAAAGTATAACACTTGGTAACTTATGCTGAATAGATCTTGATGAACCTATTGTATTCAGTTTTCACACTATTCTAATATAAATTTTTTCCAGGCTTGCTCAACTCTATTAACTTTGCAAGACATGTTCTCCATTAACAATATCTCAAGGATTAGGCTATTGGTGAAAAATATGCAGAAGACGGAGGCTGGAGACAATGATCATTTGTTGCATGTTGAAAGCATCCTCATGGTTTCTACAAACACCTTCCAACAAAAAAATACAATACTCTACATTGTATGTATATTGATGGAGTGATGACTCCATGCCACATCACACCCTGACATTATTAATTTAGCATTTATCAGTCAAGAATTTAACACTTAATTCAACAAATAACATCAAACAGAAACACGGTATTTTAATTCCTAAAGTCAATACTATCTTTGCCTCCCTATTATTGATTGACAGTTTCTCTTCAAGATATCCCAACATATGCTTTTAATGCATTGTCAAAAACATAATATTACCTAGATATTTTTACTTAAATAATATAGAGATTAAATCAAATTTCATTATGACAAAAATGTCAACTGTACAGTTTGTAGAGAGGATAGCAACATCCTTATATAACAGATAAGTGCACATTGTCCTTCATCCACCAAAACCAAAATATAACGAACACCTAATCCAGAAATATACAGAAACCCTAATTTTCTAAATTCATGCAAATAGGAATGCAACTGAGCATTTATTCTAAATTTTCGAGTACAATCAATATTAAATTTGTTAACAGGCATCAATTTTATCTGGGAAGGACAAATAAACAATGTCTCAGTTTCTCTAATATATTATTCCACTAAAACATCCATGAAACCCTGAGTCCGATATATGCATTACAAGAGCAATGCAATTATCTCCAGTTTAAATGATATTGAACATCAACATAATGAATTCAACAGCATATAGCAGTTGTAAACACAAGCAAAACTGATAAATAAACACAATAAATTCCATAGTATATAACGATTCCAAAGACAAACCAACGGAACCAGCAATTATAAATATACATTGCAGAAACAGTAAATAGATATGCTCTCTACACATTTATTTAATACTCCGAAGCCATTATTCATCAGTAGTTAGGGCCTCAGGCATACAATATGACACAAAGTGCTTTCTAGTCATGGCACGCATTTAGCAGAAGAGACTGTCATGGGAAATTTATAAGTTTGTGCATAAACGAAGGACACAGAGCCTCCGGCCGTTATGGGCTTCCCATCGTTAACAAGGCAGTCATTGATACTCAAACGCTTGAAAAACCTTGGGTCAATCCATATGGCAGAGGCGAAGGATCCACAGTCGAGATGTATTTGTGCAATGGAGCAGCCTGTGCTGCACACATTCGCTACTGTCACTGTGTATGATGGTGTAATTTGGTTTGGCATCGGAGAGTTGGGGCTTTGATTAACTACTATGTTTTTCTCGCAAGCCGGAACCAGTTTCTCCGCGAATCGACCTGCAAATTTAATTATACCCATCAAATTCCTAGCTATGAAAAAATACATAAGGTATTTCAAGGATTTGACTTACCCACACGATCCAACAGCCTACGGTTTGTGTAGCTTAAAGTCACAGTGTCATTTGTCACATTGGACGCCACCACGGAGCGTGAATCTTGCATTTCTGAAAAGCCTGCATATATCACAAATGAGTTATGTGGTCTAAAAAAGTTGAAGTAAAAAGCTTAGAACTGCATATTGATGGTGTAAAATTGGTACCCGAGACACCCTTGAAGAATATGAGGAGAACAAAGAAGGCGGACACATTGATCAAGTTCAGCATCGTCATCGTTCCTGTGAACACTTTGGAATTACATAGCAGTTTGCCTTCCAGTGGTTTATATAGCAATCTAGCCACATCACACGCCGGTATGCTTGTGCAGCCGACCGCAAGGCTGTTTAACAGTTATTTTTAAATAATATTTAAAACCACAAGACATTATATAATTATTTTCAACTAATTATTAAATAGTAAATAGCTGTCATAATTTTGCTTGTTTTGGGCTATGATGATTCAAAGCAGCGATTATATTGTTGTTTCTAAATCTTCTCTTTGTTTTTATTGGAATCATTGGAATCAGGGCCCTCTTCCCACTGAATGGGGTCTTCCCACTGAATGGGGTCTTCCCACTGACTTAATTAAAAACATTATTAAATTTATATTTAATCAAAAACATTATTTTGTTTTTTATTATATTTTCTATAGGTTATACGATCGCAATCAGTTGTACTTAACTAATTATTAAATTTTCCTATGTCAATGAATATGTTTCATTTTAATTTTAACTTTTAATTTTTGTAATGTTTTTTATGAAATTTTTAATTTTTAAAATTTAAAAATTTATTTTACTTGAATTTCATTGACTTATAAATTTGGGTTTTATAGGAACAGATTTTCAGAAACCATATTTTGTTATGTAAAACTATTATATCAATAATTTGTTATAACATACAATGATTTTAATTAAATATTTTTCTTTCTTGTCATATATTGTATGAATAATATTTTTTTAGTTTAAATAAAATATTAATAATTTAAATACAAATTTAATTATTTATAATGGTACGCTGACATGTATATCTAATTATAAATTATAATTTTTCTATTAAAAATATTTTTTATCTAAATCAAAAATTACATTTTTAATGTAAAAGTATAATTTATAAATTTATACAAATTAATAATAAATTAATAAAATTATATTAAAATTTACCAAGTTTAGAGTCAATCTTATTCAATCTTAAAAATGACACAATTTTTCCTAATGGTTAGTTTAATAGTTTAGTGGGTTGAACCGTGAACCTACTGAACTGAGTAAGAACCTTGTTGGCATGTGGCGCAGACCTATAGAAGCCAAGAAGTCATGTCTTGTATGACTCCTTTTCCTACATAAATTAGTTGTTAAAAAACTAGATGGTAACATTAACATTTGTTCCTTTTGTAGAGAAGCTTGTAGAATTTTTGGGCCTAATTGTGCACCATGGTTTAATATTCTAAAAGTATTAACTGGTCACTCCCTGCACTTAACATTTATGATAAAGATGAAAACATTTTTAAAGGTAGTTCTCTTAGGAAATCTCTTTGGAAATTTATGTTCCTTAATATTTCTGCTACCATTGAAGTTGATTAAAACTCATTTGCTAAACTCCTAGGAGATAATAGATAATGATGTAAAAGAAAGAATTGACATAGAGGCAATAATTTCTAGGCCATCGGTAGTTTTCTTTTTGTATTTCGATATATTGGAAATTATACTTCTATGTAACCAGTGTGTTAATATTTTCTACAAGGTTGAAACTAATTGATAAGCTATCTTAACAAGCACTTTATTATTATATATTATGTTTTAATTATAATCAATAAAAGAAATAGTTTCCTAGGTTTTTTGGTTTAATATAAATAAATTTATAGAAATCATATAAAAGACAATCATATATTTATGTTACAAAATAATAAACAAATGTTCTTATTGTTTACTATTTTTTCTTTATATTATACAAAATAAAAATGCAACTTTAGAATTATTTATTTATACTAATATAAATTAGACTATTTTAATTTTGAGCAATTTTGTTTAAAATTGAAATTTTGAATTAAAATATTAAAACTCAATCTTGTTGCTAGTGTACCAGAAAATAATGGTGTTTGAATATTCTAATATAAATAGTGTTTGAAGATGATTATCATACTTTAGGCATGAAAATGGCATTTTAAAAAGTTTTTTGATGAGTTGGTAATCTACGATAGAATGTGTAATCATTATTACCATTATTAATATGATATTACATGTTATGGTATATAATATTATTACATGTAATGCATAGAAATATAGTAATATGTTTTTTGAAAGGGATCATACATAATACTATGATATGTTTCAAATTCTCCCTTTATACTCATTGACTCTTAAACTTATCCAAACCTTGGCGGATGTACCTATGCTTACTTCTATGTGTAATGAAGGAGTTGCTTCTATAAGGTCCTCTAGTCTTTTTTTTATTATGGGGTGTTCTATATGGTTATCATCCTAGTTTGGCTGAGGTTATGGCTAGTCCTACAAGGTATTGCTTTTTCAAAGAAAAAGCTTCAAAGGATATTATCAATACTTTTGATTCCCTTTTATCCCCAACTCTCATTAAATTGCATATGCTCACTTGCTACAAAAAGAGCTTCCTTATGTAATTGTGTGCCTTTTCTTTGTTGAGCAATACTACAATGACATATGCTTCCTTGTAGATATTGATTATACTTACATCCAAGATTTTGTATCTAGGATTAGATGGCTAAGGCCCCTAGGCTACGAAATTAATGTTGATGAAGCCTCAGGTGCCATCACTACACTCTTTGCTAAAAAAGTTGACAAAAGTGCCAAGATATTTGGAAATTATGATCTTGTGAAGTCAAAGGTTGAGATGGAATTGAAGACAACCTCTACTTTAAAAAAGAAGGAAAAAATGGTAAAGAAACTAAAGGCCAAGTTTGGAGAAGGTGGAGGTGATGATGAAGAAGAAGATGATGAAGAAGATGAAGAGGAAGAAGAGGAACAAGGTCAAGAACCTTTAGCTTTGGTCCAAGGCATGGGTGAGGACAAAGAAGAAGAAGGTTCCAAGGAAGAAGAAGCCAAGGAAGGACCAGTAAAACCAAAACCTAAAAAGAGGAAGGCTAAGGCACAACTTGCAGCCAAACCAAAAGTAAAAAGGGCTACCAAGCTAAGCACAACAAAGACAACTGCTCCAACAAGAAGGGCTAGTACAAGGGCCACTACTCAAAAGGCCAAAGAGCAGGCAAGCGAGAAAACAAAAGAAACTAAATAGAAGAACCCAATTCAAAAGAAACAAAGAAGAAAATACATTGCCCAACCCATAACAAATGATGAAAAGATAGAGTCAAAAGATAAAAGCTAGTTTAGGGATGTAATTCATGCACCTAAATCTAATCTTGAGAATATATGTGATAATGTTAAGGATAATGCAAACATGACAGGCTTGAAGAATATTGATTTTGAAAAACTTAGTAGAGAAGAGAAAAATAAGGTAGAAGAATCAGGATATGCCATGAAGTCTAAACTCAAGAATACTCCATTTTAATTAGAAAACACAATGTCCAAGGAGTTATACACCATTGTAGAAAATAAGTGGAATTAATTCTTAAACTTGGAAAAGAAAATAAGGGAATCAACCCTAGTCCAAGTGATGCTTGATCAAAAAAAAGGGAAAATTATCAAGGCCAATAAGAAATATGGTAGCATTTGTGCATCTACATATAGGGCATTCAGTATACTCCAGAACAACATTGAAGATGTTGTAAAGAAATCCACTCAAAATGTGGAAATTGATATATGGATTGAAAACTATCAAAGCAAGAGAAGAGAATCCCTTTGATGGAAGAAATGATGGAAATGAAGAGAAAGAAAAGGAAGAGGAGATAGAAAAAGAAAAATAAGACACCACTGTGCTGGAGACACAAAAGAAAACAGGTGAAATGGCCATAGCTGAAGAGCAACAAATAGAACAAAGTGTGTAAGACACACAAATGCCAGCCATGAGAACTCCACATGATAAAATCACACCTACAAAAACCATAATCGTAAATGATTTTTGTGATATCTCACCTTAGAACATCAATCCATTAATTGTAGAGGACCTAAAGAAAAGCCTTGACCAATCCACACTACAAGCTAGATTATGTGAGAATCTTGTGTTGGTTAGTATTGAAGAGCTTCAGAAGGAAATAGCTAATATAACAAAGGATAAGGTGAATACACAAGAACCACATTCTTCCATCCCTCCAACTACTAGTGCTCAACCTCTTGTGCAAACATCAGATGATACATCTACAAAGCCTGACACTACTGTAAAAGTTTTCATGGTTGAACAACAAATTGACATTACTCAAGAGGATAAAGGTTTAGAAGCACAAATAGGATAGGTAGAGATATCTATACCTAATACACAAACACAAGGATTAGGTCAAATAATAGTAATTGACCAAAGTAGAACTGATGAAAAGGACATACCAAAGGTGAAGAAGCAAGAAGTCATACAAACATTGGTAAATCTATCAACATTTGGTTGTCCTACAAAAGTCCTTCAAAGACCAACCACTGATGTAACACCATTACATATTTTAGCACCAGGCTCCAGCTCAACCAAGGTTTCCAAGGTATTTCACTATGGAGATGCAATTTTAGATGAAGAAATAGTGATACCTATATATGACTATGCAGCCATGACACTAGAGTGAATAGGCATAACACAAGAAGCCTTAGAAAAGAAGAAACAACAAGAAATACTCAGAAAGGAGTATTAAAAAAGGCAAGCATTAAAAGATATTAAAGAAATATTTTTAGATGCTTTTAGCTTGTAAACACCTGATGAACCAAAACCAATATTAGAACAATTATCAAAAATTGTGGAATACGTGAATAATGAAGATCAAGAAACCAATGTAAAACTTATGGAATGGCCTAAGAGAAAATTTCAAGGAAAATTCAATGAGAAAAAATTAAGTGATATAGCACTCTCACAAGTTGAATTTTCTACTAAAATTGAGAAAGTGAAGAAGGTACTTGAGAACATATTCTCAATGTACACAAAATTGTGTGATCCCACACTCTTCACATAGGAAATAAGCCATAAAATTCTAAGTCTGGAAAGTAATGTGAAACTATTACGTATGCAATTACCTAAGAACCTAGCTCAAAGTGAGAAGCATTTCCATTCATTGCTTCAAACACAAAGTCAACTAGCTATGTTAATAGTCGAAGAGGCTAATATAAGAGCCAAGTTGATTAACATTCAAGCCTTCCTTATACTTCATATGCAAATACTCCACAAGGAACTAGGCTATGCAGAAATGATGTTAAAGAAAGATCCTAATCTTTCAACATTAGATGGACTAGTTCACCTTGCAATAGAGATAGCCATCCAAATAAAATAATTGGATGTTGCATTAGACAACTGAGATGTTGGTCTAAAGATTATAATGGAAGTCGACAAGAAATTTTTGGACAAGTACACAATCTATGTATAGACCCTTTGACATAAGTGTCAAAAAGGGGGAGATAAAGAGTAAGGGGGAGATACATATGCAAGGGGGAGATAAAGAGTAAGAGGGAGAGAAAACAAAGGGGGAGCAAATAGAAAAAGAGAAGAAATAGAGTATATATTAGATAAAGAGTATTAGTATTTTTGAAGCAAAGAGTATTAGCAAGAGGAAAATCTATGGAGAATAGATTTTGGATATAGAATAGGAACATTAACTTAGGGAGACTTACAAGATTTCGAGGTATATAAGTCTATTATAGAAATTTGAATTTTTTTGAATTTTTGTATATATATGTCAAGTTGTGAATATATTATACTCAAGGACATTTGATTTGTTATACATTGTTAACTATTTTTTGCACTCATGTCAAAGGAGGACATTGTTGATCTCAAATTGGTTTTAACAATTAAGTGTCAATAGACTTAAGATATTTACTAAGTTCATGTTGAGCTAGTGATACATGTCGAGTATAATATGTATAAATGTCAAGTTGCAATGAGTGCCAAGTCACTCAAATGTCGAGAAGATAGACCATGTCGAGTGATTCAAGTGTCAAGCATATAGTTGATTCTACACAAGTTTAGGTGCTGAGCCAAAAGAAAAATTACAATAAGTGTCAAGCATCTGTATTATTAAGTGTTGAGCATTGGCATTATAGAGTGTCAAGTAACACAAATTGGATTAGGATAGAAGAATCAGCTAGCAAAACAAAGGATCGAGGATACAAAATTTACATATCAGATCATAAAGGATCAGGAAAGTCAAAATTGAGATTTGAAATCAGCAATACAAAGTTGTAAGTTATAAAATCAAACATTCTACTATTACTTTCAAACAACTATATCAATACAGTGAAATCCTTTGGACTAAGGTTGTCTTAACAGTCATTGCAAAATACTTTAATAGGGTGACATTCCAAGTGAATGTTCTAAAAGTCCTTTAACTAAGGACACTTCTAATGGGATGTTAAAATCCTTTAACAAGGGTGGACTTAATAGTCTCCTGTAGCCATTAACATAGTAGGCCTTTCACAGGGTAGATCTTGTTTCATGGTCAACACTCTGTACCCTTAACAAGAGACTCTTTATTGCTACAGTACTGAAGAATTGTGGGTATCATCTCCACCCTAGTTTTACCTTCTCATTGGAGGATTTCTAGGTAATCATATCAAGTGTCAAGTGTGTGTGTGCTTACATGTTTGATGCATTTTCTTTACATTTTCATCTCAGATTATCACATGCATCTAATGAATGGTAAAAAGGTTTTAAGTGCTAAAAGTTTGAATTTATAATTCAAACCCCCCCCCCCCCAAGAAGTATATGTTTCCCATTTTTAATTCCAACATCAACAAAATCAGATTTTCATAGGTTTTAAGCAAGGCAACTTCTTGAAGAGTTTCTATGATGGACGGATACTAGATCCAAAAAAGATCCATATGTATTTGCTTGGAACCTTGCAAAAGATATATGAAGAAGATGGTAAAGATAATCCTTTTTTCTCTTAGAAGCCAAAATCATTTTCAGAAAGAAGTTCCACATGCTATTATATGGAATGCTTTGATTAGAAGGACGATTCATGTGAATCTAGGATGGGAAATGATGGTTATAAAAGTGGCCCAATGCCAACACCTTTGGCTCATCAAAAACATAATTTCATTGATCCTAATCAGGTTCAGTTTTTTAAAAGCTTCTATTGCAATGCACACCTAGATCCTGAAAAAGTCCACCCTTCTTTACTTCAAACAATAAAAAAGCTTGAGAAAGAAGACACATGCAAGAATTATTTCCTTGGTAACAAAAAATCTCCCAATCCAAATGTTAGAAAGGAGTCATCTAGATCTGCATACATGAAAGGTCATTGGGCTTTTATGTCTAATGAATGAGATGGTTAGGAAATGAAGTTTATAAAAGAAGAAGGGTCTGCTAATGTGTTAGGATATCGCTATGAAGATATCAAAAACCTGGAGAATGTATTCAATCATTTCAATCCTAATGAGAAAGAAAAAGAGATATCAAATGTTTCTGAGGGAACTGCATAACATATGATTAAAACTGAGGGAAATACGGATCAAGGTGAATTTCATACCACTTTTATTCCTACTTGGTGCCTTAATGCTTCATATGATGACTTCCTCTATGGAGAAGACCTTCCTACTTCTCCACCACTAATAATTAATGATGAGAAATTTATTGCTCAAGTTAATTCTTTAGAATATTGTTCACAATATTCTACCATTACCACTGATGAAGAAATAATCTTAAGTGAAGTATTGTAGACATCTCCATTAACTCCTGAGATTGAAGTCTTTACTTTTGAGGATGTTGAAGAGTTTTTAGAAAATGGTATGATCATCAAAAGAGTAGAAGATAATTTTCAAGAGAAAGATGATGAGTTAACAAGAAATCCTTTTCAAGGTTACATGGAAGTTGAATATGAAGCTTTCCTATTTTCTGAAGATGTTCATCAAGAAGAATCCATGAACCAAGTTTGTGAAAACATTGATGAAAATTTAACAATAGGTACGATGGAAATGAGATTTAATGATAGGATTCAAGTAAGAGAAGATGACACATCAAGTTCTCACTCTTCCTCATGATTGAAACCTAAATTTGAAGCATTCAAGTTGACAAGTGGAGACTACAATGAAGAAAACATTGTGACGGTATCTCAAACTAGACGAGTACTTGGCCTTGAAGAAATGTGTTGTGATCTAAAGATTGAAAAATGTGAAGATGAAGGCATAGATGATTATTCTATTTTAAAAGAATTCCCCTTACATAAATATCAATTGATGATCAATTCTCATGATCAAATAGACTCATTAGAGGATGTGCACACCAAAATAGAAAAGATGGTTTTTTCTTCTTTGAGTGATCTAATAGGAGAAAAGGAAGAAATACATCATGGGAAGATCCACTTTGACAAGGATGTGCATTCATATTAGAATAATTTCATAGAGAATACAAACATTATCATCCCCATGGAAAAGAAAGAGAGTCTAGTGTTAGAAATAAGTTTAGGAATTCATGATGACCAATCATTGGAATTTCAAGTAGAGGAATTGTCAAGTAAATAAAAGTATCATAAATACATTCAAAAATTCAACTCTTTCAAAATGAAGTTATCATTGACATGCAACATCAAGTAGAGTTGGTTTAGAGGTCAAATATTTTTTATGAAGCTTGTTTATTTGGATACTTTACTTTCTCCAAAGATGTGGGGCATGCTAGGAATCTCAAAGTTATAATTTAAGAAGTGCACTTATATTTGAACCCATGGAAGCTTGAGATTTTTCACATGTTGGCACACCATGGTATTTATTATCTACAACAAGTGAATGGGTTTGCATGATTATACATCTTCTCACTGGAGGTAGGGAAACCTGCCTTATACATAATCTAGTTAGGAGTTTTATTATGTTTTTTTTTTTATGCCTTGTCTTCCTTTTAGCTGTCCTATTTTTGGTGTCATTTTTCCACTTTGTAAAGTGGTTCCTCATGTGACTCTATAGCCTAATGGATAAGGCACTATTCTACTTATTCTAGATTCGAGCTTCATCCTTGTTAGTCCTTCTCCCCAAATACAACCAACTGTTGCCCAGATATCAAAAATTGCTCTAAATTTTCAAAATCATTGTCATGGCAAGCTATGGTTATTCCTTAAGGATATACCTCTTTCTCAAATTTAAATGATTTCTTCCCCTCAATATTTCTAATCATTGTTACTTTTTGAATATCTTTGGCTCGTTCCTATCTCTGTCCAACACTTTGGATTTTTGAAATTTGGTTCCTAAGTTTGAAGTTATCAAAGATTAATGAAGGTTCCCAAAACATGTGTTTCATTTAAAAATTTTAACCTCTCCATTAGAAAGGTTAAGATATGTTTCTAAAATATGTATTTTTATTTCAGTCATTAACCATTAACCTCATCTAAAAAGGTTAAGTTTTGGGCTCCAAAACACATATTTCAATTTTAAATCTTAACCTCTCCACTTTCTTTTTTAAAGAAACGGTTAAGATAAGTTTCCAAATTAACCTCTAATCCAAAAAGCTTAAGAGTGGAGTTCAAAACCCAAATTTTGGAGATAGTTATTAACCTCCTTGTTCAATTGATAAAGGTTAATGAATCATCAACTATACCAAAAACCATAAACATTTAGCTAAACACAGGCTGCTAGTCATTCATGAAAAATTGAATCCCGGAGAGGTCGTTTTATTATAGAATAAAGTATGCCTCAATCATACCTCTATTTTTCATAGAAATCATATCAAATGTACTTTAGGCATGAATTTCAAATGGTGAGTTGAAGATTATAAAAATTTCTACCAAGGTAAAATTGTTTGAAAGACAACGACTTATTTGATAAAGCACTCAGATTGGAGCTTTAAAAGTGTAATTGGTAGACACTTTGTGGAATAATAAATAATGAAAGAAATGTGGGAGCACTAACCAAGCATGTGATTTGTTTGATACGATACCCCTCTACTAGTTCACAACCTCCAATGTAGTAATGGAAGATGGAAAGTATTAAGTTTTTGACCAAATGTGTCTAAGGAATGCCCATCATATCTTTCTTTCAAAGAATCAGAATACATCAAAGATGTATGATATTAGCTTAAGCATACCATCTCCAACATTTAGCCTACAAAGACACTAAATGGAATTGGAAAGTTGGTCATTCATTCTTTCAATGGGTCTAGCACTCAAACATTTGACGCATGCTCAAAAAATTGGCTTGGCTTTGAGATCATCAAACTACTGGCAGAGAAATTCCAATCCAAATTTTGAAGATGACTTTGAATGTTGATAGAGCAGAGGATAATAGTGTGAATCAATAGTTTGACATAATCTATTGGGACCAGTGGATTGAAGGGAGTTTTCCAACTATCTAACAAATTATCTATCCTTTAATGCATTACTTTTATCATGAGCACTGGTCAAACAAGCATAGATAAATCACATATATAAGACTCCTTTTTAATTGCCAAATTCCATGAAGAAATGTACATCCTATACTTATGTTGACCAAAGCCATCAAAAGCAATAGAAATACATATAAAATACTAGGGCAAGTGCATGGTATTTTTTTGATATAATGGTGGTCTGTATATAATCACCTCAAGGAATTTGCTAGAAAAGTTGGAAGTCTCTACAAACATATTGAATAACTCACACTTGTCTCTAGCTAGAAGTTATCACAAAAATTTATAAGATTGGATACTTGTATCAACAATGAAGTTGGTTTTCCCTACATTGGGGAATCATCTTCAACATTTCAAAATCCTAAGCATTGGCATCAATGAGTAGCATTTGCAAACAATTTCAAGGGTGTGTGATAAATTTCTACATTTGTTAAAGCATCTAAGGCTAAGAATCACAATAATGAGTGTGGAAAAATGCTTTGAATATTTGTCACAAGGTGGATAGGTTAATAGGACATTTTATTGACTAATCTAACCAATAAAAAGGAAAGTTAATTGTTTGATAAAATGTGTGTGCATCAACCTGATCAGTGACAAAGCAATTGAACTATTTGATATAATGTCCATTGATTGTTTCAAGCATAACAAGGTGTCACCTCTAGTTTAGGGTTGTGCACGGTGTAAAGAAGAATATTATCAATATTCTAAGCACAAATAATATGCCTTTTAACTATCTGACTAAATGTCTCAAGCTTGGAGGCTTTGTACATAAATGAAAAGCTTAATGAAGCATCCAAAACTAACCTCTCATCCAAAAAGTTTTAGGTTGGAGTTCAAAACATGTATTTTGGAGATCATTATTAACCTCCTTGTTCAATTAATAAAGGTCAATAAATCATCAACTATACCAAAAACCATAAACATTTTGCTGAACACAAGTGGCTAATCGTTCACGAAAAATCAAATCCCAGATAGGGCTTTTTACTATAGAGTAAAGTATGCCTCAATTGTACCTCTATTTTTCATTGAAATCAGACCAAATGTGCTTTAAGCATGAATTTGAAATGGTGAGTTGAAGATTATAACAATTTTTGACAAGTTAAAACCATTTGAAAGAAAATGACTTATTTGATAAAGCACTTAGATTGGAGCTTTGAAAGTGTCATTGGTAGACACTTTTTGGAATAATAAATAATGAAAGCAATGTGGGAGTGCAAACCAAGCATGTGATTTTTTTGATAGGATACCATTCTACTATCTTGTAGCCTGTAATGCATTGATGGAAGACTACAAGTATTAAATTTTTTACCAAATGTGTCCAATGAATGCCAATCATTTCTTTCCTTTAGAAAACTCTAAGATAGATTTAGAATACATGGAAGACGTATGATATTAGCTTATGCATACCATTTCCAATGTTTAGCTTGCAAAGACACTAAATGGAATTTGTTGCAAAAGCTAGAGGTCTCTGCAAACATATGGAATAACCCACACTTGTGTCTATCTCGAAGTTATCACATAGAGTTATAAGATTGGATATTTATATCAACGATGAAGTTGGTGTTCCCTACATTGGGGAATCATCTTTAACATTTCACACTCCCAAGTATTAGCATCAATGAGTGGCATATGCAAACAATTTCAAGGGTGTGTGATAATTTCTACGTTTGTTAAAGCCTCTAAGGCTAAGAATCACAATATTGACTGTGGCAGAATGCTTTGAATCTCTGCGCCAAGCTAGATAGGTTGACAAGACATTTTATCGACTAATCTAACCAATAACAAGGAATGTTAACCATTTGATAAAATGTGTGTGCATCAGCCCAATCAGTAACAAAGCATGGGAACTATTTGATATAGTGTCCATTGACTAGGTCAAGAATAACAAGGTGTCACCTCTAGTTTAGGATTGTGCATGGTTTAAAAGAGAATATTGCCAATATTGGAAGCATAAATATAAAAAAATTAAACATCTGACTGAATGCCTCAAGCTTAGAGGCTTTTTAAGTAAATGGAAAGCTTTCGAATTGGTTTGAACATGGAAATATGAGAGCACATAGGTGGTAATATCAATGGACTCTAGAGAAGTACATGCAGAGTTTTGTAATAGACGGTATTTTATGAGAGTCTTTTTAAATGATCACCAAAAAATTCGGAGGGAGCCATCACATTCCAATTTACATAGTGAAAGATCAATACCAAACCATCACCTCAATATATTGGTAGGTTGTGAGTTCATCCACACAATGCATTTAATTGAGCTCAAGGCCATTCACTCAATCTATTTGATGAAATGTCTCTTAAATATTTGAGACAAAGATTAAGCTCAACCTCTTTATTTTTGAAAATCAAGAACGTCTTCCTAAAATCAACCACATATTTCACATTGGTGGAGAACATTTGGAAAGCCAACCCTTCCAAACATTTGATCGTCATTGTTCCATGATCAGAATAAAATGTTTAAGGCATCTGATAATGGGGTTCAATGTATTGGAGAAAATTTTCAATGACTTGTTCCTTTGTTCCTATCTGTACATAGATTTTGAATCCATAATAAGGCTCTCTAAAATGCCTTATCCTTCATATGATGTAATGGTTTTAACCTTCTATCTGTAGTGCCCGCCCCTAAGTCGCATTTCTGTTATCATTGCCAAACTCTTTTGGGCCAATTTATGTTTGCAGATTAGTATTATTAATTTAGAGATTATTAGATGTTGTTTCACACTCAGCTTATTATATGATGAGATTACTTGGTACTCTATATTTCATGCATGTATGATGATTATTCAATGTTTTCAGTTATCGATGATGATTAGTTAGATGGTTTATTATTCCATGTGCTTTCTTATGGATACTTACCCCATACTGCATGTGTATGGTGTGTGTGTTTGATTTATTTATGTATGGTATTTCTGATGTGGTTAAGGAAGGGAGTCATAGTCACCTGCTAGTCAAGATCTACACAATGCACCACTTCCTGCCATTGTCTATTTAGCTTAGAATATTGTGTTTGTACATGCGTGGATTTTATGCAGGTTGCAGGTACTGGGTATCGACTTCCCTGAATTGCTAGGATGAGTGTACCCTATCGCAATGTCTCAATGGTAAGAGAGGGGAGATAAAATTGTAAGTCCAATTCCTAAACCCTTTAGCCAATTGTCCTAATTGATAATTAGGACAAGTATCTGAGTTAAGTACCCTCCGAATGCATCAAATGATGTAATTTCGGGATTATAACCCTTTTTGTTTTGTTTTAGTTTGTGTTTTTCTATGTAGGGTTTTCGTATGTTGTTATATGAGTCCTTGATGTGTTTTCTATTAATTAAGTCTAATTAAAAAGGTTAATTAATGATTTAATTTAATAGAGAATTAATATGATATCTTTAATATTTAATTAATTGGGAAATTAATTAAATAAAAGAATTAAATTTGGAAATTAAAGCTCAAAGATAAATTTAGAACAGGATAATATTTATTTAATTTAATAATAATATATTTGGAGTTCATTTTTAAATAAATGCTAAATATTATTGTTATTTAAATTAATTAAATATGTTATCAATTAAGTTTCTAAAATAAATTAAAAGTTGAAAGATATAAAATTATTAAGAATTCTAGATCGCATGATCTAAGCATGAGTTTAAATATGAGAAATAAATTAAAAGATTAAATAATAAAAATTAATAATGTTATTTTAATTTCATGAAGTGCACATGAGATTAAAGTAATAAATTAATTTAAAATAGAAGTCAAGTAGAATAATAAATAAAGTTATTTAATAAATCAACTTAATGTGCATGAAAAGATGAGTGCAAAATAAAAGAAAAGATAATAAAGGTTAATTTGGAGTTAACTCAGTTGTGCAAAGAGTCTTCTCGGGTGAACGCACAATTAGTGCCCCAGATTTGAGGAGAAAATTGCTTATCACAACTTTGGGGGTTCATTCTAGGGGGACACGAATTTGGACGAGAATTTTTGGGGAGACAACTTTTAGAAACAAATTTCAGAAGGCTGATACCAAGAAATTTTTCCAGAAGAAGGTTATTGAGGGGAGCGAATTCTCTTACAATTCTTGGAGATTTGCATAATAGCATCAGGATCAGGTAGGGTCTTGTGTTTTTTATTATCCATTAAATACGCAATTATCCTTTCCTATCTTCTTTGTGTCTGGGGTTTGTAAATCTGAATTCTCTGTGATGAATGTTTAAACATTACGATATTAGAATTTATCACAAGCTTGTCTATAAATTTCTGTATACAAAATTTAAATGGGAAGGGTTGAATTTAAGACCGAATTTCTAACTTAGAAGTTCGGATGGTTGGCTATATTTTCTATATTAATATAAGGAAGTAAACAAGTTTCCAATATATTTGGTAAACAAGTTTTCAATATATTGATATATAAATATTAAAAAGAATTATTTTATATATACATATAATTAATAGATTGATTATCAATAAATTGTATTATAATGATTATATTTTGTTGAGATAAAAAAATACATATACATATATGTAAATTTTTTTAATTAACAAATTTAAGTATACAAGTCGGATTTAATAAAAATGGTTTTTAAAAAAAAAAAAAAAAAAAATATATATATATATATATTAATGTAATTAGTGGGGGGGAGGGAATTATCTCGTGCCCACCCCCATTGTCGACAGAGCCGACAGTACCTACATCGCAGGTACTACGATGGCAGGTACAGAGTACCTGCCGCCATAGGCCCTGCGACCGCAGGCCTACGGCAGACCTCAGAGGTCTATTTAGCCGACGGGCTATAAACGTATGTTTAAAACATGTTTTTTTTTGGTTTTTATATAATTTTTATTATTTATAAAAACATATTTTATTATTATTTAAAATTTTTAATTAATAAATTATATATATATATATTTTTAATTAATAAATATTTTAATTTTTATTAATATTTAATAATTAAATAAAAATACATTTAACATAGTTTGTAAATATTAATTTATTAATAATTTTGGTTAAATATTAATAAATTAACAATTAATGAATAGATTAAAATAAGTAATTAGAATAAGTAATTATTGATTAATTTAATTAAAATTAGTTTAATTAAAGTTAATTAATAATGAATATTATTTGATTAAATGGTAGAATTGGATTATTGATTTAATGAAAGTTATTATAGAAATGGGTTAATCGTAAGGAGTAGTTATGAAAACTTAGTTACTTGAATTCGACATTAAACTGAAACATAAACCTTACATTAACTCAATTATATACTTTCAAATCCAATCTCTAAGACTTTGATGTTTTCTATGTGTTCTCTGTATTTTGGGGTTGTTCTAGTATTGACCAGTTTAGGTTGTTACTAGAGGCTCGTGGTTGTGAATGTGATGTCATGATGATTTGGTCTCAATCTTTCTTAACCCGACCATGGTAATGTGATGAAGTGCTCTATGACATGATTGTATTTACTGTTTGTTATTGCTTTCCAGTTTCCTTGTGTGAAGCTGAGGTGTATGTATTTGAGATACGTAACTTAACCATTTTTGAGTCTCGATCAGTTATATTTGATAACCATTTTTTGAGTCTCGATCAGTTATACTTGGATTGCTTTTCGGTCGCTTGAGAGGACTGAAGTGTTTGTTATGTTCTTGATGATGTCATGTGTTGACTTGACCATTTTGGAGTCTTCGATCAGTATTGTAATTTACTATTGGGATACTTTTTGGTTTCTCATTGGAGAACCATTGGATTTTGTGATTTATCATTGATGCCTTCAGTTGCTGATAGCGAACTGTCGTGATCATATGATATTTATTTGATGCTTATCTGTTGCTCATGAAGAACTGATGTAATTTTTATGGGTTATCTTTTATGATTTTTTTTCAGTTTCTTGTATAGGACTGAGGTGATTTTATTATGATTCTTTGATTTGTGATTTCATGAGCCTAGCGTAGGTTATCTATGTGTAGTGTTGGGAAGTGGCTTGCAATGGGGATCGGCGCCCTAAGAGGCTGCCTGGAGTAACCCATTGTAAGTCGTTTTAATAAGTGAAAACATTTACACTAAATGAGAGAAAATGAACCTAGCAAGATAATTGTATGTTCTCTCCCATGCCTTGAGTGCTAGTACAGACTAGGATGGGGTAGAGAGAATGCTTGGTTACGACCTTGCATTCTGTAGTATGCCTCATTAGTACAAGAGGATACTAGTGGCCGCAGGGATCAGTAGGGACCCGAGATTCCTAAGGGATTGCTCAGGTAACTTCTATGTGACTTTTGCGATGACACTTTCCCCCTTGCATATTAGGTTTCCTACGTGTCTTGTGGTACCTCTGGGTTTTAGATGTCGATCTTTTTAGGAACCCTTGAGTTAGAATACTTATAGGATTTCATGGACTTAGAGAGTATTTATGATTATAGGTTTTGTTATCCTATTTGGGACTTGAGACTATCTCCTCAGTGTGGTGGGAGTGGACCATTTAGGTTCCACGCGGTTGGGTGGTAGTGCTTTTACTCTTACCATTGAGATCTGTCCGTGGTCACCGTGGCTGGAGTTTTCTTGGTTGGCATTTACCTTCTTTCTGTACATGGATGTTTTATCATTATGGATGTATGGACGTATCATGTATGGTGTATAGTTTCATATATTTTTACTGTACTTTGTAACATGGATTTGTGGAGGTTGATGCATTTCTATTTTTACATATGTATATTCTTTTAAGCCTTTCATACCCTGTGACTTGTACAGTGGATGATTGAGCATTCCGAATTAATTTGCCAAGAGGCATTCGGAACAAATGTATATTATGGACATGGGACTTTCTAATTATTCTTTCATATGTATGTGATAGTTGTTAGACTTAGAATTAATTAAATTTAAAAGTGACTCAATGTCTTGGGATCCTTAAGAAATGTAACTTGCAATGTATGTTGGTCGATGATTACATGTTATTGCTTCCGCTACTATGTGTTTGATGTGTATGTTATACATTCTTACTTAAAAAAAAAAAAAAAAAATGTTTAGCAAACTTAGTGAAACTTTAGGTTAATTCTTTTGGATCCCTTGGCGAGGTGTTAGACTATCTCTATAATTAGTGACTTCAATCATTTTGGGGTTAATTTTATAGAGGTTAATTAACCTCACCCAAATCACATATTTTGGAGGTAGTTATTAACCATGAAGGAGCAGTTCTTAACATCCATGTCTATACAAGGAATCATTTTTGGCTTTCTAAAGGGACTTTTTGGACTTTTTAAGAGGAGAACACTTAGGTTATAATTTTGGTGATTGTATAATATTTGGAAAGTGTGTACAAATTTTATCTTTGTAATTGAAAATTCCTCTTAGGTTCTTGGTCCAAGAAAATAAAAGAAAATGTTATTTGAGTCGTCTTGTTTCAAAATCTAAATTGTTAAAAAATTTGATTCTCCTTGCAGTGAGGATTTTCATGGTATTGTGCAAATGTTTATGAATCTTTGGATCAACATTGTACTAAGGGTAACTCTCAACCATAGATCTTGATTATTGTTGTTAGCAGTTTAAGTTAGTCCAAAAAAGCTCTAAAGTTGTGTCATGCATTCATCATCAATGGTACCACTTTATACAAAAACTTGTTAAAAAAACTTTAAAAACAAACTTAAAAAGCCTAAGGTGCACAATAGCACACTTAATTAGGTGCTCTACCATGCACCCTTAAACAATAAAATATTTTATGCCTAAACAAGTATAGGGTGTGCATCAATACACCCCATGAGGTGCACTAATGTGCACCCCAATCATTGAAAAAACCTTTCTAAGTTTAAAGGCACACTCGGCGCATCTTTGAGGTGCACAAGGTGTGTCGTTTTTGCAATCAAGGGTTGAAATGATGGGTTTTGGTATTTTTAAGTGATTAGGTATTTGGGTTGTGTTTTTGTCATCAATAGGGTTTGCTTAAAGTTTGATTTTTTGCTTTCTAGACTAATGTTTACTTCTTTATGTAGATAAAAAAGGCATCCTTAACTTGTTGGGGTCATAAATTTTGACCTAGAGTTCAAAATTCAAAACCATTTACACCATTGGAAAGAAGAACTAAAAATCTAATTTCAATCCCTAAAATAGTGAGTCTTTGGCTGCCTAGTTTTAGGGACTAATGAAAGTTTAAACTTGAAATTTTGAGCAAAAGACCTCCGAAAAAGCCAGTTAAAAATACGTAGAAAACCTTGTGAAAAAATTTCAAACATTTCATTGTTTTGGATAATTTGGATCACCTAGTCCCTCACCAGGAAGGATAAGATAGTTGGAGATAAGAAAAAGATCAAAGATAAAGAGGTTGGACACATGAATCAGAATAGGTTCCTCATCTTACGCAATTATTAATTACAAGATTCAAAATAGGTGCCTTGGAAATGTATGAAATTTTTTAGCAATAAAAAGGGTTTAAATCATCAAAGGGATCAAAATAAGTACACTAGAGTGCTCCCAAGAATCGTTTGAGAAAAACCCAAAAAAAATTCATGCTGGTGCATAGGTGCTTTACTGTGCTAGGTGCACAGGTGCACTAGGTGTGTAAGAGCACTTTTTCAATTGCATTCTGGAAGATTTTGAAGAATTCAAGAGGTGTGCTATTGCACCAGGTGTGCTAGGTGTGTAGGTACACTTTTTCAATTGTGCTCTAGAATAGTTTGAAGAATTTAGAGGTGTGCTAAGTGCACATGTGCATGCTTTCAATTGTGTTTTGGAATATTTTAAAGAATTCAGAGGTGGGCTACTGCACTAGGTTCACAAGTGTGCTAGGTGCATAGGTGTGCTTTTTCAATTGTGTTCTAGAAGATTTTGAAGAATTCAGAAGTGCACCAATAGTTAACTTCTAGTTCTAAGTTTAAATTTTTTCATGCATCAAAAATTCATTCTAACAGTATTTTAACTCCTATAGACACCTAGTAAAGAAAGAAACTTTGTTTTTGGCACTTCCAAACACTCCTACATTGATTAATGTCTCTCTTTCTTATTTTCTCATGTTTTCTTTGTTTTAAGACATGTAAGGGCTCATGCGTCAAATTAATGATATAAAAATGGACGAATTCCTACTAAGCACCAATTAGGTAGTTAGTTTGTACATAAATAGATGTTTTTTACTAGTTTACAAGCATATGATTGCATACAGATATCACTAACTCTCAACACAAATTAAGGTTAAGTTTTCTTATAAATTTAGGAATGTAATATGTATTCCAGGCTGCCATTATTTTCATGTAATAACATATCTTATTAGTGCTTACATTTGGAGTGTAGTGATTCTTGCCTAAGTATGTTATATTTTGTGAATGTATGTTCATGAAGTGTAATTGAGCCAATAGTTTATTGTGTTGTTTTTGGTCATGTGATCTTTTAATTCTGGTGTTTGCTACAGGTTACAAATTCCACGACCTACTTAATTTGAGAATAGATCACCATATTATTCCTCCATAGCTTTTCATGTTGCATGAGCACACTTTTTGTGGCCTAACAATTTGATGAAAATTGTAACATCTTATGGTTACTGAATTTCCATCGATGATTACATGAGTAGAATTAACGAAGGGTTGATCCTATTTTCATTGGTTACCCATCAATCTTTTCAAAGGCTTCACTCACAGATGCATTGTTTTTGTGGCTTATGTCTGTTAGGATTTTACTTTCATGCTATTTTCTTAAACTTCTTGTTACCTTACCTTTTCTATTTGGTTTGCTAACCCCTGTTTAAATTAGGAAATAATAAAATACATATATATTTTGTGGTTAATTTTGAAATAGCAAGCAAATTGATCATTTGATCTGAAAATGGTTCAAACTAGAAAAGGCCTCCTCATGAAGAAACACATATATCTTCAACTGAGTTGATGCCAGTAGGTCACAAGATCACCCAAAACCTTGGAGTTGATCCCAGATCAGCTTTTCAAGAGAGATGTTCGAAAGGATTCTTATCATTAAGTATCATGTAAAATGACATCTCAACAAGGATTCTTATCATTAAGTATCATGTAAAATGACATCTCAACAAAAAAGGTACTAGAAGGAGGGCCTGAAAACTATTCGGCTCAAAAAACCTAAGTTGTTGGAAAATTCTGCAACTCTCAGAAGTTTACAATTATTTCTGTGAATTTTTAGTTGGTGCACAGGTGGGCCAATTGCACAGGTGTGCTATTTTCAAAAAGTTTTCTTCTTCAAAGGTGTGCTTTTCTAGAATAAACACAAGTTCCTAGAACTCAGTCACTTTCACAAGAATCATAGTGATAAAGGGATACTAAGAACTCCACCCATTCACATTACACATTCCATCATCATCATTTGCTTTATATTCTACTTCACACATTCCCATCATTATGCACCTTGTCTTTCTTCAATGCCTAAAGTTCACCTTTGAATCTATCTGGACCATTACATAACTTGCCAAAAAAATTTGAAATTTTTTTCCCATGGTTCATCTATGGAGAATTACGAACAATAGAAGATCATATTAAAAATTTCAAGGATATTTGTAATTGAAACTAGATTCAGCATATGACTATGGTATGTAACCTTTTCTCATACACTTTGGGGGAAATGGCATTCAATTGGTACCTCAATCTACCGCCAACATCAATAAGGGATTGGAACTCTATTCATGAAGTGTAATTGAGCTAATAGTTTATTGTGTTGTTTCTGGTCATGTGATCTTTTAATTCTTGTGTTTGCTATAGGTCTACAAATTCCATGACCTACTTAGTTTGAGAAGAGATCACCATATTATTCCTCCATAGCTTTTCATCTTGCATGAACACACTTTTTGTGGCCTTACAATTTGATGAAAATGGTAACATCTTATGGCTACTGAATTCCCACTGATGATTGCATCAATAGAATTAACGAAGGGTTGATCCTATTTTCATTGGTTATCCATCAATCTTTTCAAAGGCTTCACTCACAGATGCATTGTTTTTGTGGCTTATGTCTATTAGGATTTTACTTTCATGCTATTTTCTTAAACTTCTTGTTACATTATCTTTTCTATTTGGTTTTCTAACCCTTGTTTAAATTAGGAATTCATATAGTTGCATTGTTAGATTAAATTCATCATAAAAATATAAAATAATAAAATACATATCTCTTTTGTGGTTAATTTTGAAACAGCAAGGAAATTGATCATTTGATCTGAAATTGGTTCAAACTAGTAAATGTGTCCTCATGAAGAAACACATATCTTCAACTGAGCTAATTCCAGTAGCTCGCAAGATCACCCAAAAACTTGGAGTTGATCCCAGATCAGCTTTTCAAGAGAGGAGTTTGAAAGGATTTTTATCATTAAGCATTGTGTAAAATGACTTCTCAATAAAAAGGGTACTAGAAGGAGGGCCTGGAAACTATTCGGCTCAAAAAACCTAAGTTGTTGTTTGAAAATTCTGCAAATCTCAAAAGTTGACAATTATTTTTGTGAATTTTTAGCTAGTGCGCAAGTGGACCAATTGCATAGGTTTGCTATTTCCAAAAACTGTGCTTCTTGAAAGGTGCGCTTTTCTAGAATAAACACAAGTTCCTAAAACTCAGTCACTTTCACAAGCATCATAGTGATAAAGGGATACTAAGAACTCCACCCATTCACATTACACATTCCATCATCATCATTTGCTTTATATTCTACTTCAGACATTCCTATCACTATGCACCATGTGTTTCTTCAATGCCTAAAGTTCACCTTTGAATCTAACTGGACGATTACATAACTTGCCAAAAAATTCTAAAAAGTTTTTCCCATGGTTCATCTATGGAGAATCATGAACAATAGAAGATCATATTAAAATTTTCAAGGAAATTTGTAATTGAAACTAGATTCAGCATATGCATGTGGTATGTCACCTTTTCCCATACACTTTGGGGGAAATGGCATTCAATTGGTACCTCAATCTTCCACCAGCATCAATAAGGGATTGGAACTCTTTTGATAGCAAGTTTCTGGAACAATTCAAGATCTATATTGATCCAACTATCTTATATCATCAATTCATCTCAATTAAGATGGATTGCCATGAGACTATTTCACATTTTAATCATCGCTTCTATAGGATGTATCAAAGAATGGAGTTTCCATACATTGTACCACAAGAGGCTACCATCCATATCTATTTTGACACAATGGATTCATTAACTTCTATTTTTATAGGAAGGCTCCCACCTTGAGACATTGATACCATTGATAAGGTCTGTAAAGAGGTTGTTACATTCACAAAGTAAGTTATATCTGCTCCAATGCCGACAATTACATATTTAGGGTATGAGTCTCAAAAGACTACTTTCTTTGAGTAGAAGGAAACTACATCTACTGAAGTAGGAAACAATATGTCTAGAGATTTTAAGGCCATGAAGGAGATGATGTCTCTTTCATCCAATAAACTCATCAAAATAAAGTTGAATTCCTCAAGAAACCAAGGCAATCATCCAAGACAACTTGCTGCCCAAAACAATTGTTCTCAAAATCAGAGCGGAAATTTTGGCCTTTATAGGAACATCAAAAATTAGAATAATTGTATTATAGGTATGAGTCTAAGTGAAAATGGTTATGGGTACAATGATGTTTCGGATCAGCCTCCCCAAATCATGGAGGAAAAACCTTTATAGTTTAGTGCAATGGTGTTTGAATCATGTGATAAATCCATAGGAGGACAAAATGATGAAGATGATCAAGAGGAGTTTTTGTTCCCATTCAATGAAGAAATTTTAAGTGTTGATGATTCAATAAGTGTGGATATGCCAAGATATTTTGAGGACATAGAAAATTTTGAATTTCCAAAACTCCATGAAGTTGCAAAAGGTGATGGAATTGTAAAAGATCTTGAGGTTGGTGAGATTTTTGAATCAGAAAGTCATCAAGAAGAAGATACTAATTCTTCCTCCTGTGATGTTGATTCCCCATTGGATAATGATAAGATGCCTCCCTCAAAATAGGATTTGTTATTAGAAGATATGGATAGAGTGCTCAATTTAGTCTCAAGCTTGACTAAGGAAATCTCTATTTGTGGGTATTCTACACATATATCAATTCATGCAATAACTGAGTCATGTATAATCCATTTATTTGGGTTCCATTTTTAAAAAAGTTGTCCTAATTTCTTGTTAGCTTCAGAGATTGCAATGGAGGGAAAGTATGATTTTGAATAGGCTTCTATGGGATATGAGGCACACAACATCTTGATCGATGATAGTAATGAATTTTGTAATTTGAAAGGAAGGTTGATGATTGATTTTTCTAGTCCGAAGGAACCTAAAGGATTTCCATGTGCATGTGAAGTTGTGTGCCATGAGATAAGATCACTAGAATGAGAGATTACAATGTGTGAGTGTACCCCTATCATGGGAGACTCACCAGATTAGGTGATATATTTCCATTATCCCTCTCAGTTTGATGGTTTTCAATTGAAATATGATGCTAAAGGTAAGAGAACTTGTTTCTAGATTAATCATGGTCATAGAGAGTTATCACAACTTCTAATTTGTGTGATATGTGCTCAGAATTTGAACAAAGATTGTTCAAATTTTATTTTTTTGATTACAAAGACAAATTAGTTTTTCCCAGGACTATATGTGGTGGTTCATTAGTATTTCACATAAGGAGAAATCTACTGAAACCACCCCACATTCTTATTATTCAAGGTTTTATGTAGATAAGTTTTTGTTTAAATTGCTTTTTTTTCTTAGCCTTTTTAAGTCTTTCTAGTTAGGTGTTAGCTTTCTTTGAGTTAAATATTTTTTGTTTGGGTTTCATTTCTTTCTTTTTTCAAAGTTGTGTTAGTCTAGGGGTTAGGTGCACTCTAGATTTATTTTGATGTATCTCATTCAACCACTTTTTTGTTTTGACTTTTGGGAATAGGTATTTCTTTGTCAAAGCATTTGAACGATTTTTTTTCTCAATACCAACTAAGGAACGGATGTTACTTGTAGTAATAGGAGACTTTTAGTCTTGAATTCAGTATTGAAAATCAAGAAGTTTTCAACACTTTGAAAATTTAAAAATTGACTATCTTAAGTTTTTTCAACCTAAGGTTAATGGCAGCAAGGGATAGTCCAAAACCTACCAGTTCAATAGAAGGGTCTTGTCAAAGGAATTTTGAAGATCAAATTTTGGTGTGAGATTTTCCAAAAGTTCTTAAAAGAAGAGCACAAGGGATATTCACTAAAGATTGAATCTAAGAAATGATGCAAATGTCTTGGCCACATAGTCTAAGCATGTTCAGGGTATAGAAAGAAAATAAAAAAGAAGGGTGTTAAGAATGAAGGATTCTACAAAGTCTAGGAAAGGTAACCTGATTATAAGCTATCCAATCTCAAAAAAGTTGCTTATTCAAAGCCTTCCCATGGTAGCCAACTAGGAATGTAGAAGAAGTGTCTGCTAGGGCTTCATCAAATTGGGTATAAATTGAAAACTTGAATGTCAAAATTTGACCCTTTATCCACCAGCTATTGAAGCCTATTGGCTCGATTTTGCAAATATAACAATCTAAGACTACCCTCTCATATTTACATGTTAGGGTTCTAGTTTCTCTGAAACCTAGAATTGCATTCCCTAATAATTTCTCCCGTACTCTTGATTCTTAATCATTTTCATGAAAAGTCTGATGACTTGGTAATCTAGCTACTTTTTTTTAATGTAAAAGGAATGGAGATGCAATAAAGGATTTCCCAAACTTATTTGGAGCCGAAACTTCTAACTTTGAGATTTCTAAAGATAATGCTAATAAAGTTTCTAGTTTTGAAATAGAGAAACCCTTTGCACCATTCCCAGGTAACTTTGATAGAATTTTGGGGATAGATAATCCTATGGAAAATAGTAAATATAAAGTTTCTAATGCTTCCTTAGAAAAGGAATTTGAACTATTGTCAACCCTCTTTAAGATACTGAGCTAACTTCTACTAAGTATCTCATCTCTAGTTCTAAGATCATCTCAAGTGGTTTTTCCTAGTTAAAATCCATTATTTTTCAATAAGAAAGTGTTATTCTAGTGCCCTTGGTTAAAACCCCCATCAAGCATAATGCTCACTAACTTGCTCTTAATTCTCTACCTAAGAGAGCAGAGCTGGTTAAGAATGTCAATCACTCTTTGACTGATAAGAATATGTAGTTGAATGTTTCAAAGTCTTTAGGAAAGGAAATTTCTCTAGATAAAAATAGAAATAAGCCCCCATTTTTTGAAGTCACACATAAAATAAATAACAAAAGAAAGGGAAATGATAACCAGATATTAACCAATTCTAATGGTTATAAAAATAGACAAGGAGATATTAGTGGTTGCTTTAATAGATTATATAACAAAGGTAAGAACAACCCTAAAAATCATGAACATGATCAATATCCATAGCTAGAATGTTAGAAAATACATTGTCAGAAGATGGTGCGGTAAAATTAAACAAAAAGATTTTATCTATTTTTAAAAAATTAAAGTAGTTGGATTTTAGGCTCACACTATTTTTAAAATGATTTGGGATCATGCCACTACAGTCTACTCCAATCATGAAAGATGGAGGGGGCAGTTGCTATTCTTGTGGCACCTAATTGGGTGGATTATATAAAACTTAATAGAGGAGTTTATCCTTGTCATAGGGCATTATGGATTGTATTCAGTAAAGATGGTCAAAGCTTTGGATTGTGTAACTTCTATCCACCTAATGACTAAAGAGATAGAGTAGCACTATGGGAATGGGCTTCAAATAATTTTCCTAACACTACATGAATATTTATTGGTGATTTTAATATGGTAGAACATAGGGAGGATAAAATAGGATGTAACTCTTTCATTTGGAAAGGCAATGAATTATTCTTCTCGAATAAATTTAAGATGAAATTTAATGTGCTACATCCTTTAGAAGATAGGAAATCAAAATTTCAGGATATATGGTATACTTGGTGCAATAATAAAAAGGGATCTCAAAGAGTTTATTGTAGATTGGATAGAATTTATGGAAACTCCACTCTTCTTTGTTTTTACTCTAATCCTAAGCACTCACCTATCATAGTTACTCTAGGTTCTCTCTCTAAGCATTCCCCTATCTTTGCAAAGATTGGGTTGCAAGATGAGACTCTGGTTTCTAGGGTGAAGGTTGAAAAGCCCTTTAAACTTAATATTTCTCTTCTTAAAGACCAGGATACTATTGGTGCTCTCAGGAACGTCACTAGTATTTATAAGCTGGTTAGTAGTTATGTTTAACCAAAAGAAATGTGGAGAAGATTATTTGATGTTTTGCAAAAGATTTTCTAGATTATTGGTAAAAAAGGTATGAATTTAAATGTTGAAGAAACTAGGGCATAGACTAATCTTAACCTAATAGAGAAAGAACTCCATATTAGAATTCAAGATCTGGAGTTAGAAGCTTATTTGATTAAGTCTAAACATTCTTTAAAAAAGATCCAAAACTATAAGATCTAAGATTAGGCAGCTAGATCCAAATTGAATTGGAATTTGAAAGGTGATAATGGGTCTAGTATTTCTTCAATATAATCAAGTCAAATATAAAAGGGAGATCCTTGAACACATTCACTGTAATGGTGGAAAATCTTCGGATCTAGAGCTAATTTAGTCAACTTTCTTTGAGTATTATTCTTAGGTTCTTTCATTTGAGATGTTTAATGCTAACTATGAGGCACTCGATAAATGTCTTCAATTGATTCCTAGAAAAGTGAAAAAAGATAGTAAAGACTAAAAAATCTTAATACTTTGGAAGAAATTAAATGGGCTATTAACTCTTTAGATAATGAGAAATCATCACGATGTGATGGTCTTCCTGTTGAGTTATACAAAACTAACATAAATTGGATTTCCATTGAGTTTTTGGCACTCCATGAAAACTCATTTAGAAGATCCATGGAAAGAAGCATCAATAAAGGCATGATCAAATTGATACCAAAGAATGGTGACAAAGCTGAAACAAAAAATTAGAGACCAACAACATTATTGAACATCTCTTATAAGATCATTGCTAAATTACTAGCTAAAAGCATTGAGAATTTTTTGAATAGGTTTATCTTAGTTACACAGACAGATTTCATTCGGGGTAGGTATATATAGAAAATTTAATAACTAGTTGGCAAGCAATGCATTGGGCTAAGAAGAGCAGGTAGAATGTTGCTATGGTTATTTGATTTTGAAAGTGCCTATGATAGAATTGAATGGCCTTTTGTTATTGGGATGTTGCAAGCTTTTAGATTTCATGAATATTTTTGTAGATGGATAAAGGTGTTGTTCAAGGACTCTTCTACTATCATGGATATGAATGGAACTCTTACCAGCCCTATTCCTCTTAAGAGATCAACTTAACAAGATGGTCGTATTGCCCCTTCCTTATTTTTGATTGTTGTTGATGCTCTATTTTATTTTCTTAGAGATCCCTCCCTTGGTCCTCATGTTAAAGGTCTCCTCCTACCTAATAATGATACTCTACTAAATTACCATTTTTTTGATGACACTTATTTGTTCTTAGAATTTGAGAGATTCATTTTTGTAATACCTTGGATAGACTTGGATTATTCAATTTAGCCTAAGGTGCCAAAATTAATCCTCATAAATCTTTAGTTCTAGGTTGGTCTAAACCTCCTCGTAATTAGGTTTAGTTTATGTTTTGGCGATGGAAAGGCCCTAATGAGATTTTCAAATACCTTGGTATCCCTTTTGCAGCTAATCCTTCTACTAAAGTTATGTGGGAGTGGGTGTTTGATAAAATTCAAAAGAAACATGTTAAATGGAAAACTCATTATTTCTCTTTGGTAGGAAGGGTATGAGTTGCACAAAAAGTCTTGTCATCTCATCATATTTACTTTTCTTCTACTTGGTTAATGACTAATTAACAAATGGATAAATGTAATGCCCTGCAAAGGGATCCAATGAATTAACCTAGAATTTCACTAAGTTTGGTAGCATTTTTTTTAAACATGAGAGTAAGTACCACATATAACTTATGCACAATAATGGAAGGAATAGCAATGTCAATCTAAAAGTAAACATAACATACATAATAGATTACATTCTTTAAGGATCCCTTAACGTTGAATTAGATCTAAAATAACTAACATACATGAATCCAACATCCACATGAAATAATAATGATAAGTCCAATGTTTATACATTACATTTCCAAATGCTCAATCATCCATTGTACATGTCATAGGGTATGAAAAGATTAAAAGAATATCCATATGTAGAATAAGGTACATCATCCTATTCTAATCCATGATACATGAAAGTAAAGATAATCACATGATACACATGATACATCATCACAAAAGATATATATACATCCATCATAAAGACCAAACATAATAAGCTAAGTGCATGGTTCCTCCCAATCGTTAATAGCATCATTAGACCATCGTGGGTCCTAGCCATCCCTCTGTGCATAACATTCCAAATCATTGAAGAGATCGTTGGTATTAACATAGTAGGAATTTCACTTCTAACATATACTATATCATATGCAAAAAGTAATCTAACATGCAAAAATAAGCATAAGATAACATCATCTAACATATGTTAATCATCAATGAAAGGATACATATCCACCATCACAAAGGATGCATCAGCCATGATGTCTCAAAGAATCTCAAATGATAAGAGTGGAAAATACACTACCACCCGACCACATGGTACCTAAGTGGTCCACTCCCACCGTGCTGAGGAGATACTCTCAAGTCCCAAATAGGCTATCCAAAACACATAGCATAAATCTCTGTAAGTCCAGGAATCCTAAAAGTATACTAACTCAAATGTTCTATCACAAAACCGACATCTAATTCCTAGAGGCACACAATGACATGTAGGAACCTACTATGCAAGCGGGAATGTGTCATCACATTTATCACGTACAAGCTATCTTGGCAGTTAGCTAAGCTCCACGAGTCCATACTGATCTCATGTGGCCACTAGTATCCTCTCATACAAACGAGGCATACTATGGAATCTAAGGTCACAACCATGCATTCTCTCTACTCCCATTCTAGTCTATACAAGCACTCAAGGCATGGGCGAGAAAAAAAATCTTATTTTTTTAGGTTCATTTAGTTAGTATTAGGTGTGAATGTTTTCACTTATTAATCCAACTTACAATGAGTTACCCTAGCAGCCTCTTAGGGCCTCGGCCCCCATTGCAAGCCACTTCCCGACACTACATGTAGATATCCTACCCTAAGCTCATGGAATCATAAATCTCAAAATTGCAAAAGATAATCTATAATAAAATCATCAAATATGCATAAAAGCATCAAATCTCCATGAGCAAGCATCCATAGAAAATCATGATCACAACAGCTCTCTATTGGCAACTGAAGCATCACTGATAATCAAAAGTATCCAATGGTTCTCAATAACCAAAATATATCTCAATCATACTGATCGAAGACTCCAAAATGGTTAAGTAAAAACATGTCACAACATGACATCATCAAGAATAAATCCACATTTCAATCCCATCATGGCGACTAGAAAATAACCAAGGATAACTAATCGATGACCAAAAATGGTTAAGTCAAATGTCTCATACATAAGAATCTCAACTATAACAATCAGTAATTACAATCGATGCATAGAGCATTCCATCACATAACCATGGTTGGGTTTATAAAGATCAAGATTAAAACATCATCATGACATCACAATCACATAACCCCTAAGCCTCTGGTAGACGTCCTATAACTGGTCAACACTAGTCAACCCAAAATCGAAAACAATAGCATAAAGAATACACAATGCAAACACATGTTTTGGTTTTTCTAAATTTACAAACTTGAATTAAATGTAGAGGTCTCAATTTATGTTTCCAAGTTTAGAGAATGAATGGAGGAACATTTTGTATGTTTTTCTTGACACATGTATTGTTTTGGATGGATAAAAGTTTTCCTTAATAAGTCTAAAATCCATTGTCCAATTATAATATTTGTTTGAAAACTTTCCCCACCAAGCTACCAATTAATAATTTAAAATAATTAATTAAATCTTAATAGTTAATTTACAATATTATAAACTAATTCATCCTTATAAAAGACAAAACTTTAAAACAAATCATTTATCAAATAATAATAATTCATTAATAACATTTTACGTACTTACATATGTACATATATATATATATATATATATATATATATATATATATATATATATATATATATATATATATATATATATATATATATATATATATATATATATATATATATATATATATATATATTTATATTTAAATATATATATATTTATATTTATATTTAAATATATATATATACATATATATATATACATATATAAATATATAACTAATGTATTTTAATAAAATGAAATATAAAATCGAATTATACAAATTCGATTGATGACATATAATATGGAAAGAAGCATTATATAAAACATGCACTTCACATATAACAAACAACGGTGACCATACTCAGTGTTTAAAATATCATCGCCATACATAAGCTGTGCGGCCTGCAGTCCCGACACACTACCAAGCGCAGGTGCCATGTGCATGGGTCTGTGCACAAAGGACAGTCAAGGTTGGTACATCTACCTGACCCATGATCTAATACATATAACATTTTTTTTTATAGCATTTAAAAAAAAAAATGTAAATACAAATTGCAATGCGATTTGATGAGTTTCCACTGCAGTAATTCACTTGATTTTTCCATTTACATAAATAAATATATATGCATACATATGTATGTATATATATATAGATAAAATATGTATATATATATATGTGTGTGTGTGTGTGTCTGTGTGTGTGTGTGTGTGTGTGTGTGTATAAATTTACAGAATTTAAATATGAAAATGCAGATATGGTATCACATATATATATATATATATATATATATATATATTCCACAGAATATATATATAAATGTGATTTTATGAGTTTCCTATAAAATATTTTCTCTTTATTTTCTCAATAGCTTTCTAATGAATTTGGCTACAAGAATCTACCTGAATTCTGATGCTAATTTTCTCTTCCTCAGAAAACCCGTAGAGCAAGCTCCTCCCTTCTATAGAGTTCTCGAGTCCTCCAATGCTCCAAATGCTCCCCACACTATGTCTAAGCTTCTAGGAATGCCTGAATATAAAGAGCTCTCAGAAAACACCTAGAATGCCTCTAGAAATAGCTAGAAGGTGTCACCAACTAAGCATGTGTCTTTTCCAACCTTCTAGATGAGTCATAGGGTTGTAGACACCATGTGCTTAATTGATGCACTAATCCGCGTGTTGTTGACACATGAGAAATACAAAGGTGCGTTAACTCCCATGCAAGGTTATAACTCTAATTTACTTTTTATATAATTCCTATTTAAATTTTTATAACTTTCATTTTAACTTTTATAACTTTTACTATTATTATTTATTTATTACTTTATTATTATTTTATTATTATTATTAATTATTAATTTCTAATTTTATTTTATTTTATTCTTTTTCCTCAATTATTTCTCATTTAATTAATTATAATCACAACATCAAATATCATGATATTTTATATTAATTTTCTCAAATAATTAATTAATTAATTAAATTTATTTATTAAGACTTAATTAATAGAAAATTCACCATAGACCTCCAAGATAAAATATGAAAACCCATCATAGAGAAATTCACACAAAATCAGTCTAAAGGCTTAAAAAAATCACAAATTATGTCATCCGACACATTCAGTGGGTAAAATATCCAAATACTTTTCCTACCTCACTAGGACAATTGGCTTAAGGGTTTGGGATTTGGACTTGAGAATTTATCTCCCTTCTCTTATCATTGAGATAGTATAATAGGGTACGCTCATCTTGGAAATTCAGGGAAGTCAATACCCGATACCTACAACCTACAGAAAAACCATGCATGTACATAAAATATATATAATGCTAAGCTAAACAGACAATGGCAGGAAGTGGTGCATCGTGTAGATCCTAACTAGCTGGTGACTACGACTCCCTTCCTTAACCACATCAGAAAAGCCATACAATAAGGAAACATTCACACCATACACGTGCAAGTATGGGGTAAGTATCCATAATAAAGTACATGAGATAATAAACCATCTAACTAATCATCAACTATAACTGAAAGCAATGTAATGATCATCATGCATACATGAAATGTAAAGTCTAAATGATTTCATCATGTACCAACTGAGTCCATAACACAATGTCTGATAGTTTCAAAACAGTACCACTAATCCATCAGCATAAGCTAGTCTAACATAGTCTCTAATAATAGCAACAATAAGTCCAAAAAAGATGTGAATGAGGGCAAGCACTACAATAAAATTGAAAAAAAAATGAAAGACTTTATGTGTTCTAATGTGATGGGAAACAAAAAAAAAAAATTGTGTGAATTGGAAGTGGTGTTGTAAACCCAAGTAGTATGATGGACTGGGTTTGAAGGACTTAAAAAATTATGCTATTGCTCTTGCCTCTAAGTGGATTCTTAAGGCCATATATGGTAATGAACCTTGGAAAGTCTTAACCAAAAATAACATTCAATGTTCTATCATCTCCAAAGATAAAAATTGGATGAAAATTCCATTCTTTGATTTTCTATTAGATGACTTCAAGATCAAGGTCTTTGGTTCTAATGCTTTTACAAACCCTTTAGAAGGCTTGGACCCATTCAAGGATACTCTTACCAATTAGAGTTGTTGTTGTCCCTTCTCCATGTTATGTTGTCACACATAGATCAATTTTTTTGGGAGTTGTACCTAAATAGAAAACTTGTGGCACTTACACAAAGTTTCTCAGCAAAACATTGGAGTATGTTGTGAGTGACTTTAATCAGTGACTTAATTATTGATAATCATATGGGTACTTGGGATGAACTTAGACCTAGATATGGTATCACATAGACTCAAAATAAAAATTATACATTAATTTTCAAGGCACTTGGTTCATGTAACTTTTCCAAGGCTATTGACTCAAATGGATTTTTCAAACAATTGTTGTGGAAGGATAGAACAATGCTTAATGAAGTAACAGTAGCAAAACTATATAATATGCTTGTGTCTAATCCTAAAATATTTTCAAAGAGTGGTCCAAGGGTGGGGATTGTGTTCTCCTATTTCTAAATGGTCTTTACTTTTTTAATATTTATGGCAATCAAAAGTGGAACACAAAAAAGTTTTTCTTAAATGGCTTTTATTGCTCAAAAAACTTGCCTTATGATTTAACTTGGATTTTTTTGGTTTTACTCCTGGCCTTTGCAAATTCTGTGACACAATTGAGTCTTTTGAACATGTTTTCTTTTAGTGTAATTTTTCTATTATGATATGGTCAATTTTTTGGGCAATCCTATTGTATGGAGTTCAAAACCAGGTCTTTCCTAGAGTGAAATTTTAGCTAGATATGTTGAAGCTTTTGACTCTAAGTTTAACTCTTTTTAGTTTGTTCTTACATGTTAGATTTTATGATTCCTTTAGAAAGCAAGAAATGAAGAGGTTTTTTTGAAAAATGATAGAGGACTTACTGATTTTACTTGTAAACTCACACATTTTTCCATTATGTCTCAGGTTTCACTTTCTCTAAAAATCTCTATGGTTCAATTTATGACGTTGGTCAGGGATGGAATGCTACTTACTCATAAAGACAAGGTCAAGTCTTTCAACTACCTTAATGAATTCAATGATATGATGGACCTAAATGACATTAAACAAAATGAAAGAATGATGGAGGATCTATGCATTTCCACTAACACCCAGTAGTCTATTCCTAATGTTTCTACTGGTGGAAAGGTTCATCTGACTAATTATTGTTCTAACAAGATGGAATGATGAATTGTTTGATGCAACTTTCTTGCAAGGTTTGGATTCTAATGATGGATGGGGCCTGGACATAAATTAATAGCATGTCCAATTTTGATAGTCAGCACTATGTATATCTTTTGGATATATAGTTTCTAAGTTTAGTTTTTAAGTTTAGTTTAAATAAATAAATAAGTTAGATATATAGTTTCTCAGGAGTTATTCACTCTCCAAATAGGACTCTACTTCAACCTACCCTGCCTTTCTGTCAAATATAGAAACCAACTCAAAACTCACCAATCTTTTTGAAAGGGAAAACAAGGTTATATAAAGTTGTTCACATATCAATGTGATATAATTTAGTATCAATTATGTATTTATCTAAATGTATTTAGAAATTATGAATCAATAAAATCAGTATTATATATTTTTACTCTTTCATTTCATATCAAAGCTAGGTACATAAGCAATGCAAAGTTAACCATGAGATGAAAATGTGTTGTGCCTAGTAGTGACGAAATTTTTTGTATGCAATAGTGAAGTTTTGAAGCAATACTCATAGGCATTGCATTCATTATAGACGCAAGAGGAATGATTCTGGTTGGTAGAAAGAATATATGTTTCTAATAGTTTGAAGAGTCAAAGAAGACAAATTCCCTATCAGCACATTCAAGAAAATAGATAAAGGAATGGAATCATTACCAAAGAACACTATCTGTTAACATCAAATTACTATGTGAAAGTGAAGGCAGAAGGATCATTAAATTTAGTTATTTTTCTCTTTCACAATAATATCATGAGCAGTGCTACCGTGTGTCTATTTTGTATTCTATGAGATCGTCAATTTGGAGAGTATGTGGTGTTTCTATGATAGAGATTTTTCTTGGCCTCTCATAATTTGTAAATTGCTTTGGTTCACATGTTAGTCAACTTGGAGAACCATTTTTTGCAGCATTAAATGCATTTTCATTTAAAAATTTGTAAAGAGTGTTAGCTTTTCTATTGTTTATTTTATTTAAGTTGTATGATTTTCTTTCAAAGCAATCAAGAAGAAATTGGATAAAATGACTACTATTGCTAAGTTTGAAGGTTTTGATTTCTACACATGGGAAGATTTTTTCTATAAATAATAGAACTAAATAGGAGGCTGGAGGCAATGGAGGTTGGAGGATTTCTATCATCATGAGCTTGCTTCTCACTCACATGGAAATCAACTATTTATGTCCTTATAAAGTCATGGCTTGGAAGATTCATCACTAAAGAGAAGTGGGGACTTGATATATTTGTGTCCCTAAAGAAAAGAGGGGGCTTGGCTACATGATTGTCCTTCTATGGAGTGAGTAGGGCTAGGATTTGAGAAATGGTGTTAGAAACACTTGGAAGAGATGTCACCTTTTAGAGGAAAGCCATCCATGTGTAGAAAATTAGTGGTGATTGTTTCTAGGTACTTGAGGAGCCATTAAACACACTTGGAGAGGATGTGGACTTTCAAAGGAAAGGCGTCTAGAATGATTAATCCATTTTTGCTACAAATTTTTCAAAAGATCGAAAAAGATGATGGAAAAGATTATGGATTTATTTCTCATAATCAAGAATAGTTTTTAGCAAAAGATTCAACATATAAAGATAAAGAAGGCCTTTTTCAAAAATGCCTTTCATCTAAATAAACAATGAAGAATAATGGAAATGTCTCTCATTCATCTATCTCTCAAATGTTGATCTTAGATTGTTTTTGACAATTGCATGGAAACACACTTAAGATATTTACTAAGTTCTTGCCAAGCTAATAATACATGTCGAGTGTTGGTGTTTGAAACTACTAAGCAACAAGAATGCTCAATACCAAAATGATAGTACTCATGTAATCTAAAGTTTAGCCAATTCCTATGATCAATTACACAAGCAAATCATTTGGACCCCACATCAACAAAACCCATGATAATTTCCTACTCTTTAGGCTCTACTAATCCAAGGTCAGAGTACATGGGGATGATTCAAATGCAAACTAATGTATAGAAACTATCGTAGTTTCATTATGATTCTCATCTTCTATCCTTATATACATGCATAGTTTACTAATTTTTTTAGATCTTTCAAATCAATATGCATCCCCTATAAGCAGATTTGGTCATAAATCTCTTATGGCTTACAAGTATTCCTAGAATTAGCAGCTATCTAAGACTTATAAGACTATATGTAAATGAGTGGTGACCAGCATTACAACCTTGAACAAAAATGAATATGAATGATTTTAAATTTATAATAGTTTTAAAATGTAGAAGTAGAATTTACTCTTGATCAGCTTTGATTTATAAGACTAGTACCATATCCATTGGGCATAAATAGTTAATAGTAGGAGACCTTGTTCAATTAGCTTGCAATTGAATCTGTCAACTATAATCACCTATTTCCATTCTTACATGATATCCTCTTCATGAAATCATGAATTCTACTAATTTATTGAAGCATTTACATAATTCATTGAATTAAAAGAAACAACATAACAAATGCACACCCTATCCAAAATGTATTTAGTCAAATGAACATTATCCAAATGATCTCAAAATTGATAAACTCATGAAAAGGAGATAGAAAAATAGTGACACAGATTGGCTGTAAATACCCTTTTTTATTATCCTTTTATTGATTAATACAAGAAACAAAGGAGACTCACTGAAGAACCCATAAATTCATGTTGATACTATCCTCTCTATTCTACATCAGAAAAGTACATAACATAAAAATAAACTCAAAAACAACTATAGATTATTGGACCGAATGTACTATTTCTTGATATTCCCAAAAATACATAAGAAATCAGACCCTCACATTGCCTTGAAAACTCATTCATATAGGCATGAGTCACAACAAGCAAAAGGAAAATGTGATTGATAGGTGTCCTTAAAAAGATACTTACATACACCTGTCACAAAAAGACAAAACAACAAATAATAGAAAGACTGATACGTCGAATATTCCTTTGTGGGTACCTTTTTGTTATTCTACTTGAACAAAAAAAAGTTCTAACATCTAAATCTTTGATTACTCTGATTCCTTAGAGTAAGTGGCCACCAAGCTTGAAAGCGATGAGTCACCTTTGATTACTTGCAAACTTACTTTTACTCGAGGATTTTCCTTGTCTTCATCATTAACTATAAGGCTAACTTTTACTTTTGCACCTTCTTCTTCCTCATCATCTTCTACTTTGTCATCTTCTCCCATTTTCTCCATAGACATAAACTTGTCTTTCCACTCATTATAAGCAGTGTCATCTGGCTAATCAAAATTTAGAACTTCTCTTTGTATAGTTACTAAAGAATTTGCAATTGCCTCTATATCAACAAAATCTTTTTTGATAATATTATAGAGCAACTATACTTTTACCAACTCCTCATTTGTCATTTTGCATAACAAGTGGCATGCTTCATTTATAACTTTATTTATTCTTTCACAAAAGATCTCATCTAGCTTCCTCTTCCATTCTTCCTTTTGCTTTATTTTATCAATTGTATTTAAAGCAGAAGGGAATAAATCAAATTTTTCTGCAAAATACTTGGAAAAAAAAATAGTTAAATCTTCCTTGGAAAGAATCTTTCTTATCATCAAATCCATGCAATTTATTTAGTAAATCAAATATTTTTTCTATCCGATGACATGTTAGCTGAATAACAGATATACACATACCAATGATATCGTCATTTCTCTCTATCCACTTCTATACAATGGGTCTAAATACAACTTAATTTCATTTTAATTCATCCCTAATAGCTGCAATCCTTGCTAATTGATCCAAAAATGTGGGTCATTCTATCCTATCCACTAGATACATTACACCCTACCTAAATTTCTCTTCAAATTGATTATTTAGTTCTACATGTAGTGCATACAATTTATTCTTTTCTTCCTCAAAATCCTCTGCGATGTAGAAATGTGGCCTTTCTGGGGTGTTTTGTATCTAAATAATTAGAGTTGATTTGAAAGGCTCAATAGGTGGCCATGGGGGGTATACAATCCTTGGTCTACTAGTTTCTTGTACTTTTCTCTTCCCAAGTACTTTCTCCATTGGAGATACTTTGTTTTCTAATGACTATATCTACATACCCCTCTCCTCTTATGCTTTCAAAACTTCTTCAAACCTAGCATTGAGTTGAGAAAATTTATCTTCTTCCTAACCATATACAACACTACCAAGTTTTAACATTTCTGAAGCCATTCCCTTTATTTGTTTAACACCTACCTCACTAGCTCTAAACACTGTCAATGCTCTAGTATGCTCTGTAGTGGAAATTTCCTACATCTTGGTCTTATCCCTTTATTCAATAGACCAAATAACAAGGGCTTGATGATCATCACTAAATTTGACTCCTCTATGAGCCTGAAATACCTCTTCCTCAATTTTGAATTGGACATCCATTTGCTTCCTTACTGAATAAAAAACCATGGCATTCACTATATCCCATTCTGGAAAAATAAGGACTCGTGACTGTCTAATTATTTTCCTTCAGGCATTGGGGTAAATTGAGAAAAATCATTCAAAAATTTAGACTTTACCTCTTCCTTAATAGAAAAATCTGATTTACCAGGTTGTTCTACCTTTATCTTTTCACAAGTCTTCTAAAAATTTCCTATTTTTAGCCTTCAAAAAAAATTGTGCAAATGCCCTAGACTTCACAAAACTTTCATCATTAATAAACATCTCAAAGGCTTGGGCAACTCTTGGATCTATATCCTTACCTTGGTAATCAGCAATAGTTAAATCCAAGAAAGGTGTAGGACGATCTTGTGGTTCTCTGATCTCAAAATCTATGGCAGTGAAGTTTACATCCCCTTCTCCACTAATCTTTCTAAGTTGTTCCCTCAAAGATGCTTCATCATCTATCTAGATTGGGGACTAGCTTGGGGAGTATTGTTCTACTTGATAGGAAGAAGACCCTTGTTCTAAATTTTACCTTTTTGCAGCAGTAGCTACAGATGGAATTTTTTGTCTTGGCCTTTACTGCAAGGGAGCCTATTGCACATTTTGAACCATCAGATAACCTACTCTTTTCTATAAAGTATACAGACCAAAAGCCACCACATTTCTATTGTTTATCCTTCTCTGCACCTCTGCAGCCTTGTCTAGATAAGTCTTGACATACATGGTCTTCTTCTCATTCATAGCTTGGATTATCATAGCAAAATTATTCATTAATGCTTGGATCTTGGCTCCCCAATATTTTTTATCTTTCAATTGGTCATAATGGGGGTAAAAAACATTAATGAAATCTAGGGTCTTGGTGAATACTATCCACTTCTCCTTTCTCAATTCTTGTTCTTGAAAAGTAAAAACATTCTTGATCACATCCTCCGGATAGTAAACTTGTTGCACCATGCAGGAAGCTTTTACTCTTTCTCTTAAGAGGTCATAGAATCCTTCAGGATCAATAAACCTAGCATGAGATTTTGCCATGTTGTATCTATCTAAGAAAAAATTCAAATGCTTCCACCCTTTCCTCACAAAGCCAAAATCATGTACCATAGTAACAATTGGAAAAAAATGTACCCTTCTTAGACAACTCCCTCTCATCTATAGTACCTATTTGCCATAACAGCTTAGCTATTCCTATCTTCAAAGGCACATGAAATGGCAGCACATGTGGCTTTCCAAAAGAACCATAGACGCTGATTACTATTGTGACATTATAAGGGATTATATCCCCCCAATTATGACTAACCAATAGCCCTATTGCATAGTCCTTAGGTTTGACCATTTCTAATAATTCTTGTGGAATCCCAAGGCTATCTTCTCTCAAAAGTAATCTAAGCTTTGATGCAAAGTATCTATCAAACCTCACATAACTTGCATCTATAGCTTCTGAAGTCATATCTACACTCCACAACTACACTGGATTCCTCTCTCCATCCCTAGTTATTTCCAACTCCATACTCTTGGAGAAAAAGGTAAATACCTTATACAAACATACATACATGAGTGATGAATACCAATAGAAAGGTTTATAAACTTTTCCCCATGTTATCCCCACCAAACCATTGTGAATTTCCTTTGCAAGAAAAGTAGAAAAATCTAAAATGGTTCTCATCTCAAATTGAAGAGTTTGTGCCATTACAATGACAATTGAGTCTGGTATTTTCTCGAATTCATCCATTCTAAAAATATTTTAAAGAGGAAAATACAATGCCTGAGCCCTAAGGTTAAAATGCATTCTTAGTAATGTCTCTAGGGTGTTTACTTTAATCACAGGCAAAATACAAATTTTAGCAACATGCTCCTACAAATGCCCTATTCTTAGGTAAATTCTTTGTGCATCATACCTTGCTTCAAGGTCATCCATATCAATAGTTTCATGCACAACATGGTTAGGGTTGAGATTGAAAACCTCTCTGATTAATTCAGAGAAAACCCTAAAAAGATTTACTCTAGCATGGTTTTTTACCCACCCTATAATTGGATCATATTTCTTGGCCAAATCCATCAACAAATCACTATCAAAGAAAACTATGGGGACCATTGATTTACCAATGTCAAACTCTCATACATTTCTCATAGGAGTGTCTAGTTTTCACTTTGAAAACCATTTTCTAAATATCTCTAGACCTCCCATGGAAACTTGGGCATCTCATACCCAGTTTGCCTTGTCTTAGAAACCCTCTACTATGACTACCCTAGGGTGTTTAGGAATCAATTCCCTCCCCTTAGTAAACTCTTTATGTAGAGGCATTTTGAGATTTTAAAATTTCTATCTCACCAAATTCGTACTAGTCAGAAGTTTTAAAAGCAGTTACCCATGAAATTCTGCTTTACTCTATGAAAATCTTTGCTGCAATCCACTGGTATTTACTGCAAAATCTAGCTCTAAAAATTTTCTATGCTCTAATAACCCTTTTTAATTATGTGGTTCAATAATGGCAACTTCATTAATTATATTCAAGCATTGAAATCACACAAATGACTCCTAAACCATATTAACTTCCAGTAGCCATTATCTTTAAGTTGTATGAAAGCTTCAAACCTTATCTGTCAATTTCACTAGATCAGATGGCCTTAAATCAAAAAGGTAGCAAGCTTTATAACATTAAGAATGTGCCCACATGTCCCAGTATCACTTACCCACATTCCTTATATTTCTTGCATCTTAAAAGTGGGGGTAAGTGCTATCTGTTGATCAAGATAAGATCAACAAACAAACAAGTTTATAATTGATAAAGGCCCAATTAGCTATACTAACCAATAGGAAGTCTCTATGTGAATCCATGCCTCTTGGAAATCTCCATGCAAGCAGGTCCCACATTACATTTGAAAGAAGTGGTGCTTAACATCATCCTTTCCATGTGTCAGGTCGACACAACCCATCTTTCCCTATGGGATGAGCATCTCCGTCTTGCAGGCATGCATTAGTCATTGATCTTGAAAAGATCAATGGTGACACTGATCAAGTCCTACAACTTCTAAAATGTGGATAGTGCTATCACCAAGGACATGTGTCTTCATGGTGCATACCCACTTTGTTTAAATCTCTTTCAAGTTTCTAATGCAAGCATGTGCCTACCATCGATATGATCAGGATCAACGGTAGGTGCAACTTTGAGCTTTAATGTCGCATCATCTAGTTGGACTAATAAAATGACTTGTCTTGACCTTCATAATCTGAACAATCTAACTATTGCATTAATTTTTTGAATTACTATGCCCATAGCATAAGTACCTCTAGCTAGACACATCTGACATAATCAAAGTGTGATTCAACATTCTCACCTAATTTTGGCCGCACTGTGACATGCGATGCAAAGGCACATACCCACATTCCTTATTGAACGAGTAGTTTCATAATGTGGGCTTGTGCTAGCCCTTGATCTTTGCAATATCTATGGTTGATAAAATGTCAATCCTATCTAGCAAACAAGATCCTCCATTGGAAAAATTGGTAGTACATATCAGCGATCACCTTACAACTCAACACACCTCAACACACACTAGTGATTCTTAACCCCACCTTGCTACATGTCAAAAACCCACTTGCCCAATTTATTTATCTTTTGTCTGGCTTGAAGATTTGGGCATGCACTGGCCTTTGATCTTACATAGATCAACAGTCATAGAATCATGTGTTCCTAAATTCTAGGTCAGCTGCATTGACGAATAAAATATTTCCCTTCAGTCCAACTCATCTAACACTGCTAGGGAAAACATCTTAATGTGACCCTTGGAAATGGTGGGCCCATGTTATCAGACTGTGCTATGTGTCCTATTTGCGCTTCCTTGCATTATTTAATTCTCAAGCATCTCCTCCTTGTCAGAAAGTGTTAGCCCTTGATTTGAATGAAATCAATGGTTGATATAATCTTGGTAATAAAGAAATATCTATGTTTAATAATTCAACCAATGACATAAAATAAGCACAAAAAGTACTGATAAGTCTGCAAAAGGTTCTAACAACTCACGACTCATCACAAGCTTTGCAGGTTACTACAATTTGTAAAAGGTAAGGGCTACGTGTCATCAAAGTGCAAACCACATTATTTAAAAACCTTGCATCTCAACATTGTAGGAATGCAATGCTCATTGATCTAAGCAAGATGAATGGTCACACAAAATTCACATCCCATAGGACATTTTTGAAAAAATAAATTGAGCAAATTGCAAGCAATGCACATAAAGGTTTAAATAAGATTTTTAATGAAGACATTCTTGCATAAGCCCATCCTTAGGGTAAAAGTAGTATGCCTTAAAATAATTTTTTGAAATATTATGATCAAAGGCTTTCAAAACTAAGGTAAAAAAAAAAGTACGACATTAGGGTTTTCACAGTTAGGATTTTTCAATGACTTTTTGCTGACACATTTTGAGAATTTAATAAAATTTAAATGTCACAATTACCAGGATATGAACTAGGGTAATGTAAGGATTTGAAAAATACAAGGAACAAGACACTAATTAGCAAGATACAAAGACTAAAATGATTTTTCATTAAATATTTCCAAAAATTACTACATTATGAAAAATTAGACCAATAGTGGCTCTGTCTGGGGATGATAGACTACTTGAGTCTATGCAAGAATTCAGAATCTTTGGGAGAGTAGACCACATACTTGGTACAGGGATGAAAACTTTTTTAGAGAGCATAGAGCAACACATAGAAAGGAAAACAGATTGTACAGGGATATTTACAAGAATTTACAACATATACAAAATGTTCGGGCAAACAAGGAAACCTAAATCTACTGCTCATGGAAAGTAGATAATTCTTAAGAAAAGTACCTCATCAAGAATTGTCCATGAACTGGCAATTCAAGAATATCTCCTGTCAAGTCCTTCAAAAAATATGAATCTTCTCCATTTGCATCACAAATGTTATATGGGCTAAGCCAAATTGGGTCAATTTTTCCGTGCTTCCCTTTATCCTCCATTCTAGCATTCCACATCAATACCATGTCACCTATTTCAAATTTCTTGTCAATAGCTCTTTTGTCATATAAATGCTTCATTTGTGATTGTAACTTGGTATTTTGAACAATAGCCTCTGTTCTTGCCTCATCTAGTTGCAATATATTGTCCATTCTGAGTTACATTTCATCAATGACATCATCTTCATACAATTGAACAAATTCATACATTTCTTTTAAGCTATTATGTGGAAGTCTAGCCTGTATACCATGGACCAAGTCAAATGGAGCATATACAATGGCCCTTTTCACTATAACCTTGTCAGCCCGAAGAGCCAATGGAAATTATGAATCCCAGGCCTTCTTGTTTTCCCCTAAAATTCTTTTGATAATCTTTAGTACACTCTTGTTGCTTGATTCTAATTGCCCATTTCCTTGGGGATGATAGGGTGGAGATGTATATCCTATAATGCCATAATTGTCTCAATGTTGTTTAAAATGAAATTAATGACTACTTTACTTGTTGCATTTTTAGTGGGGATTACTTCTACCCATTTAGTAAAGTAATCAATAGCAACTAAGATACAAGAGTGTCCACCAATGGAATTGTTTGTAATCTCACCTATAAAATCAATTCCCCATTGTTGAAATGATGCCTACACTTCAACTAGTTTCAATGGTAAGATCCCTGAGAATTTTAACTTTCCACTGAACCTTTGACAAGCACCACAAACCTTTAGAAACTCATAGGCATCTCTGAAAAGTGTTGGCCACCAAAAACCAGCCCTAACAATTTTATGAGCAGTGGTCTTAGCCATATAATGACCACCACATATGCCTTCATGCATATCTTTCAAAATCCTTTTAGATTCACTCTCATCTACAAATTTCAAAAGTACCCTCTCCATACTTCTCCACCATAACTGTCCTTGCACTACGACATACATTATGGCCTATAACTTCAAAGATCTTTTCTAGTTATCTATCAATCTTGATGGAGATTTCATGTTTCGCAAAAAATGGATTACATCTTTGTACCAATTAGAGGTATCCATATCACAAATATTTTCCCTGCAACTATCATCAAGTTGATTAATTTGGTTTGCATTTAGATTGGCTTCTATCATCAATTTGGCCAAACCTTGACCCCTAACCAATTTGGTAATTTGAATGTCAATATTAAACTCTTGTATCCTATTAATCCATTTACATCTCCTACCAGATACCTCTTGCTGTGCAAAAATATCCTTCGCAGTAGCAGTAGGAACAAAAGCAATAACAATAGCTCCCATTAAGTAACACCTAAAAGCCTTGACTCCTTTCACCAATGCATATGCTTGGTTTTCATTTATGTCATACTTGAGTTCTACTGCCTGCAAGGATTTACTAAAAAATAAAATGGGTTTCTCATAACCCTCATCATTTTTCTATAACAGTACTGCAACAACAGTGTGAAATGAGGCAAAAGAAAATATATGCATTGGTTTATCATAGTTTGGTTCTTTGAGAACAAGGGCATCCTTAATAGCCTGCTGGATCTTCTACTTGATGCAATGCTAGGTTCACCATCCCATTTAATCTCAGATCCTTTCTTTAGCATCCTTGATATAGACCTACTAATTTTTGAAAAATTAATCACAAATCTCCTAAGAAAATTAATTTGTCCAAAAAATGACTGAATTTCTTTAACATTCTTAGGTTTCTGAATCTTATATATTACTTCTACCCTCTCAGGATCAATCCACACTCCATGTTTGCCAACCAAGTGTCCTAATAACCTTCCTTCTATGACACCAAAATGACACTTTAAGGGATTCAAAGAAATACCATACCTGAGGGCTCTAATAAATACTTTCTCTTGATGCATGTAATGATCATTTTTTATCTTTGGAGTAAGCAGTTAAATCATCCTGATACATAGCTAAAAATTTATCAATAATATCAACAAATGCCACATCCATTGCATGTTGAAAAGTAGCCCCAACATTAGTAAGCCCAAAAGGCATCCTAACATACACATAAGTACCCCATGGAATGGTAAAAGTAGTCTTAAATTGTTCTGATTCCTTGACAACCACTTGGTTATAACCTAAAAATCCATCCATCATGTACATGAGCTCTGAGCCAATGACCTTTTGCAAGATGGCCTCCATGTCTGTTAAATCATAATTATCTTTTAGTGAAGATATATTTAGATTCTTGAAATCAACACACAACCTTATATCTCCATTTTTCTTTCAAATAGGAGCTAAATTGGATACCCAAGTGGAATGCCTGATAGGTTATATAATCCTAGCATCTCTCAACTTGATCCATTCTTCTTGCATCTTGGGAGGTAGGGTAGGATTTATTGGCCTTTGTTTTTGTCTAAATGGCTTAGCATCTGGTTTCAAAGGGATCTCATGCTGAAAAAGATCTTCCCTGTAGGCTTTTAATTCATCATATGACCATGCAAACACATGTCTATACTTCCTTAGTAGGTGTATCAATTTTTTCCTAATTTTAGAAGGAAATTTCTTACTAATATATACCTTTTTAGGTGTTTCCTAAGTTCCCAAGTTTACCTCCTCTAGATCTTTGGCATTATACTCATTGGTGTTTACTTGTAACCTGTCTTGGTTATCAAAAATAGTTTCTAAAACAACTAGAACCTTTGGGATTTTATTTGTCTTTAACTGCACAACTACTTGCCCAAAAAAAATATTCTTTCCACTTATATTCTCTACATAAGCTGCATAATCAATTGATTGTCCTAACAACATGTTCTGACAATTTAGAAATCTTAAAATATCCTTATAATATTCAAACACTTGCCAATTCTGGACATTATCAGGGATAGAGGGCCTAGTTTGAGTTTCAACTTTGGATATGCCAACGAATGTGACATCATCAGGTTTTATTGCTATATTAGCTAAGAAGTCTGCCATTTTTTTTAAAGTTCTATCCTTCCAAATTATCCCAAATGTATGAGAACAGTCAATCATATCTCATACAACATTTCTATACTATTTTAATCTCTTATATTTTGAGACAAGCATTTTTCACTTGGGATACAACCAATTTAGAATCTCCTATAACATGTAAACATTTTATTTCAAGCTTATGAACTAGTCTAAGGCCTAATAATAAAGCCTCATATTTTTCTATATTGTTGGTACAAGGGAAACTTAAAGTAAAAGAGAATTTGTATGTTACCCTTGCTAGAGATATCAACAAAGTACCTACACCTACTCCATCTTTGTAGCAAGCACCATCAAAGAACATGGTCCATAAATATCCCTTATCTATTTTTGTATCATCTTCTACTTCCATCTGAGATTTATGCATTTCCTTCTTGAAAATCAAAACCTTTGCTCTAAATGCATTTACATTTGTATCCATAAAGCTTCTCATATCATCCTCAATATCTTCTTCTATCATATATATGCTCTTTGGTTCTCTATTTATTTTTACCAAATTCCCATAAATGTTAAAAGTAGCAAATGATAGATCACATTGCAAACTTCCTCCCATGGAAACACTCCATTTTCTAGACAATAGCATACCATACTGAGGTGGAATATCAACAACCAGTACACTCATAGTATGTTCTTTTTCTAGATAGGCTATTAATCTATAAGGTAAGGCATTAATAGTACCTATGATTGTCACTTCTCTTTTATCTGTGGCACAACATCTCCCCTGACTAGTGTCAACCTTCAAACCTAGTTCCCTCATTATTTCAAAAGGCAGAATAGTATTGGAAGCACCAAAGTCAATCATACAATTTTTTATGTTTTAACACTTACTATGATACTCAAGAAGAGTGGCTCAGCACTTCGCAAATATTCATTAATAAAGCTGTCCAAAAACATTTGAGGAATCTGGGATACAACTACTTCAGCTTCTTTTTCTTTCACCTTTTCCTTACTTCCTTGTTTGGGATCATGATTTTCATTGCAATCTTGTATTATCTTTACATCAACATTTCCTAACCATGCTATGGCTTTATTTTTCTATTCAAGGATCCTCAACAATTCAGACAAAGGAACTTTAATAGTTGTCTATGATAGAACATTTAGCATATCTATAGAGGAATATGAGGAATTGTCAATAATCATATCTCTTTTTTCATGATGTTTACCAGAAACACCTTGATGGTTCTTGTCATTTATAGTGATTACTTTTGATACCTTCTCATCATGTTTTTTAGGCAAATTATTTGGGAATTCTAGTTCCTTAGTATTTCCTCCTCTTTTTAGTTCCCACTTTCAACCTGAATTTTTGACCTTCACAGTAGGAATCTCTTTAGGATTTACAATTTCCTTTTTCCTAGGGTTAGCCCTTTTGATAAATATACTAGCTACCTTACCAATGTCAGCATCCTAAGCCATGTGTTTGGTATGTACTTGAGCTACCATGCTAGTAACAATATGATCAACCTCTTCTTTGGAGGGCTTCCTTAGTATCACCTCCTCCCTAGTAGATGCCATGTTGCATACATTGCCCTCAATGTCACTCTCTTCATTAGAGAATACCTATTGCTGCATATGATTTTGAAACTATCTTTGTTCCACTATATCTCTATCAGGATCGTCACTGTCATAACGGTCATAATGTGACTCGAACATATTACATCCTACATCGTCACTGGTTTCTTCACATTCTTGATTTTCCTCTACCTCAGTTTAATTTTTAGAAAATGACAAAGCTACTACACAATACTCAAGAGCATGAGGTAACTGACAAACAAAACAACATGTGGGTTCAGTAGTGGGTTTCGGATCATCTACCACATTTATGGAATTTTTGGATAAAGGATCAGGGGTAACCTTGTTACTAGTATTCTTAAGAGGAGGAACATTGGAATGACCATCCCTCCAAGTAGTATTATAAGGGAAATTTTGGAATCTATTCTATCAACCAAAATTGGACTAATAAGGGACCTTATTTTTAGGGGGATTCCTATCATTTTTTGCTTGGGGAAGATTCAAACCTTTTATAACACTCATGATTTGACTCATCTCTCTAGGCTCCTACCTTTTTCCTCCTGTAGATTTGTTCTCTTCTTTTCCATTTCCCTTACTCCCAAATAACCTAGGGTCATCTCTTTTATCCTCCACTCTTCCTAAAATTCTCAAATTGTTTTCTATATTGATAGAAATTTTGAAAGCATCTCTCAAAGTCCTAGGATCCTTATCCCTAAGTTGATATGCCATTTTACCATCAAAGGTATTCAAATAAGTAATCATACATACCTTATTATCAACATGCATAGCTTGCATTAGCTTATACATCCTCTTCTAAAACCTAGTATTGAAATCATTAACATATTCATTATGCAACTTCTTAATGTTGTTGAACTCACTTAGAATATAACTTGGGTTGTGTTTATCACCATATTGTTCCTTAAAACAATACTCAATGTCTTTCCAATCTATAATGGATTACTCGGGGAGTCTCTTGAACCATTCTCTAGCATCTTTAGTTAATGACTACACAAATAACTTCATGATAACATCTTCACCCTCAACCTCATAATCACTCATCATGTTAAGAAAATTCATCAAGTGATCCTCATAAGTAATAGAATTATTTCTAGAAAACTTGGGCAATCTTTTCCTCATTTCCTGTGGGATAGGGTTAGGAAAACTATGAATACCTTCAAAGTGTATTTGTCGATAGCCTTGTAACTGAATAGGTCTTCTTTGTAAATCAACCCTAGAAGTATTGACATCATTTCTTTCATTATTGTTAAAAACTTTACTAGTACTAGGATCTATAGTAGATTTATTTAGATCCATTCTCTATGACAAAAAAGACAAGAAAGAAGTAGACAATTTAGCAGCATTCTAATTTGAAATAATTGTTCTATTATTATCTTCAAAGAGAAAATACAGATTGCTTTTTGGCATTTTCTAGAAACTTAATTTTGTTATTTGTCTCAGTTATGGCTACCTCATTCTCTACAATTTCCAATTTCTTAGCCAAAGCATTCTTCATTTTTCTAATTCAATATCAAAAGGTGACAAAGAATCATGAATCTGGGTAGACTTTGTTGGTTCATTTATCCTAATACCAACCTCCTTTTGTTTTCCCTTATCTTGAACACCAAAAACATTTTATAGATCTTGTTTAACCTCTTGGTTCTTATAACTTTTAATTTTTTGTACCACATGACCCTCTTGGTTTAGATTTTGATCCTTTAACAACTTTTTCTTTTGTATTTTAAGTTGTTCCACTTGACCCACAATTTCAGGCTACCAAGTACTAGCTGCTATCTCATTCTTCCTTTTTAACACAACAATTCTCCTAAGTAATTCTTGCTTTTCTTCATAGGCCTTCATGATCTTTTCCTCCCTTCCATTCCAAAATCATCTATCAATGGCTTCCTACTCAGCAAGCTGCATTCTCAACATTTCATTCTCATCAAGGTCAGGAATGGTAAACTCAGAACTAGAGGTCTTCTGATCATTAAAACTTTCATGCTCTAAATGTTTTGGTCTTTCCTTTTCAATAGAGTAATTTGACATGAAAGGGTTTGTGCTATGCTGAAAAAGATTGTTACTAGTCCTATACTATAGACTAAGTGCATGTGATTGGATAGCCTTTTCTTGACATATCATTTCAAGAATATTATAGAAATCATCATCATACAAAATAGGATGAGATCTAGGCCCCTTGAAGAAGGGTTCCTTTTGAATAGAAATATAGGTATTACTTTCCCTTGCCATTTGCTCCTAGGAATAATTTCCCTTCTGCATCTAGGCTCCTTTCACAGCCTAGTTTTTCTTTCCACTAGGAGGAAGATTAGTTTGTAACTTAATATTTGGGTTCCTCTTCACATTTGCCCATGTATTTCTTACACTTCCCATGATAATAAACATGTTTATCTTGATATTGGTTAAAACCTTTTTCAGCCACCACCCACCTAGGGAAGAGTATTGAAATAGTTTTGTTGACCTAACAAAAATTCACGAGATTATCACAAAAGAAATGGACAACTAGAAAGCACCCAATTATAATTTTTTTTGAGATCGTAACTCTTTCTAAGTGGATAAGACACCTTTGCAAGGACTGTATATGTTAGTGTACACTTGTGGAATGGGTTTTTCCCTTCTTCTTTCTTACATGATATCAACTATAATCAACTATTTCCATTCTTACATGATATCCTCTTCATAAACTCATGAATTATACTAATTTATTGAAGCATTTACATAATTCATTGAATTAAAAGCAACAATATAACCAATAGACACCCCATCCAGAATGCATTCAATGAAATGAACATTATCCAAATGATCTCAAAACTGATAAACTCATGAAAAGGAGACAGAAAAATAGTGACATAGATTGGATGTAAATACGATTTTGTATTATCCTTTTATTAATTAATACAAGAACCAATAGAGACTCAACGAAGAACCCATGAATTAATGTTGATACTGTCCTCTCTATTCTACATCAGAAACATACATAACATTAAAAAAAAACACAAAAACAACTACAGATGACTAGACCAAATGTAATATTTCTTTCTCAAAAATACATCTGAAATCGAACCCTCACATTGCCTCGAACCTCTCAGTTTCTTGGGAAACTATTGGATCTATTTCCTTACCTTGGTAATAAACAACAGTTAAATCCAAGCAAGATGTAGGAGGTTCTTGTGGTTCTCCGATCTCCAAATCTGTCGGAGTGACAATTACATCCCCTTCTCCACCAATCTTTCTAAGTTGTTCCCTCAAAGATACTTCATCATCTATTTGGAGTGGGGATTGGCTTAGGGCTTATTATTCTTCTTGAGAGGAAGAAGACCCTTGTTCTAACTTTTGTCTTTTTGAAGCACTAGCTTCAGGGGAGCCTGTTGCACATTTTGAACCATCACATAAGCTGCTCTTTTCTGCAAAGTATACTGACCAGGAGCCACCAAATTTCTCATATTTATCCTTCTTTTCACCTTTGCAGCCTTATCTAGATAAGTCTTGACATACATGGTCTTCTTCTCATTCATAGCTTGGATTATCATAGCAAAATTATCTATGAATGCTTGTATGTTGGCTCCCCAATATTTTTTATCTTTCAATTGGTCATAATGGGCGTGAAAACCATTGATGAACTCTAGGGTCTTGCTAAATACTATGCACTTCTCCTTTCTCAATTCTTGTTCTTGAAAAGTAAAATCATTCTTGATCAAATCCTCCAGATAGTAAACTTGTTGCACCATGTGGGAAACTTTTACTCTCTCTCTTAATTATAGAATCCTTTAGGATCAATAAACCTGGCATGAGATTTTTCCATGTTATATCTATCTAAGAATAAATTCAAATGCTTCCACCCTTTCCTCACAAAGCCAAAGTCATGTACCATAGTAACAATTGGAAAAAATGTACCCTTCTTAAACAACTCCCTCTCATCTATAGTACCTATTTTCCATAACAACTTAGCTATTCCTATCTTCAAAGGCACATGAAATGATAGCACATGTGGCTTTCCCAAAGAACCATAGACACTGATTACTGTTGAGACATTATAAGGGATTATATCCCCCTAATTATGACTAACCAATAGCCCTATTGCATAGTCCTTAGGTCTAACCATTTCTAATAATGCTTGTGGAATCCTAGGGCTATCTCCTCTCAAATGTAATCTAAGCTTTAATGCAAGGTATCTGTAAAACCTCACATAACTGGCATCTGTAGTTTATAAAGTCATATCTACACTCCACAACTGCACTAGATTCCTCTCTCCATCCCTAGTTATTTCTAGCTCTGTACCCTTGGAAAAAAAGGTAAATCCCTTATACAAACATACATACATGAGTAATGGATACCAATAGAAAGGTTTATCCACCTTTCCTCGTGCTATCCTCACCAAACCGTTGTGAATCTGCTTTGCAAGAAAAGTAGCAAAATCTAGAGTAGCGCTCATCCCAAATTGAAGAGTTTGAGCCAATACAAGGACTATTGAGCATGAGATTTGCTCAGCTTCATCCATTCCAAAAATCTTGCAAGGAGAAAAATACAATGCCCAAGCCCTAAGGTTAAAATGCTTTCTTAGTAATAGCTCTAGGGTGTTGGATGTAATCAAAGTCAAAGTACCAATTTTAGCAATGTGCTCCTACAGTAGCCCTATTCTTAGGTAAATTCTTTGTGCAACTTACCTTGCTTAAAGGTCATCCATATCAATAGTTTCATGCACAACATGGTTAGGGTTGATATTGAAAACCTCTCTAATTAATTCAATCCAAACTCTAAAAAGATTTACTCTAGCATGGTTCTTTACCCACCCTATAATTGGATCATATTTCTTGGCCAAATCCATCAAAAAATTGCTATCAATGAAAACTGTGGGGATTGTTAATTTACCAATGTCAAACTCCCATACTTTGCTCAAAAAGGGCAAGGTTTATAACCTTAAGAATTTGGCCACGTATTGAAATACCGCTTACCCACATTCCTTATATTTCTTGCATCTTAAAATTACGGGTAAGTGCTATTCGTTGATCAAGATAACATGAACGATCATATATTTTGTAATTGAAAAAGACCCATTCAGCTGTACTAACAAATAGGAAGTCCCTATGTGAATCCATGCCTCCTAGAAATATCCATGAAAGTGAGTCCCACATTACATTTGAAGGATGTGGTGTTGGACATCATCCTTTCTATGTGTTAGGCCGGCACACCCCCACTTTCCTTATGGGATGAACATGTCCTTCTTGTGGGCATTTGTCAATCATTGATCTTGGAAAGATCAATGGTGACATTGATAAAATCCTACAAAGCTTCTAAAATGTGGATAGTGCTATCACCATGGACACATGTCTGCATGGTGCATACCAACTTTATTTAAATATATTTCAATTTTCTAATGCAAGCATGCACCTTCCATCAATCTGATTAGGATCGATGGTAGGTGCAACTTTGAGCTTTAATGTTGCATCATCCACTTTGACTAATGAAATGACTTCTCTCGACCTTCATAATTTGAACAATCTGACTACTGCATTGATTTCTAGAATTACTGTGCCCATAGCATAAGTACATCCAACTAGGCACATCTGACATAATCAAAGTGTGATTCAACATTCTCACCTAATTTTTTCCCACCATGACACGTGAAGAAAAGGCGCATACCCCCATTTATTATCGGATGAGTAGTTTCATAATGTAGGTTCTGCTAGCCCTTGATCTTTGAAATATCTATGGTTGATAAAATGTCAATCCTATTTGGCAAACAAGCTCCTCCATTGGAAAAACTAGTAGTACATATCAACGATCACCTTACAGCTTAGCACATGTTAGCACACACTAGAGATTCTTGACCCCACCTTGCTACATGTCAAAAACCTGCTTGCCCACTTTATTTATCTTTTGTGTGGCTTGAAAATGTGGGCATGCATTGGCCTTTGATCTCACACAGATCAACGGTCATAGAATCATGTGTTCCTAAGTTCCAAGTCAGCTATATTGATGAATAAAATACCTTGAGTCCAACTCATCTAACACTACTAGGGAAGACATCTTAATGTCACCCTTGAAAATGGTTGGCCCATGTTGTCAGATTGTGCTACATGTCCTTTTTGCACTTCCTCGCATTATTTAACTCTCAAGCATCTCCTTCTTGTGGGAAAGCGCTAGCCCTTGATTTGAATGAAATTAATGGTTGATGAATCATGGTAATAAAGTAATATCTCTGTTTAATAATTCAACCAATGACATAAAATAAGCATGAAAAGTACTGATAGCTCTACAAAAGGTTCTAACATCTCATGACTCATCATAAAATTTGCGGCTTACTGTGATTTTTAAAAGGTAAGTGCTACATTTCATCAAAGCACAAACCTGCATTATTTAAAATCCTCACATCTCAACATTGTAGGAATGCAATGCTCATTGATCTAAGCAAGATCAATGGTCACACAAAATTTTCATCCCATAAGACATGTTCGAAAAAATAAATCGAGCAACTTGCAAGCAACACACATAAAGGTTTAAATAAGATTTTTAATGAAGACATGCTTGCATAAGCCCATCCTTAGGGTAAAAGTAGTATGCCTTAAAATCATTTGTCAGAATGTTCCAATCAAGGGTTTCCAAAACTAAGGTGAAAAAACAAGTAAGACATTAGGGTTTTCACACTTAGGGTTTTTCAATGATTTTCTGCTACCACACCTTGAGAATTTAATAAAATTTAAATGTCAAAATTACCAAGATATGAACTAGGGAAATGTAAGGATTTGAAAAATACATGAAACAAAACCCTAATTTGCAAATACAAAGACTCAAATGATTTTTCATTTATTTTTTCCAAAAATTTTTGCATTGTGAAAAATCAGACCAACACTGAGTATAATATTTATAGATGCCAACTTGTAATGAGTGTTGAGTCACTCATGTGCTAAGTTAGTCAAGTGTTGAGTAGATATACCATGCCAAGTGATTCAAGTGCTAAGCATGCACTTGATGCTAAGAAAGTTCAAGTGTTAAGATAGAAGCTAAATTATAGTAAGTGTCGAGCATCAGTATTATCAAGTGTTGAGCATAAGTATTATCAAGTGTCGAGTAACACAAATTGGACCTCATTGTTTGTGATGGAACAAACAACTATGTAAACCTTTTTTATGTCATCTTATGGATAGATCTCGAAGCTTTGAAGATAAGGATGAATGTATTTGGATTCCCTATACAATTAACATTCAACCAATCATAAAATTGGAAGGGATTAAGTGGCAAAATGGATGAATCTCAGCTGTAGATTCATACCTAACCCTAAGCCACGAAATTCTTTATTAGGAAGATGAAGCCCCATAATTCATAGATGAGAATGTAATGTAACATGTGCGAGTGACATGTAAGGGGTGAATTGAACATAAAGCTTCCAAGGTGACTTAGAAGAGTGAAAGGATAGCATAATCAATTAATAGAACAAAGGATCAAGGATACAACATTTATATATCAAATTTAAAAGGATCAGGAGGGTCAAAAGTGAGATCTAAAATCAGCAATACAAAGTTGTAAGTTATCAAATCAAACATTTTATTGTTACTTTCTAACAATTATATCAACAGAAAGAAATCCTTTGGAGTAAAGTTTACTTAATAGTCATTGTGAAATCCTTTAATAGGGTGACATTCCAAATAAATGTTCTAAAAGTCCTTTAACTAGGCACACTTCTAATAGGGTGTTAAAACCCTTTGATAGGGTGGGACTTAATAGTTTCTTGTAGCCTTTAATGGGGTAGGCCTTTCATAAGGCAGGTCATGTTTCATGGTCAACACTTTGTAACCTTAATAGGTGACACTTTATTGTTGCACTAATGAAGAATTGTGGGTGTCATCCCCATCCCAGTTTTACATTCTCATTGTAGGGTTTCTGAATAATCATATCAAGTGTCAAGGGTGTGTATGCTTACATGTTTGATGCATTTTCTTTATATTTCCATTTCAGTTTAATAGATGCATCTAATGAATGGTAAAAAGGTTTTAAGTGCTAAAAGTTTGAACTTCTGTTCCACCCCCCTGCAGAAGTACATATTTCCCATTTTTAATTCCAACAGTTGGAAACAGAGCTAAGTTCTCATCAAGAGAATCCTTACATATTAGAGAAAAGATCTTGAGATGGAGGTCTACAAATTGGGAAAGATCATTGAGAATCAAGGAATTGAGATCCAACTCATTCTACATTCACTGGACAAAGCCATAGAGGAATTGAGGAAGTCCTTAAAAAGAAGGAAAGAGATTTCTGTTGCAAAGAATGACACATAATACAAAGATATTGACACCACCAAGTTCTTTGCTAACAATGACTCAAATGAATTTGATGTAGCAATTGCAGATCTGATGGAAAAGAATAGAGCACAAGCGGAAGAAATTAGAAATCTCAAGATAGAGCAAGAATGACAAGCCATGATGTTGTGTGAAGTAACTGAGCAAACGAAAAGAGCCATAGAAGACAAGGTCGTGATTGAAGAAGACAAAAGAAACCTAGCCAAAAGACTAGAAGAAAAGTCAACAGAACTTGCTAGAATCTCCAACATGCACTTGGATACCCTAAGCCAGATGATGAATACTCATCATGAGTTGAATGTCAAAGACACTGAGATAATTGTATTAAAGTTGTAGAATGAACAACTACATAATGATCTAAGAAGAGAGAGAGAGAGAGAGAGAGAGAGAGAGAGAGAGAGAGAGAGAGAGAGAGAGAGAGAGAGAGAGAGAGAGAGAGAGAGAGAGAGAGAGAGAGAGATTGTTGAATGTTTTAACAAGCCAAATGAAGCCATCAAGTACTTTGAGCAACTACTAAAATCCCCTAGATCAAACAATGATACATAAGACTACACTAAATAAGCACTATAGAGTTAGAATCATCCAAGACTACTGAAGAAAGGAATGAAAAAGGTAAGAACTCCAAACCCACTTGTCATTTTTGTGCTAAGAAAGGACATACTGCTATTGTGTGCAGGAGCCAGAATGCAAGTTAGTATGTCAAACCTAAGAACATGGGTCACTGTCACAAGTGCAATAAGCAAGGACATTAGGAATATGAATGCAAAACTAGAATCATGCATGCACCACGATTTGGAGGACACTGTTACAACTATCAAAAGTATGGACATAGAGCCATTGAGTGTAGTTTTAAGTCCATGTCGGCACCAAACAAGTCAGCAAAAGAAAGAATTCATGAACATTTCTATAATTGGGATTACAACTTAAGGAAAGGTTGTCATTACTATCAAGAGTATGGACACATCCCTGAGAATTGCATTAGAGCACACTTCAGTGGCAACTACAATAGATGGTTGAGTCAAGCTACATGCTTTAGTTGTTTGAATACTGGTCACATGAACAAGCACTTCCCAACAAAGTCAAACACACCTAATTTTGCATCCAACTAAGGAAAAGGAAAATGAGATGTTGAACACACCAGAGGAGAGATGAAAAAAACATGGAAAAAGAGAGATGGAAGTAACACATCAAATGGAGGGATCACTTCACCTAATAGGTCAAGTGTTCACGCCTCATCAAACTAAGAAAAAGAGGTATGTGGGACTGATATTTAAAAATGCTTTATCATACATCAGTTCCAAGAGAAGTTAGTACTGAAAATGATAGATTAGCATGAATAAAGATACAAGATAATGAGGAAAGTTGGAGGTCAAATATTAAAGTTTTCACATTACTACCGAGTGTGAAAAGTGCTCTTCAAATGCTGAGTAAAATACTAGTAAGTGTTAACCTATCAGCCAAAGTTAGTTGGAGCTAAGTTAGTAGTAGCTACCAAGTAAGGATAATTTCAATAGCTATCGAGTGATGATAAAATAAATGGATGTTAAGTGAAATTGAAAAACTGTTAGTGCTAACATTATAGCTGTACAAGCTCCATGCAATAAATGCAATGTTTTGAAGGGTATAAGGTCAAATTTCACCTTTTTTTGTTGTTACGAATTCAAAGAAAAATTGAGTATAGAAAAGAAGTCATTCACAAGCTAGTTTGAAGCATTTACATGTATCATAGCAAAGATCAAACACTGGTTCATTGATTTTAAATGTATTCCTCATCTGCGGAGCTATGCAATTTTATATTTGTTAAAACCCAATTTTATGGTATGGCATCTAATTTAAATAATTTAAATGAAAAGGAGACTTTTGAATTTCAACTGGTCAACAATGAGGTTAAACAACCCAACTTCAAGGCTATACCAAATATTTCCTACAAGAAAGACTTGTCAGGTGCATTGTCTATAATTCTACCTAAGGTGATAATGGTACAAGATGTAAGAAAATGCTACAATTGCATAGTAGGAGGTATTGGGGACATGGAAATAAGACATGCATATGATAAACTATGTGAAAATAGTGTATTGAAGGAGGAATTCAATATTGTGGAGTGAAAGGGTTTAATACACGCCCTAAAATTCCCAACTGTATTCAAAATAGAGTGGATTAAAATAGTTCTAAGTAGAATTCATGATGGATGTCTATGGTTAGAGGGAGGGAAATTCAAAATTTTGAAGAGAATTTTCCATAAGGTTACTAGTTATCCAACCCTAGATCAGGCTAAGACATTGAGAAGCAACTCGAAAGAGGTGATTGTGAAAAACATAGGTGCTAACTAGAACAAGCATGGAATGACCATTGATATTGTCATAGATCCACTTCTAGTTTTTTCAATAAGGGTCATATCACACAAATTCTATCATTCAAGCAGGCTAAATAGTGGTCCTTGCATAGATGTTGATGTAGGTTACAAGATTGTCAAAAAGGATATTGAAAAACTTAAAATGCAACAGATAATGGAGAATCTTGGAGAAATTAGAAAGTCAAAGAGTGCTCAATCCAAGTTTGAATCAATACTTGCATGTATGTTTTTCTATGTACAAAGTGAGTTGCCATCTTTTTCCAAAGTTGGATTGAAGACAAATAGATCAACACCTATCCAAATCACTGAATATATTTTCCAAATGCGAGAGAATTTTGAATGAATAATGACAAGCTAAATTCAAGATTTCAAGAAATATATGAAATAGAGGTGGAGGATTCCTATTTCTTTTGTTGAGCAATACTGCAATGACATATGCTTCCTTATAGATATTGATTATACTTACATTCAGGATTTTGTACCTAGGATTAGATGGCTAAGGCTTCTAGGCTACGAAATTAATGTTGATGAAGCCTTAGGTGCCATCACTACACTCTTTGCTGAAGAAGTTGACAAAAGTGCCAAGATATTTGGAAATTATGTTGTTGTGAAGTCAAAGGTTGAGATGGAATTGAAGACAACCTCTACTTTGAAAAAGTAGGAAAAAATGGTAAAGAAACTTAAGGTCAAGTTTGGAGAAGGTGGAGGTGATGATGAAGAAGAAGGTGATGAATAAGATGAAGAGGAAGAAGAGGCACAAGGTCAAGAACCTTTAGCTTTGGTCCAAGGCATGGGTGAGGATGAAGAAGAGGAAGGTGTCAAGGAAGAAGAAGTCAAGGAAGGACCAGTAAAGCCAAAACTTAAAAAGAGGAAACCTAAGGCACAACTTGCAGCCAAACCAAAAGTAAAAAGGGCTACCAAGCCAAGCATGGTAAAGATAACTACTCCAACAACAAGGGCTAGTACAAGGGCCACTACTCAAAAGGCCAAAGATCAGGAAAGGGAGAAAACAAAAGAAACTAAATAGAAGAACCCAATTCAAAAGAAACAAAGAAGAAAATACATTGCACAGCCCATAACAAATGACAAAAAGATAGAGTCAAAAGATACAAGTTAGTTTAGGGATGTAATTCATGCACCTAAATCTAATCTTAAGAATATATGTGATAATGTTAAGGATAATGCAGACATGACAGGCTTGAAGAACATTGATTTTGAAAAACTTAGTAGAGAAGAGAAAAATAAGGTAGAAGAATCAGGATATGCCATGATGTCTAAATTCAAGAATACTCCATTTGAATTAGACAACACAATGCCCAAGGAGGTATACACCATTGTAGAAAAAAGTGCAATTATTTCTTAAAATTGGAAAAGGAAATAAGGGAATCAACCCTAGCCCAAGTGATTCTTGAACTAACAAAAGGGAAAGTTATCAAGGCCAATAAGAAATATGGTAGCATTTTTGCACCTAAATATAGGGCATTCAGTATACTCCTGAACCACATTGAAGATGTTGTAAAGAAATTGACTCAAAATGTGGAAATTTTTATATGGATTGACAACTATCAAAGCAAGAGAAGGTGATCCCTTCGATGGAAGAAATGATGGAAATAAAGAGGAAGAAAAGGAAGATGAGATAGAAAAAGAAAAATAAGACACCACTGTGGAGGAGACACAAAAGAAAATAGATGAAATGGCCACAAATAAAGAACAGCAAATAGAACAAAGTGTGTACGACACACAAATGCCAACCATGAGAACTCCACATGATAAAAGAACACCTAAAAAGACTATAATAGTAAAATATTTTTGTGATATCTCACCTTAGAACATCAATCCATTAATTGCAGAGGAGCTAAAGAAAATCCTTGACCAATCCACACTACAAGCCAGATTGTGTGAGAATCTTGCATTGGTTAGTGTTGAAGAGCTTCAGAAGGCTGTAGCTAATATAACAAGGGATAAGGTGAATACACAAGAGCCACATTCTTCCATCCCTCCAACTACTAGTGCTCAATCTCTAGTGTAAACATCAGATGATACATCTGCAAAGCCTGACACTACTATAAAAGTTGTCATGGTTGAACAACAAACTGACATTACTCAAGAGGATAAAGGTTCAGAAGCACAAATAGGATAGGTCAAGATACCTATACCTGATACAAAAACACAAGGAGTAGGTCAGATAATAGTAATTGACCAAATTAGAACTGATGAAAAGGATATACCAAAGGTGAAGAAGAAAGAAGCCATACAAATATTGGTAAATCTACCAACATTTGGTTCTCCTAGAAAAGTCCTTCAAAGACCAAGCACTAATGTAATACCATTACATATTTCAGCACCAGGCTCCAGCTCAACCAAGGTTTCCAAGGTATTTCACTATGGAGATGCAATTTTAGATGAAGAAATAGTGATACCTATATATGACTATGCAGCCATGAAACTAGAGTGAATAGGCATAATGCAAGAAGCCTTAGAAAAAAAGAAACAAAAAGAAATACTCAAAAAGGAGTATAAAAAAAGTCAAGCATTAGAAGATATTAAAGACATATTTTTAGATGCTTTTAGCTTGTAAACACCTGATGAATCAAAACCAACATTAGAAAAATTATCAAAAATTGTGGAATAGGTGAATAATGAAGATCAAGAAACCAATGTAAAACTTATGGAATGGTCTGAGAGAAAATTTCAAGGAAAAGTCAACAAGAAAAAATCTAGTGATATACCACTCTCACAAGTTGAATTTTCTACTAAATTTGAGAAAGTAAAGAAGGTACTTGAGAACATATTCTCAATGTACACAAAATTGTGTGATCCCACACTCTTCACATAGGAAATAAGCCATAAAATTCTAAGTCTGGAGAATAATTTGAAACTATTAGGTATGCAGTTACCTAAGAACCTAGCTCAAAGTGAGAAGCATTTCCATTCATTGCTTCCAACACAAAGTCAACTAGCTATGTTAATAGCAGAAGAGGCTAATATAAGAGCCAAGTTGATTAGCATTCAAGCCTTCCTTATACTTCATATGGAGATACTCCACAAGGAACTAGGCTATGCAGAAATGATGTTAAATAAATATCCTATTCTTTCAACATTAGATGGACTAGTTCACCTTGCAATAGAGATAGCCATCCAAATAAAATCATTGGATGTTGCATTAGACAACTGGGATGTTGCTCTAAAGATTATAATGGAAGTCGATAGGAGATTTTTGGACAAATACACAATCTATATATAGACCCTTTGACATAAGTGTCAAAAAGGGGGAGATAAAGAGTAAGGAGGAGATACATATGTAAGGGGGAGATAAAGAGTAAGAGGGAGAGAAAAAAAAGGGGGAGCAAACAGAAAAAGAGAAGAAATAGAGTATATATTAGATAAAGAGTATTAGTATTTTTGAAGCTAAAGAGTATTAGCAAGAGACAAATCTATGGAGAATAGATTTTGGATATAGAATAGGAACATTAACATAGGTAGACTTACAAAATTTGAAGGTATATAAGTCTATTACAAAAACTTGAATTTTTTTGAATTTTTGTATATATATGTCAAGTTGTGAATGTATTATACTCAAGGAGATTTGATTTGTTATGCACAGTTAACTATTTTTTACACTCATGTCAAAGGAGGACATTGTTGATCTCAAATTGGTTTTAATAATTAAGTGTCAATAGACTTAAGATATTTACTAAATTCATGATGAGCTAGTGATACATGTCGAGTATAATATGTATAAATGTCAAGTTGCAATGAGTGTCAAGTCAATACTAAAGTGTCGAGAAGATAGACCATGCCAAGTGATTCAAGTGCCAAGCATACAATTGATTCTGTGCAAATTTAGGTGCTGAGCCAAAAGAAAAATTACAATAAGTGTCAAGCATCTGTATTATTAAGTGTTGAACATTGGTATTATAGAGTGTCAAGTAACACAAATTGGACCTAGTTGTTTGTGATGGCACAAACAACTATGTAAACTATTTTTTTTCCAACCTATCGATAGATCTTGAAGCTTTGGAGATAAGGAAAAATCTATTTGGATTCCCTATGCAATCAGCATGCAACCTATTAGAAAATTGGAAGGGATTAAGTGAAAAAATGGATGAATCTCAGCCATAGATTCATACTTGACCCTAAGCCACTAAAATCTTTATAAGGAAGAAAAAGCCACATAATTCATAGATGAGAATGTAATGTAACATGTGCAAGTGAAGTGTAAAGGATGAATTGATCAAAAAGCTTTCAAGGTGACTTGGAAGAGTGAAAGGATAGAAGAATCAGTTAGCAAAAAAAAGGATCGAGGATACAAAATTTACATATTAGATCATAAAGGATTAGGAAAGTCAAAATTGAGCTTTGAAATCAGCAATACAATGTTGTAAGTTATCAAATCCAACATTCTACTATTACTTTCGAACAACTATATCAATAAAGTGAAATCCTTTGGACTAAGCTTGTCTTAATAGTCATTGCAAAATCCTTTAATAGGGTGACATTCCAAGTGAATGTTCTAAAATTCCTTTAACCAAGGACACTTCTAATGGGATGTAAAAATTCTTTATTAGGGTGGGACTTAATAGTCTCTTGTAGCCTTTAACATAGCAGGCCTTTCACAGGGTAGATCATGTTTCATGGTCAACACTTTGTAACCTTAACAAGGGACTCTTTGTTGCTATAGTAGTGAAGAATTGTGGGTATCATCCCCACCCCAGTTTTACCTTCTCATTGGATGATTTCTAGGTAATCATATCAAGTGTCAAGTGTGTGTGTGCTTACATGTTTGATGCATTTTCTTTACATTTTCATTTCAGATTATCACATACATCTAATGAAAGGTAAAAAGGTTTTAAGTGCTAAAATTTTGAATTTCAAATTCAAACCCCCCCCCCCCCCCCCCCCGGAGAAGTATATGTTTCCCATTTTTAATTCCAACATCAACAAAATCAGATTTTCATAGGTTTTAAGCAAGGAAACTTCTTGAAGAGTTTCTATGATGGACAAAAACTAGATCCAAAAAAGATCCATTTGTATTTTCTTGGAACCTTGCAAAAGATATATGAAGAAGATGGTAGAGATAATCCTTTTTTCTCTTAGAAGCCAAAATCATTTTCAGAAAGAAGTTCCACATGCTATTATATGGAATACTTTAATTAGAAGGACGATTCATGTGAATCTAGGATGGAAAATGGTGGTCATAAAAGTGGCCCAATGCCAACACCTTTTGCTCATCAAAATCATAATTTCATTGATCCTAATCAGGTTCAGTTTTTTAAAAAGCTTCTATTGCAATGCATGCCTAGATCCTGACAAAGTCCACCCCTCTTTACTTCAAACACTACAAAACTTGAGAAAGAAGACACATGCAAGAATTATTTCCTTGGTAACAGAAAATCTCCCAATCCAAATGTTAGAAAGGAGTCATCTAGATCTGCATGCATTAAAGGTCATTGTGATTTTATTCCTACTTGGTGCCTCAATTCTTCATATGATGGCTTCCTCTATGGAGAAGACCTTCCTACTTGTCCACCCCTAATAATTAATGATGAGAACTTTATTGCTGAAGTTAATTCTTTTAAATATTGTTCAGAATACTCTACCATTACTAGTGATGAATAAATAATCTTAAGTGAAGTATTGTAGACATCTCCATTAACTCCTGAGATTGAAGTCTTTACTTTTGAGGATGTTGAGGAGTTTTTAGAAAATGGTATGATCATCACAAGAGTAGAAGATCATTTTCAAGAGAAAGATGATGAGTTGACAAGAAATCATTTTCAAGGTTACATGCAAGTGGAATATGATGCTTTCCCATTTTGTGAAGATGGTCATTAGGAAGAATCCATAAACAAAGTTTGTGAAAACACTGATGAAAATTTAGCAATAGGTACGATGGAAATGAGAATTAATGATAGGATTCAAGTAAGAGAAGATGTTACATCAAGTTCTGACTCTTCCTCATGATTGAAACCTAAATTTGAAGCATTCAAGTTCACAAGTGGAGACTACAATGAAGAAAACATTGTGATGGTATCTCAAACTAGATGAGTACTTGGCCTTGAAGAATGTGTTGTGATCTAAAGATTGAAAAATGTGAGGATGAAGGCATAGATGATTATTCTTTTTAAAAAGAATTCCCCTTACATATATATCAATTGATGATCAATTCTCATGATCAAATAGACTCATTAGAGGATGTGCACACCAAAATGGAAAAGATGGTTGTTTCTTCTTTGAGTGATCTAATAGGGGAAGAGGAAGAAATACATCATGGGAAGATCCAATATCAAAAGGATGTGCATTCATATTGGACTAATTTCATAGAGAATACAAACATTATCATCCCCATGGAAAAGAAAGAGTGTCTAGTGTTAGAAATAAGTTTAGGAATTCATGATGACCAATCACTAGAATTTCAAGTAGAGGAATTGTCAAGTAAAGAAAAGTATCATAAATACATTCAAAAGTTCAACTCTTTCAAAATGAAGTCATCATTGACATGCAACATCAAGTAGATTTGTTTTAGAAGTCAAATATTTTTTATGAAGCTTGTTTATTTGGATACTTTACTTTCTCCAAAGATGTGGGGCATGCTAGGAATCTCAGAGTTATAATTTAAGAAGTGCACTTATATTTGAACCCATGGAAGCTTGAGATTTTTCACATGTTGGCACACCATGGTATTTATTATCTCCAACCAGTGAATGGTTTGCATGATTATACCTCTTCTCAGTGGATGTAGGGAAACCTGCCTTATACATGATCTAGTTAGGAGTTTTATTATGTTTTTTTTTTTTATGCCTAGTCTTCCTTTTAGCTGTCCTATTTTTAGTGTCATTTTTCCACGTTGTAAAGTGGTTCCTCATGTGACTCTATAGCCTAATGGATAAGGCACTATTCTAGTTATTCTAGATTCAAGCTTCATCCTTGTCAGTCCTTCTCCCCAAATACAACCAACTGTTGCCTCGATATCAAAAATTGCTCCAAATTTTCAAAATCATTGTCATGTCAAACTATGGTTATTACTTAAGGATATAACTCTTTCTAAAATTTAAATGATTTCTTCCCCTCAATATTTCTAATCACTTTTACCTTTTGACTATCTTTGGCTCGTTCCTATCTCCATCCAACACTTTGGATTTTTGAAATTTGGTTCCTAAGTTTGAAGTTATAAAAGGTTAAGGAAGCATCCCAAAACATGTGTTTCATTTCGAAATCTTAACCTCTCCATTAGAAAGGTTAAGATATGTTTCTAAAATATGTATTTTCATTTCAGTCATTAACCATTAACCTCATCTAAAATGGTTAAGTTTTGGGCTCCAAAACACATATTTCAATTTGAAATCTTAATCTCTCCACTTTCTTTTTTAAAGAAACGGTTAAGATAAGTTTCAAAAATCAACCTCTAATCCAAAAAGCTTAAGAGTGGAGTTCAAAACACATATTTTGGAGACAGTTATTAACGTCCTTGTTCAATTGATAATGGTTAATTAATCATCAACTATACCAACAACCATAAACATTTAGCTAAACACGAGCTGCTAGTCATTCATGAAAAATTGAATCCTAGAGAGCGTATTTTATTATAGAATAAAGTATGCCTCAATCGCACCTCTATTTTTAATAGAAATCACATCAAATGTACTTTAAGCATGAATTCAAAATGGTGAGTTGAAGATTATAACAATTTCTACCAAGGTAAAATTGTTTGAAAGACAATGACTTATTTGATAAAGCACTCAGATTGGAGCTTTGAAAGTGTAATTGGTAGACACTTTGTAGAATAATAAATAATGAAAGCAATGTGGGAGCACTAACCAAGCATGTGATTTTTTTGATAGGATACCCCTCTACTAGTTCCCAACCGCTAATGCAGTGATGGAAGATGGAAAGTATTAAGTTTTTGACCAAATGCGTCTAAGGAATGCCCATCATTTCTTTCTTTCAAAGAATCAGAATACATCAAATATGTATGATATTAGCTTAAGCATATCATCCCCAACGTTTAGCCTACAAAGACACTAATTGGAATTGGAGAGTTGGTGATTCATTCTTTCAATGGGTCTAACACTCGAACATTTGAGGCATGCTCAAAACATTGGCTTGGCTTTGAGATCGTCAAACTACTGATAGAGAAATTCCAATCCAAATTTTGAAGATGACATTCAATGTTGATAGAGCATGGGATAATAGTGTGAATCAATAGTTTGACATAATCTATTGGGACCAGTGGATTGAAGGGAGTTTCCCAACTATCTAACAAATTATCCATCCTTTAATGCATTAGTTTTATGATGAGCACTCATCAAACAAGCATAGATAAATCACAGATATAAGACTCCTTTTTAATTGCCAAATTCCATGAAGAAATGTACATCCTATACTCATGTTGACCAAAGCAATCCAAAGCAATAGAAATACATATAAAATATTAGGGCAAGTGCATGATATTTGTTTGATATAATGTTGGTCTGTATATGATTGCCTCAAGGAATTCGCTAGAAAAGTTGGAAGTCTCTACAAACATATGGAATAACTCACACTTGTCTCTAGCTTGAAGTTATCACACAAAGTTATAAGATTGGATACTTGTATCATCAACGAAGTTGGTGTTCCCTACATTGGGGAATCTTCTTCAACATTTCAAAATCTTGAGCATTGGCATCAATAAGTAGCATTTGCAAACAATTTCAAGTGTGTGTGATAAATTTCTACATTTGTTAAAGCCTCTAAGGCTAAGAATCATAACAATGAGTGTGGTAGAATACTTTGAATATTTGTCACAAGGTGGATAGGTTAATAGGACATTTTAATGACTAATCTAACCAATAAAAAGGAAAGTTAATTGTTTGATAAAATGTGTGTGCATCAACCTGATTAGTAAAAAAGCAATTGAACTATTTGATATAATGTCCATTGATTTCTCCCAGAGAGGGATTTTTATTACAGAGTAAAGTATGCCTCAATTGTACCTCTATTTTTCATAGAAATCAGACCAAATGTGCTTTAAGCATGAATTTGAAATGGTGAGTTGAAATTATAATAATTTTTGCCAAGTTAAAACCATTTGAAAGAAAATGACTTATTTGATAAAGTACTCAGATTGGAGCTTTGAAAGTGTCATTGGTAGACACTTTTTGGAATAATAAATAATGAAAGAAATGTGGGAGTGCGAACCAAGCATGTGATTTGTTTGATAAGATACCCTTCTACTATCCTGTAGCCTGTAATGCATTGATGGAAGATTACAAGTATTAAATTTTTCACCAAATGTGTCCAATGAATGCCAATCATTTCTTTCCTTTAGAAAAATCTAAGATAGATTTAGAATACATGGAAGACATATGGTATTAGCTTACGCATACCATTTCCAATGTTTAGCCTGCAAAGGCACTAAATGGAATTTGTTTGAAACGCTAGAAGACTCTCCAAACATATGGAATAACCCACACTTGTCTCTAGCTTGAAGTTATCACACAGAGTTATAAGATTGGATACCCATGTCAACAATGAATTTGGTTTTCTCTACATTGGGGAATCATCTTCAACATTTCACACTCCCAAGTATTAGCATCAATGAGTGGCATATGCAAACAATTTCAAGGGTGTGTGATAAATTTCTACATTTGTTAAAGCCTCTAAGGCTAAGAATCATAATATTGAGTGTGGCAAAATGCTTTGAATCTTTGTGCGAAGCTGGATAGTTTGACAAGACATTTTATTGACTAATCTAACCAATAACAAGGAATATTAACCATTTGATAAAATGTGTGTGAATCAACCCAATTAGTAACAAAGCATCGGAACTGTTTGATATCGTGTCCATTGACTAGGTCAAGAATAACAAGGTGTCACCTCCAGCTCAGGATTGTGCATGGTTTAAAAGAGAATATTGTCAATATTGGAAGCATAAATATTAAAAAATTAAACATCTCACTGAATGCCTCAAGCTTAGAAGCTATTTAAGTAAATGAAAATCTTTCGAATTGGTTTGAACATGGAAATGTGAGAGCACATAGGTGGAAATATCAATGGACTCTAGAGAGGTACATGCAAAGTTTTGTAATAGACAATATTTAAGAAAATGGTATTTTATCAAAGTCTTTTTAAATGATCACCAAAAAATTTGGAGGGAGCCATCACATTCAAATTTACATAGTCAAAGATCAATACCAAACCATCACCTCAATATATTGGCAGGTTGTGACTTCATCCACACAATGCATTTAATTAAGCTGAAGGACATGCACTCAATCTATTTGATGAAATGTCTCTTAAATATCTGAGACAGAAATGAAGCTCAAGCTCTTTATTTTGGAAAATCAAGAACGTCTTCCTAAAATCAGCCACATATTTCACATTGGTGGAGAACATTTGGAAAGCCAACCCTTCCGAACATTTGATCGTCATTGTTCCATGATTAGAATAAAAGGTTTAACGCATCTGATAATGGGGTTCAATGTATTGGAGAAAATTTTCAATGATTTGTTCCTTCATTCCTATCTGTACATAGATTTTGAAGCCATAATAAGGCTCTCTAAACTGCCTTATCCTTCATATGATGTAATGGTTTTAACCTTCTATCTCTATAACTAGTGACTTCTATCATTTTTGAGTTAATTTTATAGAGGTTAATTAACCTCACCCAAATCACATATTTTGAAGGTAGTTATTAACCATGAAGGAGTATTTTCTAACATCCATGTCTATACAAGGAGTCATTTTTGGCTTTCTAAAGGGACTTTTTGGAATTTTTAAGAGGAGAACACCTAGGTTAGAATTTTGGTGATTATATAATATTTGGAAAGTGTGTACAAATTTTATCTTTGTAATTGAAAATTCCTCTTAGGTTCTTAGTCCAAGAAAATAAAAGAAAATGTTATTTGAGTTCTCTTCTTTCAAAATCTAAATTGTTAAAAATGTTGATTCTCCTTGCAGTGACGATTTTCATGGTATTGTGCAGATGTTTATGAATCTTTGGATCAACATTGGACTAGTGGTAACTCTCAAGCATAGATCTTGATTATTGTTGTTAGCAGTTTAAGTTAGTCAAAAAAAGCTCTAAAGTTGTCTCATGCATTCATCATCAATGGTACCACTTTTCACAAAAACTTATAAAAAAAACTTTAAAAACAAACTTAAAAAGCCTAAGGTGCACAACAGTGCACTTAATTAGGTGCTCTACCATACACCCTTAAACAATAAAATATTTTATGCCTAAACAAGTATAGGGTGTGCATCAGTGCACCGCATGAGGTGCACTGATGTGCACCCCAACATTGAAAAAACTTTTCTAAGTTTAAAGGCACACCAGGCACATCTTTGAGGTGCATCAGGTGTGCCTTTTTTGCAATCAAGGATTGAAATTAGGTTTTTTGGTGTTTTTAAGTCGTTAGGTATTTGGGTTGTATTTTTGTCATCATTAAGGTTTGCTTAAAGTTTGGTTTTTTGCTTTCTAGACTAATGTTTACTTCTTTGTGTAGATAAAAAAGGCATCCTTAACTTGTTGGGGTCATAAATTTTGACCTAGAGTTCAGAATTCAAAACCATTTACACCATTGGAAAGAAGAACTAAAAATCTAATTTCAATCCCTAAAATAGTGAGTCTTTGGATGCCTAGTTTTAGGAACTACTGAAAGTTTAAACTTGAAATTTTGAGCATAAGAGCTCCGAAAAAGCCAGTTAAAAATTCGTAGAAAACCTTGTGAAAAATTTTCAAACATTTCATTGTTTTGGATAATCTGGATCACCTAGTCCCTCACTAGGAAGGATAAGATAGTTGGAGATAAGAAAAAGATAAAAGATAAAAGATAAAGAGGTTGGACACATGAACTAGAATAGGTTCCTCATCTTACTCAATTATTACATACAAGATTCAAAACAGGTGCCTTTGAAATGTATGAAAGTGTTTGGCAATAAAGAGGGTATAAATCATCAAAGGGATCAAAATAAGTACACTAGAGTGCTCCCAAAAATCGTTTGAGAAAAACTCAAAAAAAAATTCATGTTGGTGCATAGGTGCATTACTGTGCTAGGTGCACAAGTGCACTAGGTGTGTAAGAGCACTTTTTCAATTGCGTTCTAGAAGATTTTGAAGAATTCAAGAGGTGTGCTATTGCACCAGGTGCGCTAGGTGTCTAGGTGCACTTTTTCAATTATGTTCTGGAATATTTTGAAGAATTTAGAGGTGTGTTAAGTTCAAATGTGCACACTTTCAATTGTGTTTTGGAATATTTTAAAGAATTTAGAGGTGGGCTACTACACTAGGTTTGCAGGTGTGCTAGGTGCATAGTTGTGCTTTTTCAATTGTGTTCTAGAAGATTCTGAAGAATTCAGAAGTGGACCAATAGTTAACTTCCAGTTCTAAGTTTAAATTTTTTTCATGCATCAAAAATTCATTCTGACAGTATTTTAACTCCTGTAGACACCTAGTAAAGAAAGAGACTTTGTTTTTGGTACTTCCAAACACTCCTACATTGATTAATGTCTCTCTCTTTCTTATTTTCTCATGTTTTCTTTGTTTTAAGACATGTAAGGGCTCATGCATCAAATTAATGATATAAAAATGGATGAGTTCCTACTAAGCACCAATTAGATAGTTAGTTTGTACATAAATGGATTTTTTTTACTAGTTTACAAGCATATGATTGCATAAAGATATCACTAAATCTCGACACAAAGTAAGGTTAAGTTTTCTTATAAATTTAGGAATGTAATATGTATTCCAGGCCACCATTATTTTGATGCAATAATATATCTTGTTAGTGCTCACATTTGGAGTGTAGTGATTCTTGCCTAACTATATTATATTTTGTGAATGTATATTCATGAAGTGTAATTGAGCCAATAGTTTATTGTGTTGTTTCTGTTTATGTGATCTTTTAATTCTGGTGTTTGCTACGAGTCTACAAATTCCATGACCTACTTAATTTGAGAATAGATCACCATTTATTCCTCCATAGCTTTTCATCTTGCATGAGCACACTTTTTGTGGCCTAACAATTTGATGAAAATTGTAACATCTTATGGTTACTGAATTCCCATCGATGATTGCATCAGTAGAACTAATGAAGGGTTGATCCTATTTTCATTGGTTACCCATCAATCTTTTCAAAGGCTTCACTCACAGATGCATTGTTTTTGTGGCTTATGTCTGTTAGGATTTTACTTTCATGCTATTTTCTTAAACTTCTTGTTACCTTATCTTTTCTATTTGGTTTACTAACCCCTGTTTAAATTAGAAATTCATATAGTTGCATTGTTATATTACATTCATCATAGAAATATAAAATAATAAAATACATATCTATTTTGTGGTTAATTTTGAAACAGCAAGCAAATTGATCATTTGATCTAAAATTGGTTCAAACTAGCAAAGGCCTCCTCATGAAGAAACACATATATCTTCAACTGAGTTGATTCTAGTAGGTTGCAAGATCACCCAAAACCTTGGAGTTGATCCTACATCAGCTTTTCAAGAGAGGAGTTCGAAAGGATTCTTATCATTAAGCATCATGTAAAATGACATCTCAACAAAAAAGGTACTAGAAGGAGGGCCTGAAAACTATTCGGCTCAAAAAACTTAAGTCATTGTTTGAAAATTCTGCAACTCTCAGAAGTTTACAATTATTTTTGTGAATTTTTAGCTTGTGTGCAGGTGGGCCAATTGCACAGGTGTGCTATTTTGAAAAAGTGTGCTTCTTCAAAGGTGCGCTTTTCTAGAATAAACACAAGTTCCTAGAACTCAGTCACTTTCACAAGAATCATAGCGATAAAGGGATACTGAGAACTCCACCCATTCACATTACACATTCCATCATCATCATCATTTGCTTTATATTCTACTTCACACATTCCCATCATTATGCACCATGTCTTTCTTCAATGCCTAAAGTTCACCTTTGAATCTAACTGGACCATTACATAACTTGCCAAAAAAATTTGAAAAGTTTTTCCCATGGTTGATCGATGGAGAATTACGAAAAATAGAAGATCATATTAAAATTTTCAAGGATATTTGTAATTGAAACTAGATTCAGCATATGGATGTGGTATGTCACCTTTTCCCATACACTTTGGGGGAAATGGCATTCAATTGGTACCTCAATCTACCACCAGCATCAATAAGGGATTGGAACTCTTTTGATAGCAAGTTTTTGGAACAATTCAAGATCTATATCAATCCAACTATCCTATATCATCAGTTCATCTCAATTAAGATGGATTTGCATGAGACTATTTCACATTTTAATCATCGCTTCGATAGGATGTATCAAAGAATGGAGTTTCCATACATTGTACCACAAGAGGCTACCATCCATATCTATTTTGGCACAATGGATTCATTAACTTCTATTTTTATAGGAAGGCTCCCACACTGAGACATTGATACCATTGATAAGGTCCTCAAAGAGGTTGTTACATTCACAAAGTAAGTTATAGCTGCTCCAATGCCAACAATTAGATATTTAGGGTATGAGTGTCAAAAGACTACTTTCTTTGAGTAGAAGGAAACTGCATCTACTGAAGTAGGAAACAATATGGCTAGAGATTTTAATTCCATGAAGGAAATGATGTCTCTTTTATCCAATGAACTCATCAAAATAAAGTTGAATTCCTCAAGAAACCAAGGCAATCATCCAAGACAACTTGCTGCCCAAAACAATTGTTCTCAAAATTAGAGCAGAAATTTTGGCCTTTATAGGAACATCAACAATGAGAATAATGGTATTATAGGTATGAGTCTAAGTGAAAATTGTTATGGGTACAATGATGTTTCAAATCAGCCTCCCCAAATCATGGAGGAAAAACTTTTATAGTTTAGTGCAATGGTGTTTGAATCATGTGATAAATCTATAGGAGGACAAAATGATGAAGATGATCAAGAGGTGTTTTTGTTCCCATTCAATGAAGAAATTTTAAGTGTTGATGATTCAATAAGTGTGGATATGCCAAGATATTTTGAGGACACGGAAAATTTTGAATTTCCAAAACTCCATGAAGTTGCAAAAAGTGATGGAATTGTAGAAGATCTTGAGGTTGGTGAGATTTTTGATCAAAAAGTTATCAAGAAGAAGATACCAATTCTTCCTACTATGATGTTGATTCCCCATTGGATAATGATAAGATGCCTCCCTCTAAATAGGATTTTTTATTAGAAGATATGGATAGGGTGCTCAATTTAGTCTCAAGCTTGACTAAGGACATGTCTATTTGTGGGTATTCTACACATATATCAATTCATGCAATAATTGAGTCATGTAGAATCCATTTATTTGGGTTCCATTTTGAAAAAAGTTGTGCTGATTTCTTGTTAGCCTCAGAGATTGCAATGGAGGGAAAGTATGATTTTGAATAGGCTTCTATGGGATATGAGGAAAAAAACATCTTGATCGATGATAGTAATGAATTTTGTAATTTGAAAGGAAGGTTGATGATTGAGTTTTCTAGTCTGAAGGAATCTAAAGAATTTCCATGTGCATGTGAAGTTGTGTGCCATGAGATAAGACCACTAGAATGAGAGATTACAATGTGTGAGTGTACCCCTATCATGCGAGACTAACTAGATTAGGTGATATATTTCCATTATCCCTCTTAGTTTGATAATTTTCAATTCAAATATGATGCTAAAGGTAAGAGAACTTGTTTCTAGATTAATCATGGTCATAGACAAATTAGTTTTTCTTAGGACAATATGTGGTGGTTCATTACTATTTCACATAATGAGAAATCTACTGAAACCACCCCACATTCTTATTATTCAAGGTTTTATGTAGATAAGTTTTTGTTTAAATTGTTTTTTTTTCTTAGCATTTTTTAGTTTTTCTAGTTAGGTGTTAGCTTTCTTTGAGTTAAGTCTTTTTTGTTTAGGTTTCATTTCTTTCTTTTTTCAAAGTTGTGTTAGTCTAGGGGTTAGGTGCACTCAAGATTTATCTTGATGTATCTCATTAAACCACTTTTTTGTTTTGACTTTTGGGAAGAGGTATTTCTTTGTCAAAGTGTTTGAATTATTTTGTTTCTCAATACCAACTAAGGAATGAATGTTACTTGTAGTAATAGGGGACTTTTAGTCTTGAATTCAGTATTGCAAATCGACAAGTTTTCAACACTTTACAAATTTAAGAATTGACTATCTTAAGTTTTTTCAACGCATGGTTGATGGCAACAAGGGATAGTCCAAAACCTACCAGCTCAATAGAAGGGTCTTGTCGAAGGAATTTTGAAGATCAAATTTTAGTGTGAGAGTTTCCAAAAGTTCTTAAAATAGGAGCACAAGGGATATTCACTAAAGATTGAATCTAAGAAATGATGCCAATGTCTTGGCCACACAATATAAGCATGGTCAGGGTATAGAAAGAAAATAAAAAATAAGGGTGTTAAGAATGAAGGATTCTACAAAGTCTAAGAAAGGTAACCTGATTATAGGCTATCCAGTCTCAAAAAAGTTGCTTATTCAGAGCCTTCTCATGGTAGCCAACTGGGAATGTAGAAGAAGTGTCTGCCAGGGCTTCATCAAATTGTGTATACATTAAAAACTTGAATGTTGAATTTTGGCCCTTTATCCACCAGCTATTGAAGCCTATTGGCTCGATTTTGCAAATATAACAATCTAAGACTACCCTCTCATATTTACATGTTAGGGTTATAGTTTCTCTCAAACCTAGAATTGTATTCCCTAATAATTGCTCCCTTACTCTTGATTCTTAATCTTTTTCATGAAAAGTCTGACAACTTGGTAATCTAGCTACCTATTTTTATTGTAAAAGGAATGGACATGCAATAAAGGATTGACCAAACTTATTTAGACCCCAAACTACTAACTTTGAGATTTCTAAAGATAATGCTAATAAAGTTTCTAGTTTTGAAATAGAGAAACCATTCGCACCATTCCCAGGTAACTTTGATAGAATTTTGATTATAGATAATCCTATGAAAAATGGTAAATATAAACTTTCTAATGCTTCCTTAGAAAAGGAATTTGAACTATTGTCAACCCTCTTTATGATACTGAGCTAACTTCTACTAATTATCTCATCTCTAGCTCTAAGATCATCCCAAGTGGTTTTGCCTAGTTAAAATCGATTATTTGTCCATAAGAAAGTGTTATTCTAGTGCCCTTGGTTAAAACGCCAATCAAGCATAATGCTCAACAACTTGCTTTTAATTCTCTACCTAAGAGAGCAGAACTGGTTAAGAATGCCAATCACTCTTTGACTGATAAGAATATGTAGTTGAATGGTTTAAAGTCTTTAGGCAAAGAAATTTCTCTAGATAAAAATAGAAATAAGCCCCCATTTTTTGAAGTCACACATAAAATAAATAAGAAAAGAAAGGGCAATGATAACCAGATATTAACCAATTCTAATGGTTATAAAAATAGACAAGGAGATATTAGTGGTTGCTTTAATAGATTATATAACAAAGGTAAGAACAACCCTAAAAATCATGAACATGATCAATATCCATAGCAAGAATGTTAGAGGCTTGGAGATGAATGATAGAAAATACATTATCGGAAGATGGTGTAGTAAACTTAAACAAAAAGATTTTATCTATTTTAAAAAAATTAAAGTAGTTGGATTTTAGGATCACACTATTTTAAAAATGCTTTGGGATCATGTCAATGTAGTCTACTCCAATCATGAAAGAGGGAGGGGGTAGTTACTATTCTTTATGGCACCTAATTGGGTGGATTATATAAAACTTAATAGAGGAGTTTATCCTTGTTATTGGGCATTATGGATTGTATTCAGTAAAGATGGTCAAAGCTTTGGATTGTGTAACTTCTATGCACCTAATGACTAAAGTGATAGAGTAGCACTATGGGAATGGGCTTCAAATAATTTTCCTAATACTACATGAATATTTATTGGTGATTTTAATATGGTAGAACATAGGGAGGATAAAATAGGATGTAACTCTTTCATTTGGAAAGGCAATGAATTATTCTTCTGGAACAAATTTAAGAGGAAATTTAATGTACTACATCCTTTAGAAGATAGGAAATCAGAATTTTAGGATATATGGTATACTTGGTGCAATAATAAAAAGGGATCTCAAAGGGTTTATTGTAGATTGGATAGAATTTATGGAAACTCCACTCTTCTTTCTTTTTACTCTAATCCTAAGCACTTACCTATCATAGTTACTCTAGGTTCTCTCTCTGACCATTCCCCTATCTTTGCAAAGATTGGGTTGCAAGATGAGACTCTAGTTTCTAGGGTGAAGGTTGAAAAGCCCTTTAAACTTAATATTTCTCTTCTTAAAGACCAGGATACTATTGGTGCTCTCAGGAAGGTCACTAGTATTTATAAGTTGGTTAGTAGTTATGTTCAACCAAGAGAAATGTGGAGAAGATTATTTGATGTTTTGCAAAAGATTTTCTAGATTATTGATAAAAAAGGTATGGAATTAAATGCTGAAGAAACTAGGGCACAGACTAATCTTAACCTAATAGAGAAAGATCTCCATATTAGAATTCAAGATCTAGAGTTAGAAGCTTATTTGATTAAGTCTAACCATTCTTTAAAAAAGATCCAAAACTATAAGATATAAGATTAGGCAGCTAGATCCAAATTGAATTGGAATTTGAAAGGTGATAGGGGGTCCAATATTTCTTCAATATAATCAAGTCAAAGAATAAAAGGGAGCTCCTTGAACACATTCACTATAATGGTGGAAAATCTTCGGATCTAGAGCTAATTCAGTATTATTCTTAGGTTCTTTCATTTGAGATGTCTAATGCTAACTATGAGGCACTCGATAAATGTCTTCAATTAATTCCCAAAAAAGTGACAAAAGATAGTAAAGACTAAAAAATCTTAACAGTTTGGAAGAAATTAAATGGGCTATTAACTCTTTAGCTAATGACAAATCATCAGGATGTGATGGTCTTCCTGTTGAGTTATACAAAACTAACATAAATTGGATTTCCATTGATTTTTTGGCACTCCATGAAAGCTCATTTAGAAGAAGATCCATGGAAAGAAGCATCAATAAAGGCATGATCAAATTGATACCAAAGAATGGTGACAAAGGTAAAACAAAAAATTAGAGACCAACAACATTATTGAACATCTCTTATAAGATCATTGCTAAATTACTAGCTAAAAGCATTGAGAATTTGCTGAATAGGTTTATCTTAGTTACACAGACAGATTTCATTCGGGGTAGGTATATATAGAAAATTTAATAACTAGTTGGGAAGCAATGCATTGGGCTAAGAAGAGCAAGTAGAATGTTGCTATGGTATTATTTGATTTTGAAAGTGCCTATGATAGAATTCAATGGCCTTTTGTTATTGGGATGTTGCAAGCTTTTAGATTTCATGAGTATTTTTGCAAATAGATAAAGGTGTTGTTCAAGGACTCTTCTACTGTCATGGATATGAATGTAACTCTTACTAGCCCTATTCCTCTTAAGAGATCAATTTGACAAGATGGTCATATTGCCTCTTCCTTGTTTTTGATTGTTGTTGATGCTCTATTTTATTTGCTTAGAGATCCCTCCCTTGGTCCTCATGTTAAAGGTCTCCTCCTACCTAATAATGACACTCTCCTAAATTACCATTTTTTTGATGACACTTCTTTGTTCTTAGAAATAGAGAGATTAATTTTTGTAATACCTTGGATAGACTTGGATTATTTGATTTAGCCTAAGGTGCCAAAATTGATCCTCATAAATCTTTAGTTCTAGGTTGGTCTAAACCTCATCGTAATTGGGTTTAGTTTATGTTTTGGCAATGGAAAGGCCCTAATGAGATTTTCAGATACCTTGGTATCCCTTTCGCAGCTAATCCTTCTACTAAAGTTATGTGGGAGTGGGTCTTTGATAAAATTCAAAAGAAACATGTTAAATGGAAAAATCATTATCTCTCTTTGGTATGAAGGGTATGAGTTGCACAAAAGTCTTGTCATCTCATCATATTTACTTTTCTTCTACTTGGTTAATGACTAATTAACAAATGGATAAAATTGAAAAAAAATTGAAAGACTTTATGTGTTCTAATGTGATGGGAAACAAATATATATATATATATATAAACTATTTGAATTGGAAGTGGTGTTGTAAACCCAAGCAGTATGGTGGACTGGGTTTGGAGGACTTAAAAAATTATGCTATTGCTCTTGCCTCTAAGTGGATTCTTAAGGCCATATATGGTAATGAACCTTGGAAAGTCTTAACCAAAAATAAAATTCAATGTTATATCATCTCCAAAGATAAAAATTGGATGAAAATTCCATTCTTTGATTTTATATTAGGTGACTTCAAGATCAAGGTCTTCGGTTCTAATGTTTTTACTACCCTCTATAAGGCTTGGACCCATTCAGGGATACTCTTACCAATTAGAGTTGTTGTTGTCCCTTCTCCATGTTATGTTGTCACACATAGATCAATTTGTTGGGAGTTCTACCTAAATAGAAAACTTGTGGCACTTACAAAAAGTTTCTCAACAAAACATTGGAATATGTTGGGAGTGACTTTAATTAGTGACTTAATTATTGATAATCATATGGGTACTTGGAATGAACTTAGACCTAGATATGGTATCACACAGACTCAAAAGAAAAATTATAAGTTAATTTGCAAGGTACTTGGTTCATGTAACTTTTCCAAGGCTATTGACTCAGATGGATTTTTCAAACAATTGTTGTGGAAGGATATATAATATGCTTGTGCCTAATCCTAAAATATTTTCAAAGAGTGGTCCAAGGGTGGGGATTGTGTTCTCCTTTTGTAAATGGTCTTTCCTTTTTTAATATTTATGGCAATCAAAAGTGGAACCCAAAAAAGTTTTTCTTAAATGGCTTTTATTGCTCAAAAAACTTGCCTTATGATTTAACTTGGAGTTTTTAGGTTTTACTCCTAGTCTTTGCAAATTCTGTGACACAATTGAGTCTTTTGAACATGTTTTCTTTTAGTGTAATTTTGCTAATATGATATGGTCAATTTTTTTTGGCAATCCTATTGTATGGAATTCAAAACCAGGTCTTTCCTGGAGTGAAATTTTAGCTAGATATGTTGAAGATTTTGATGCTAAGTTTAACTCCTTTTGGTTTGTTCTTACATGTGAGATTTTATGATTCCTTTAGAAAGTGAGAAATGAAGAGGTTTTTCTGAAAAAGGATAGAGGACTTACTGATTTTACTTGTAAACTCACACATTTTTTCATTATGTCTCAGGTTTCACTTTCTCTAAAAATCTCTATGGTTCAATTTATGACGCTGGTCAGGGATGGAATGCTACTTACTCATAAAAAAAGGGTCAAGTCTTTCAAAGTATCTTGATGAATTCAATGATACGATGGACCTGAATGATATTAAACAAAATGAAAGAATGATGGAGGATCTATGCATTTCCACTAACACCCAATAGTCTATTCCTAATGTTTCTACTGGTGGAAAGGTTCACCTAACTAATTATTGTTCTAGCAAGATGGAATGATGAATTGTTTGATGCAACATTCTTGCAAGCTTTGGATCCTAATGATGGATGGGGCCCTAACATAAATTAATAGCATGTCTAATTTTGATAATCAGCACTATGTAAATCTTTTGGATATACAATATAAATCTTATATAGTTTTGATACTTATTTAAGTGATACAAAATGGATTGAATAATTGTAAGTCATGTTTGGTGATGATATGGTTGTTAGGTTTATTACATTAATTAGGCTAGTTTTTAAGTTTAGTTTAAATAAATAAATAAGTTAGATATATAGTTGCTCAGAAGTTATTCACTCTCCAAATAGGACTCTACTTCAACCTACCCTACCTTTCATTCAAGTATAGAAACCAACTCAAAACTCACCAATCTTTTTGTAAGGGAAAACAAGGTTATATAAAGTTGTTCACATATCAATGTGATATAATTTAGTATCAATTATGTATTTATCCAAATGTATTTAGAAATTCTGAATCAATAAAATTAGTATTACATATTGTTACTCTTTCATTTGGTATCAAAGCTAGGTACACAGGAAATGCAAAGTTAACCATGAGATGAAAATGTGTTGTTCCCAGTAGTGACGACAATGTTTGTATGCAATAGTGAAGTTTTGAAGCAATACTAATAGGCATTGCATTCATTATAGATGCAAGAGGAATGATTTTGGTTGGTAGAAAGAATATATGTTTCTAACAGTTTGAGGAGTCAAAGAAGACAAATTCCCTATCAGCACATTCAAGAAAATGGGTAAAGGAATTGAATCATTACCAAAGAACACTATCTGTTAACATCAAATTACTATGTGAAAGTGAAGGGAGAAGCATCATTAAATTTAGTTATTGTTCTCTTTCACAATAATATCATGAGCAGTGCTACCGTGTATCTATTTTGTATTCTATAAGATCGTCAATTTGGAGAGTATGTGGTGTTTCTATGATAGAGATTTTTCTTGGCCTCTCATAATTTGTAAATTGCTTTGGTTCATATGTTAGTCAACTTGGAGAACCATTTTTTGCAGCATTGGATGCATTTTCATTTAAAAATTTGTAAAGAGTGTTAGCTTTTCTATTGTGCGTTTTATTTAGGTTGTGTGATTTTCTTTCAAAGAAATCAAGAAGAAATTGGATAAAATGACTACTATTGCTAAGTTTGAAGGTTTTGATTTCTACACTGCCAAGCTTAGGTGTCGTGTGCATGGGTCTGCGCACGAAGGACATTCAGGGTTGGTATGTCTGCCTGACCCATGATCTAATACATATAACATTTGTTTTTATAGCATTTTTTCAAAAAACGCAAATACAAATCACAATGCGATTTGACAAGTTTCCACTGCAGTAATTCAGTCAATTTTTCCATTTAAATATATATATATATATATATGTATATATATATATATGTATATATATATATGTATATATATATATATATATGTATATGTATGTATATATATATATGTGTGTGTGTATATGTATATATATATATATATGTATGTATACATATGTATGTATATATATATATATAATATATGTGTATATATATATATATATAAATTTGCAAAATTTAAATATGAAAATGTAGATCTGGTATCATATATATATATATATATATATATTCCACAGAATATATATATATATATATATATATATATATATATATATATATATATATATATGATTTTATGAGGTTCCTATAAAATATTTTCTCTTTATTTTCTCAATAACTTTCTAATATATTTGGCTACAATTGAACCCTAGCCCCGTGTTCTTTTCAGATTTATGCAAATAAGATTCTCAAATATACTTTAACTACCCATATTGAGAATGCATATAATTTAAATAGAAAAATCCTCAGAAAACACATGGAAAACATGAAGAAGACAGGGGATTGCAAGATGCAGAAATAGGATAAGTAAGATCACAAGAATCTACCTAGATTTTGATGCTAATTCGCTCTTCCTCAGAAAACCCGCAGAGCAAGCTCCTCCCTTCTTCAAAGTTCTTGAGTCCTCCAATGCTCCGAATGCTCTCCATGCTATGTCTAAGCTTTTAGGAATGCCTGAATATAAAGAGCTCTCAGGAAACACCGAGAATGCCTCTAGAAACAGCTAGAAGGTGTCACCAACTAAGCATGTTTCTTTTCCAACCTTCTAGATGAGTCATAGGGTTGTAGACACCAACTGAGTCCATAACATAATGTCTGATAGTTTCAAAACAATACCACTAATCCATCAACATAAGCTAGTCTAACATAGTCTGATAATAATAGCAACAATAAGTCCAGAAAAGATGTGAATGAGGGCAGGCACTACAATAAAATTGAAAAAAAATTGAAAGACTTTATGTGTTCTAATGTGATGGGAAACAAAAAACAAAACAAAAGTTGAAAGACTTGTTGTCCCTTCTCCATGTTATGTTGTCACACATAGATCAATTTTTTTGGGAGTTGTACCTAAATAGAAAACTTGTGGCACTTACACAAAGTTTCTCAGCAAAACATTGGAGTATGTTGGGAGTGACTTTAATCAGTGACTTAATTATTGATAATCATATGGGTACTTGGGATGAACTTAGACCTAGATATGGTATCACACAGACTCAAAAGAAAAATTATACATTAATTTTCAAGGCACTTGGTTCATGTAACTTTTCCAAGGCTATTAACTCAAATGGATTTTTAAAACAATTGTTGTGTAAGGATAGAACAATGCTTAATGAAGTAACAGTAGCAAAACTATATAATATGCTTGTGTCTAATCCTAAAATATTTTCAAAGAGTGGTCCAAGGGTGGGGATTGTGTTCTCCTTTTTCTAAATGGTCTTTCCTTTTTTAATGTTTATGGCAATGAAAAGTGGATCCCAAAAAAGTTTTTCTTAAATGGCTTTTATTGCTCAAAAAACTTGCCTTATGATTTAACTTGGAGTTTTTAGGTTTTACTCCTGGCCTTTGCAAATTCTATGACACAATTGAGTCTTTTGAACATGTTTTCTTTTAGTGTAATTTTTCTATTATGATATGGTCAATTTGTTTGGGCAATCCTATTGTATGGAATTCAAAACCAGGTCTTTCCTAGAGTGAAATTTTAGCTAGATATTTTGAAGCTTTTGACTCTAAGCTTAACTCTTTTTGGTTTGTTCTTACATGTGAGATTTTATGATTCCTTTACAAAGAAAGAAATGAAGAGGTTTTGTTGAAAAATGATAGAGGACTTACTGATTTTACTTGTAAACTCACACATTTTTCCATTATGTCTCAGGTTTCAATTTCTCTAAAAATCTCTATGGTTCAATTTATGACACTGGTCAGGGATGGAATGCTACTTACTCATAAAGACAAGGTCAAGTCTTTCAAGTACCTTGATGAATTAAATGATATGATGGACCTGAATGACATTAAAGAAAATAAAAGAATGATGGAGGATCTATGCATTTCCACTAACACCCAATAGTCTATTCCTAATGTTTCTACTGGTGGAAAGGTTAACTTGACTAATTATTGTTCTAGCAAGATGGAATGATGAATTGTTTGATGCAACTTTCTTGCAAGCTTTGGATTCTAATGATGGATGGGGCCCGAACATAAATAAATAGCATGTCTAATTTTGATAATCAGCACTATGTAAATCTTTTGGATATACAATATAAATCTTATATAGTTTTGATACTTATTGAAGTGATACAAAATGGATTGACTAACTGTAAGTCATGTTTGGTGATGATATGGTTGTTAGATTTATTACATTAATTAGGCTAGTTTTTAAGTTTAGTATAAATAAACAAATAAGTTAGATATATAGTTGCTTAGAAGTTATTCACTCTCCAAATAGGACTCTACTTCAACCTACCCTACCTTTCTGTCAAATATAGAAACCAACTCAAAACTCACCAATCTTTTTGTAAGGGAAAACAAGGTTATATTAAGTTGTTCACATATCAATGTTATATAATTTAGTATCAATTATGTATTTATCCAAATGTATTCAAAAAATCTGAATCAATAAAATCAGTATTCTATATTTTTATTCTTTCATTTCGTATCAAAGCTAGGTACACAAGCAATGCGAAGTTAACCATAAGATGAAAATGTGTTGTGCCCAGTAGTGGTGACAATGTTTGTATGTAATAGTTAAGTTTTGAAGAAATACTCACAAGCATTGCATTCATTATAGACACAAAAGGAATGATTCTGGTTGGAAGAAAGAATACATGTTTCTAACAGTTTGAGGAGTCAAAGAAGACAAATTCCCTATCAGCACATTGAAGAAAATGGATAAAGGAATGGAATCATTACCAAAGAACACTATCTATTAACATCAAATTAATATGTGAAAGTGAAGGGAGAAGCATCATTAAATTTAGTTATTTTTCTCTTTCACAATAATATCATGAACAGTGCTACCGTGTGTCTATTTTGTATTCTATGAGATCGTCAATTTGAAGAGTATGTGGTGTTTCTATGATAGAGATTTTTCTTGGCCTCTCATAATTTGTAAATTGCTTTGGTTCATATGTTAGTCAACTTGGAGAACCATTTTTGCAGCATTGGATGCATTTTCATTTAAAAATTTGTAAAGAGTGTTAGCTTTTCTATTGTGCATTTTATTTAAGTTGTACGATTTTCTTTCAAAGAAATCAAGAAGAAATTGGATAAAATGACTACTATTGCTAAGTTTGAAGGTTTTGAATTCTACAGATGGGAAGATTTTTTCTATCAATAATAGAACTAAATAGGAGGCTAGAGGCAATGGAATTTGGAGGATTTTTATCATCTCGAGCTAGCTTCTCACTCACATGGAAAGCAAGTATTTATGTCCTTGTAAAGTCAGGGCTTGGACGATTCATCCCTAAAGAGAAGAGGGGACTTGATATATTTGTGTCCCTGAAGAAAAGAGGGGGCTTGGCTGCATGATTGTCCTTCTATGGAGCGAGTAGGGGTAGGATTTGAAGAATGGCGTTAGAAACACTTGGAAGAGATGTCACCTTTTAGAGGAAAGGCATCCATGTGCAGACAATTAGTGGTGATTGTTTCTAGGCACCTGAAGAGTCATTAAACATACTCGGAGGGGATGTGGACTTTTGGAGGAAAGGCGTCTTATGTGCAGCACTAGAGGAAGCATCAAGCACACTCCATGGAGATGTGAAATTTTAGAGGAAATATGTTTGAAGTTGGGATATGAGAGCAACTTCAAGATTAAGATTTGCAATATAAAGTTGAGAGAGAGATCTACTTTTAATTATTGGTGAATGAGCTTATTCAAAGTTTCCAGGGGAAATGTTAGACTTATTACATTAATTAGGTTAGTTTCTAATAAGGCGGAATATTAGATTTATTATATTAATAAGGCTAGTTTTAAAGTATAGTTTAAATAAATAAATAAGTTAGATATATAGTTGCTCGGAAGTTATTCCCATAAGTAGTTGTTGTAAGGGAAAACAAAGTTACTTAAACTTGTTCACATATCAATGTGATATAATTCAGCATCATTTCAGTATCAATTTTGTATGTATCAGAATATATATTCAGAAAATCTGAATCAATAAAATCAGTAGTTTATATTTTTCCTCTTTCAATTGTAGCTTTAAAAGTATAACACTTGGTAACTTATGCTAAATAGATCTTGATGAACCTATTGTATTCAGTTTTCACACTATTCTAATATAAATTTTTTCCAGGCTTGCTCAACTCTATTAACTTTGCAAGACATGTTCTCCATTAACAATATCTCAAGGATTAGGCTATTGGTGAAAAATATGCAGAAGACGGAGGCTGGAGACAATGATCATTTGTTGCATGTTGAAAGCATCCTCATGGTTTCTACAAATGCCTTCCAACAAAAAAATACAATACTCTACATTGTATGTATATTGATGGAGTGATGACTCCATGCCACATCACACCCTGACATTATTAATTTAGCATTTATCAGTAAAGAATTTAACACTTAATTCAACAAACTACATCAAACAGAAACACGGTATTTTAATTCCTAAAGTCAATACTATCTTTGCCTCCCTATTATTGATTGACAGTTTCTCTTCAAGATATCCCAACATATGCTTTTAATGCATTGTCAAAAACATAATATTACCTAGATATTTTTACTTAAATAATATAGAGATTAAATCAAATTTCATTATGACAAAAATGTCAACTGTACAGTTTGTAGAGAGGATAGCGGCATCCTTATATAACAGATAAGTGCACATTGTCCTTCATCCACCAAAACCAAAATATAACGAACACCTAATCCAGAAATATACAGAAACCCTAATTTTCTGAATTCATGCAAATAGGAATGCAACTGAGCATTTATTCTAAATTTACGAGTACAATCAATATTAAATGTGTTAACAGGCATCAATTTTATCTGGGAAGGACAAATAAACAATGTCTCCTTTTCTGTAATATATTATTCCACTAAAACATCCATGAAACCCTGAGTCCGATATATGCATTACAAGAGCAATGCAATTATCTCCAGTTTAAATGATATTGAACATCAACATAATGAATTCAACAGCATATAGCAGTTGTAAACACAAGCTAAACTGATAAATAAACACAATAAATTCCATAGTATATAACGATTCCAAAGACAAACCAACGGAACCAGCAATTATAAATATGCATTGCAGAAACAGTAAATAGATCTGCTCTCTACACATTTATTTAATACTCCAAAGCCATTATTCATCAGTAGTTAGGGCCTCAGGCATACAATATGACACAAAGTGCTTTCTAGTCATGGCACGCATTTAGCAGAAGAGACTGTCATGGGAAATTTATAAGTTTGTGCATAAACGAAGGACACAGAGCCTCCGGCCGTTATGGGCTTCCCATCGTTAACAAGGCAGTCATTGATACTCAAACGCTTGAAAAACCTTGGGTCAATCCATATGGCAGAGGCGAAGGATCCACAGTCGAGATGTATTTGTGCAATGGAGCAGCCTGTGCTGCACACATTCGCTACTGTCACTGTGTATGATGGTGTAATTTGGTTTGGCATCGGAGAGTTGGGGCTTTGATTAACTACTATGTTTTTCTCGCAAGCCGGAACCAGTTTCTCCGCGAATCGACCTGCAAATTTAATTATACCCATCAAATTCCTAGCTATGAAAAAATACATAAGGTATTTCAAGGATTTGACTTACCCACACGATCCAACAGCCTACGGTTTGTGTAGCTTAAAGTCACAGTGTCATTTGTCACATTGGACGCCACCACGGAGCGTGAATCTTGCATTTCTGAAAAGCCTGCATATATCACAAATGAGTTATGTGGTCTAAAAAAGTTGAAGTAAAAAGCTTAGAACTGCATATTGATGGTGTAAAATTGGTACCCGAGACACCCTTGAAGAATATGAGGAGAACAAAGAAGGCGGACACATTGATCAAGTTCAGCATCGTCATCGTTCCTGTGAACACTTTGGAATTACATAGCAGTTTGCCTTCCAGTGGTTTATATAGCAATCTAGCCACATCACACGCCGGTATGCTTGTGCAGCCGACCGCAAGGCTGTTTAACAGTTATTTTTAAATAATATTTAAAACCACAAGACATTATATAATTATTTTCAACTAATTATTAAATAGTAAATAGCTGTCATAATTTTGCTTGTTTTGGGCTATGATTATTCAAAGCAGCGATTATATTGTTGTTTCTAAATCTTCTCTTTGCTTTTATTGGAATCATTGGAATCAGGGCCCTCTTCCCACTGAATGGGGTCTTCCCACTGACTTAATTAAAAACATTATTAAATTTATATTTAATCAAAAACATTATTTAGTTTCTTATTGTATTTTCTATAGGTTATACGATTGCAATCAGTTGTACTTAACTAATTATTAAATTTTTCTATGTCAATGAATATTTTTCATTTTAATTTTAACATTTAATTTTTGTAATGGTTTTAATGAAATTTTTAATTTTTAAAATTTAAAAATTTATTTTACTTGAATTTCATTGACTTATAAATTTGGGTCTTATAGGAACAGATTTTGAGAAACCATATTTTGTTATGTAAAACTATTATATCAATAATTTGTTATAACATACAATGATTTTAATTAAATATTTTTCTTTCTTGTCATATATTGTATGAATAATATTTTTTTAGTTTAAATAAAATATTAATAATTTAAATACAACTTTAATTATTTATAATGGTACGCTGACATGTATATTTAATTATAAATTATAATTTTTCTATTAAAAATATTTTTTATCTAAATCAAAAATTACATTTTTAATGTAAAAGTATAATTTATAAATTTATACAAATTAATCAAATTTATAATAAATTAATAAAATTATATTAAAATTTACCAAATTTAGAGTCAATCTTATTCAATCTTAAAAATGACACAATTTTTCCTAATGGTTAGTTTAATAGTTTAGTGGGTTGAACCGTGAACCTACTGAACTGAGTAAGAACCTTGTTGGCATGTGGCGCAGACCTATAGAAGTCAAGAATTCATGTTTCGTATGACTCCTTTTCCTACATAAATCAGTTGTTAAAAAACTAGATGGTAACATTAACATTTGTTCCTTTTGTAGAGAAGCTTGTAGAATTTTTGGGCCTAATTGTGCACCATGGTTTAATATTCTAAAAGTATTAACTGGTCACTCCCTGCACTTAACATTTATGATAAAGATGAAAACATTTTTAAAGGTAGTTCTCTTAGGAAATCTCTTTGGAAATTTATGTTCCTTAATATTTCTGCTACCATTGAAGTTGATTAAAACTCATTTGCTAATCTCCTAGGAGATAATAGATAATGATGTAAAAGAAAGAATTGACATAGAGGCAATAATTTCTAGGCCATCAGTAGTTTTCTTTTTGTATTTCGATATATTGGAAATTATACTTCTATGTAACCAGTGTGTTAATATTTTCTACAAGGTTGAAACTAATTGATAAGCTATCTTAACAAGCACTTTATTATTATATATTATGTTTTAATTATAATCAATAAAAGAAATAGTTTCCTAGGTTTTTTGGTTTAATATAAAAAAAATTATAAAAATCATATAAAAAACAATCATATATTTATGTTACAAAATAATAAAAAAATGTTCTTGTTGTTTACTATTTTTTCTTTATATTATACAAAATAAAAATGCAACTTTAGAATTATTTATTTATACTAATATAAATTAGACTATTTTAATTTTGAGCAATTTTGTTTAAAATTGAAATTTTGAATTAAAATATTAAAACTCAATCTTGTTGCTAGTGTACCAGAAAATAATGGTGTTTGAAGATTCTAATATAAATAGTGTTTGAAGATGATTATCATACTTTAGGCATGAAAATGGCATTTTTAAAAGTTTTTTGATGAGTTGGTAATCTACGATAGAATGTATAATCATTATTACCATTATTAATATGATATTACATGTTATGGTATATAATATTATTACATGTAATGCATAGAAATATAGTACTATGTTTTTTGAAAGGGATCATACATAATACTATGATATGTTTCAAATTCTCCCTTTATACTCATTGACTCTTTAACTTATCCAAACCTTGGCGGATGTACCTATGACTACTTCTATGTGTAATGAAGGAGTTGCTTCTATAAGGTCCTCTAGTCTTTTTTTTATTATGGGGTGTTCTATATGGTTATCATCCTATTTTGGTTGAGGTTATGGCTAGTCCTACAAGGTATTGCTTTTTCAAAGAAAAAGCTTGAAAGGATATTATCAGTACTTTTGGTTCCCTTTTATCCCCAACTCTCATTAAATTGCATATGCTCACTTGCTACAAAAAGAGCTTCCTTATGTAATTGTGTGCCTTTTCTTTGTTGAGCAATACTACAATGACATATGCTTCCTTGTAGATATTGATTATACTTACATCCAAGATTTTGTATCTAGGATTAGATGGCTAAGGCCCCTAGGCTACAAAATTAATGTTGATGAAGCCTCAGATGCCATCACTACACTCTTTGCTAAAGAAGTTGACAAAAGTGCCAAGATATTTGGAAATTATGATGTTGTGAAGTCAAAGGTTGAGATGGAATTGAAGACAACCTCTACTTTAAAAAAGAAGGAAAAAATGGTAAAGAAACTGAAGGCCAAGTTTGGAGAAGGTGGAGGTGATGATGAAGAAGAAGATGATGAAGAAGATGAAGAGGAAGAAGAGGAACAAGGTCAAGAACCTTTAGCTTTGGTCCAAGGCATGGGTGAGGACAAAGAAGAAGAAGGTGCTAAGGAAGAAGAAGCCAAGGAAGGACCAGTAAAGCCAAAACCTAAAAAGAGGAAGGCTAAGGCACAACTTGCAGCCAAACCAAAAGTAAAAAGGTCTACCAAGCCAAGCACAACAAAGACAACTGCTCCAACAAGAAGGGCTAGTACAAGGGCCACTACTCAAAAGGCCAAAGAGCAGGCAAGTGAGAAAACAAAAGAAACTAAATAGAAGAACCCAATTCAAAAGAAACAAAGAAGAAAATACATTGCCCAACCCATAACAAATGATGAAAAGATAGAGTCAAAAGATAAAAGCTAGTTTAGGGATGTAATTCATGCACCTAAATCTAATCTTGAGAATATATGTGATAATGTTAAGGATAATGCAAACATGACAGGCTTGAAGAATATTGATTTTGAAAAACTTAGTAGAGAAGAGAAAAATAAGCTAGAAGAATCAGGATATGCCATGAAGTCTAAACTCAAGAATACTCCATTTGAATTAGACAACACAATGTCCAAGGAGTTATACACCATTGTAGAAAATAAGTGGAATTATTTCTTAAACTTGGAAAAGAAAATAAGGGAATCAACCCTAGTCCAAGTGATGCTTGAACTAAAAAAAGGGAAAATTATCAAGGCCAATAAGAAATATGGTAGCATTTGTGCATCTACATATAGGGCATTCAGTATACTCCAGAACAACATTGAAGATGTTGTACAGAAATCCACTCAAAATGTGGAAATTGATATATGGATTGACAACTATCAAAGCAAGAGAAGAGGATCCCTTTGATGGAAGAAATGATGGAAATGAAGAGAAATAAAAGGAAGAGGAGATAGAAAAAGAAAAATAAGACACCACTGTGCTGGAGACACAAAAGAAAACAGGTGAAATGGCCATAGCTGAAGAGCAGTAAATAGAACAAAGTGTGTAAGACACACAAATGCCAGCCATGAGAACTCCACATGATAAAACCACACCTACAAAAACCATAATCGTAAATGATTTTTGTGATATCTCACCTTAGAACATCAATCCATTAATTGTAGAGGACCTAAAGAAAATCCTTGACCAATCCACACTACAAGCTAGATTGTGTGAGAATCTTGTGTTGGTTAGTATTGAAGAGCTTCAGAAGGCAATAGCTAATATAAAAAAGGATAAGGTGAATACACAAGAACCACATTCTTCCATCCCTCCAACTACTAGTGCTCAACCTCTAGTGCAAACATCAGATGATACATCTACAAAGCCTGACACTACTGTAAAAGTTGTCATGGTTGAACAAAAAATTGACATTACTCAAGAGGATAAAGGTTTAGAAACACAAATAGGATAGGTAGAGATATCTATACCTGATACACAGACACAAGGAGTAGGTCAAATAATAGTAATTGACCAAAGTAGAACTGATGAAGAGGACATACCAAAGGTGAAGAAGCAAGAAGTCATACAAACATTGGTAAATCTACCAACATTTGGGTCTCCTACAAAAGTCCTTCAAAGACCAAGCACTGATGTAACACCATTACATATTTCAGCACCAGGCTCCAGCTCAACCAAGGTTTCCAAGGTATTTCACTATGGAGATGCAATTTTAGATGAAGAAATAGTGATACCTATATATGACTATGCAACCATTACACTAGAGTGAATAGGCATAACACAAGAAGCCTTAGAAAAGAAGAAACAACAAGAAATACTCAGAAAGGAGTATTAAAAAAGGCAAGCATTAAAAGATATTAAAGACATATTTTTAGATGCTTTTAGCTTGTAAACACCTAATGAACCAAAACCAATATTAGAACAATTATCAAAAATTGTGGAATAGGTGAATAATGAAGATTAAGAAACCAATGTAAAACTTATGGAATGGTCTAAGAGAAAATTTCAAGGAAAAGTCAATGAGAAAAAATTTAGTGATATAGCACTCTCACAAGTTGAATTTTCTACTAAAATTGAGAAAGTGAAGAAGGTACTTGAGAACATATTCTCAATGTACACAAAATTGTGTGATCCCACACTCTTCACATAGGAAATAAGCCATAAAATTCTAAGTCTAGAAAGTAATGTGAAACTATTACATATGCAATTACGTAAGAACCTAGCTCAAAGTGAGAAGCATTTCCATTCATTGCTTCAAACACAAAGTCAACTAGCTATGTTAATAGTCGAAGAGGCTAATGTAAGAGCCAAGTTGATTAACATTCAAGCCTTCCTTATACTTCATATGGAGATACTCCACAAGGAACTAGGCTATGCAGAAATGATGTTAAAGAAAGATCCTAATCTTTCAACATTAGATGGACTAGTTCACCTTGCAATAGAGATAGCCATCCAAATAAAATAATTGGATGTTGCATTAGACAACTGAGATGTTTCTCTAAAGATTATAATGGAAGTCGACAAGAAATTTTTGGACAAATACACAATCTATGTATAGACCCTTTGACATAAGTGTCAAAAAGGGGGAGATAAAGAGTAAGGGGGAGATACATATGCAAGGGGCAGATAAAGAGTAAGAGGGAGAGAAAACAAAGGGGGAGCAAACAGAAAAAGAGAAGAAATAGAGTATATATTAGATAAAGACTATTAGTATTTTTGAAGCCAAAGAGTATTAGCAAGAGGAAAATCTATGGAGAATAGATTTTGGATATAGAATAGGAACATTAACTTAGCGAGACTTACAAAATTTCGAGGTATATAAGTCTATTATAGAAATTTGAATTATTCTAAATTTTTGTATATATATGTCAAGTTGTGAATGTATTATACTCAAGGACATTTGATTTGTTATACATTGTTAACTATTTTTTGCACTCATGTCAAAGGAGGACACTGTTGATCTCAAATTGGTTTTAACAATTAAGTGTCAATAGACTTAAGATATTTACTAAGTTCATGTTGAGCTAGTGATACATGTCGAGTATAATATGTATAAATGTCAAGTTGCAATGAGTGCCAAGTCACTCAAATGTCGAGAAGATAGACCATGTTGAGTGATTCAAGTGTCAAGCATACAGTTGATTCTGCGCAAGTTTAGGTGCTGAGCCAAAAGAAAAATTACAATAAGTGTCAAGCATCTATATTATTAAGTGTTGAGCATTGGCATTATAGAGTGTCAAGTAACACAAATTGGATCAGGATAGAAGAATCAGTTAGCAAAACAAAGGATTGAGGATACAAAATTTACATATCAGATCATAAAGGATCAGGAAAGTCAAAATTGAGATTTGAAATCAGCAATACAAAGTCATAAGTTATCAAATCAAACATTCTACTATTACTTTCGAACAACTATATCAATACAGTGAAATCCTTTGGACTAATGTTGTCTTAACAGTCATTGCAAAATACTTTAATAGGGTGACATTCCAAGTGAATGTTCTAAAAGTCCTTTAACCAAGGACACTTCTAATGGGATGTAAAAATACTTTAACAAGGGTGGACTTAATAGTCTCCTGTAGCCATTAACATAGTAGGCCTTTCACAGGGTAGATCATGTTTCATGGTCAACACTCTGTACCCTTAACAAGAGACTCTTTATTGCTACAGTACTGAAGAATTGTGTGTATCATCTCCACCCTAGTTTTACCTTCTCATTGCAGGATTTCTAGGTAATCATATCAAGTGTCAAGTGTGTGTGTGCTTACATGTTTGATGCATTTTCTTTACATTTTCATGTCAGATTATCACATGCATCTAATGAATGGTAAAAAGGTTTTAAGTGCTAAAAGTTTGAATTTCTAATTCAACCCCCCCCCCCCCAAGAAGTATATGTTTCCCATTTTTAATTCCAACATTAAAAAAATCAGATTTTCATAGGTTTTAAGCAAGGCAACTTCTTGAAGAGTTTCTATGATGGACGGATACTAGATCCAAAAAAGATCCATATGTATTTGCTTGGAACCTTGCAAAAGATATATGAAGAAGATGGTAAAGATAATCATTTTTTCTCTTAGAAGCCAAAATCATTTTCAAAAAGAAGTTCCACATGCCAAAATGATGGTTATAAAAGTGGCCCAATACCAACACCTTTGGCTCATCAAAATCATAATTTCATTGATCCTAATCAGGTTCAATTTTTTAAAAGCTTCTATTGCAATGCACACCTAGATCCTGACAAAGTCCACCCTTCTTTACTTCAAACACTAAAAAAGCTTGAGAAAGAAGACACATGCAAGAATTATTTCCTTGGTAACAGAAAATCTCCCAATCCAAATGTTAGAAAGGAGTCATCTAGATCTGCATACATGAAAGGTCATTGTGATTTTATATCTAATGAATGAGATGGTTAGGAAATGAAGTTTATAAAAGAAGAAGGGTATGCTAATATGTTAGGATATCGCTATGAAGATATCAAAACCCTGGAGAATGTATTCAATCATTTCAATCCTAATGAGAAAGAAAAAGAGATATCAAATGTTTCTGAGGGAACTGCATAACATATGATTAAAACTGAGGGAAATATGGATCAAGGTGAATTTCATACCACTTTTATTCCTACTTGGTGCCTCAATGCTTCATATGATGACTTCCTCTATGGAGGAGACCTTCCTACTTCTCCACCACTAATAATTAATGATGAGAACTTTATTGCTGAAGTTAATTCTTTAGAATATTGTTCACAATATTCTACCATTACCACTGATGAAGAAATAATCTTAAGTAAAGTATTGTAGACATCTCCATTAACTCTTGAGATTGAAGTCTTTACTTTTGAGGATGTTGAAGAGTTTTTAGAAAATGGTATGATCATCAAAAGAGTAGAAGATCATTTTCAAGAGAAAGATGATGAGTTAACAAGAAATCCTTTTCAAGGTTACACGAAAGTTGAATATGAAGCTTTCCTATTTTGTGAAGATGTTCATCAAGAAGAATCCATGAACCAAGTTTGTGAAAACATTGATGAAAATTTAACAATAGGTACGATGGAAATGAGAATTAATGATAGGATTCAAGTAAGAGAAGATGATACATCAAGTTCTCACTCTTCCTCATGATTGAAACCTAAATTTGAAGCATTCAAGTTCACAAGTGGAGACTACAATGAAGAAAACATTGTGACGGTATCTCAAACTAGACGAGTACTTGGCCTTGAAGAAATTTGTTGTGATCTAAAGATTGAAAAATGTGAAGATGAAGGCATAGATGATTATTCTATTTTAAAAGAATTCCCCTTACATAAATATCAATTGATGATCAATTCTCATGATCAAATAGACTCATTAGAGGATGTGCACACCAAAATAGAAAAGATGGTTGTTTCTTCTTTGAGTGATCTAATAGGAGAAGAGGAAGAAATACATCATGGGAAGATCCACTTTGACAAGGATGTGCATTCATATTGAAATAATTTCATAGAGAATACAAACATTATCATCCCCATGGAAAATAAAGAGAGTCTAGTTTTAGAAATAAGTTTAGGAATTCATGATGACCAATCATTGGAATTTCAAGTAGAGGAATTGTCAAGTAAATAAAAGTATCATAAATACATTCAAAAATTCAACTCTTTCAAAATGAAGTTATCATTGACATGCAACATCAAGTAGAGTTGTTTTAGAGGTCAAATATTTTTTATGAAGCTTGTTTATTTGGATACTTTACTTTCTGCAAAGATGTGGGGCATGCTAGGAATCTCAAAGTTATAATTTAAGAAGTGCACTTATATTTGAACCCATGGAAGCTTGAGATTTTTCACATGTTGGCACACCATGGTATTTATTATCTCCAACAAGTGAATGGGTTTGCATGATTATACATCTTCTCACTGGAGGTAGGGAAACCTGCCTTATACATAATCTAGTTAGGAGTTTTATTATGTTTTTTTTCTTATGCCTTGTCTTCCTTTTAGCTGTCCTAATTTTGGTGTAATTTTTCCACTTTGTAAAGTGGTTCCTCATGTGACTCTATAGCCTAATGGATAAGGCACCATTCTAGTTATTCTAGATTCAAGCTTCATCCTTGTTAGTCCTTCTCCCCAAATACAACCAACTGTTTCCCAGATATCAAAAATTGCTCTAAATTTTCAAAATTATTGTCATGTCAAACTATGGTTATTCCTTAAGGATATACCTCTTTCTAAAATTTAAATGATTTCTTCCCCTAAATATTTCTAATCATTGTTACCTTTTGAATATCTTTGGCTCGTTCCTATCTCCATCCAACACTTTGGATTTTTGAAATTTGGTTCCTAAGTTTGAAGTTATCAAAGATTAATGAAGCTTCCCAAAACATGTGTTTCATTTCAAAATCTTAACCTCTCCATTAGAAAGGTTAAGATATGTTTCTAAAATATGTATTTTCATTTCAGTCATTAACCATTAACCTCATCTAAAAAGGTTAAGTTTTGGGCTCCAAAACACATATTTCAATTTGAAATCTTAACCTCTCCACTTTCTTTTTTAAAGAAACGGTTAAGATAAGTTTCCAAAATTAACCTCTAATCCAAAAAGCTTAAGAGTAGAGTTCAAAACCCAAATTTTGGAGATAGTTATTAACCTCCTTGTTCAATTGATAAAGGTTAATGAATCATCAACTATACCAAAAACCATAAACATTTAGCTAAACACAGGCTACTAGTCATTCACGAAAAATTGAATCCCAAAGAGGTCATTTTATTATAGAATAAAGTATGCCTCAATCGTACCTCTATTTTTCATAGAAATCACATCAAATGTACTTTAAGCATGAATTTCAAATGGTGAGTTGAAGATTATAAAAATTTCTACCAAGGTAAAATTGTTTGAAAGACAACGACTTATTTGATAAAGCACTCAGATTGGAGCTTTGAAAGTGTAATTGGTAGACACTTTGTGGAATAATAAATAATGAAAGCAATGTGGGAGCACTAACCAAGCATGTGATTTGTTTGATATGATACCCCTCTACTAGTTCACAACCTCTAATACAGTAATGGAAGATGGAAAGTATTAAGTTTTTGACCAAATGTGTCTAAGGAATGCCCATCATATCTTTCTTTCAAAGAATCAGAATACATCAAAGATGTATGATATTAGCTTAAGCATACCATCTCCAACATTTAGCCTAAAAAGACACTAAATGGAATTGGAAAGTTGGTCATTCATTCTTTCAATGGGTCTAGCACTCAAACATTTGGCGCATGCTCAAAACATTGGCTTGGCTTTGAGATCATCAAACTACTGGCAGAGAAATTCCAATCCAAATTTTGAAGATGACTTTGAATGTTGATAGAGCAGGGGATAATAGTGTGAATCAGTAGTTTGACATAATCTATTGGGACCAGTGGATTGAAGGGAGTTTTCTAACTATCTAACAAATTATCTATCCTTTAATGCATTACTTTTATCATGAGCACTGGTCAAACAAGCATAGATAAATCACAGATATAAGACTCCTTTTTAATTGCCAAATTCCATGAAGAAATGTACATCCTATACTCATGTTGACCAAAGCCATCAAAAGCAATAGAAATACATATAAAATACTAGGGCAAGTGCATGGTATTTTTTTGATATAATGTTGGTCTGTATATAATCACCTCAAGGAATTTGCTAGAAAAGTTGGAAGTCTCTACAAACATATTGAATAACTCACACTTGTCTCTAGCTAGAAGTTATCACACAAAGTTATAAGATTGGATACTTGTATCAACAATGAAGTTGGTTTTCCCTACATTGGGGAATCATCTTCTACATTTCAAAATCCTAAGCATTGGCATCAATGAGTAGCATTTGCAAACAATTTCAAGGGTGCGTGCTAACTTTCTACATATGTTAAAGCCTCTAAGGCTAAGAATCACAATAATGAGTGTGGCAGAATGCTTTGAATATTTGTCACAAGGTAGATAGGTTAACAAGACATTTTATTGACTAATCTAACCAATAAAAAGGAAAGTTAATTGTTTGATAAAATGTGTGTGCATCAACCTGATCAGTGACAAAGCAATTGAACTGTTTGATATAATGTCCATTGATTGGTTCAAGCATAACAAGGTGTCACCTCCAGTTTAGGGTTGTGCACGGTGTAAAGAAGAATATTATCAATATTCTAAGCACAAATAATATGCCTTTTAACTATCTGACTAAATGTCTCAAGCTTGGAGGCTTTGTACATAAATGAAAAGCTTAATGAAGCATCCAAAACTAACCTCTCATCCAAAAAGGTTTAGGTTGGAGTTCAAAAAATGTATTTTGGAGATCTTTATTAACCTCCTTGTTCAATTAATAAAGGTTGATAAATCATCAACTATACCAACAACCATAAACATTTGGCTGAACACAAGTGGCTAATCGTTCACGAAAAATCAAATCCCAGATAGGGCTTTTTACTATAGAGTAAAGTATGCCTCAATTGTACCTCTATTTTTCATTGAAATCAGACCAAATGTGCTTTAAGCATGAATTTGAAATGGTGAGTTGAAGATTATAACAATTTTTGCTAAGTTAAAACCATTTGAAAGAAAATGACTTATTTGATCAAGCACTTAGATTGGAGCTTTGAAAGTGTCATTGGTAGACACTTTATGGAATAATAAATAATGAAAGCAATGTGGGAGTGCAAACCAAGCATGTGATTTGTTTGATAGGATACCCTTCTACTATCTTGTAGCCTGTAATGCATTTATGGAAGACTACAAGTATTAAATTTTTTACCAAATGTGTCCAATGAATGCCAATCATTTATTTCCTTTAGAAAACTCTAAGATAGATTTAGAATACATGGAAGACGTATGATATTAGCTTATGCATACCATTTCCAATATTTAGCTTGCAAAGACACTAAATAGAATTTGTTGCAAAAGATAGAGGTCTCTGCAAACATATGGAATAACCCACACTTGTGTCTATCTTGAAGTTATCACATAGAGTTATAAGATTGGATATTTATATCAACAATGAAGTTGGTGTTCCCTACATTGGGGAATCATCTTTAACATTTCACACTCCCAAGTATTAGCATCAATGAGTGGCATATGCAAACAATTTCAAGGGTGTGTGATAATTTCTACGTTTGTTAAAGCCTCTAAGGCTAAGAATCACAATATTGACTGTGGCAGAATGCTTTGAATCTCTGAGCCAAGCTAGATAGGTTGACAAGATATTTTATTGACTAATCTAACCAATAACAAGGAATGTTAACCATTTGATAAAATGTGTGTGCATCAGCCCAATCAGTAACAAAGCATGGGAACTATTTGATATAGTGTCCATTGACTAGGTCAAGAATAACAAGGTGTCACCTCTAGTTTCGGATTGTGCATGGTTTAAAAGAGAATATTGCCAATATTGGAAGCATAAATATAAAAAAATTAAACATCTGACTGAATGCCTCAAGCTTAGAGGCTTTTTAAGTAAATGGAAAGCTTTCGAATTGGTTTGAACATGGAAATATGAGAGCACATAGGTGGCAATATCAATGGACTCTAGAGAGGTACATGCAAAGTTTTGTAATAGACGGTATTTTATGAGAGTCTTTTTAAATGATCACCAAAAAATTCGGAGGGAGCCATCACATTCCAATTTAAATAGTGAAAGATCAATACCAAACCATCACCTCAATATATTGGTAGGTTGTGAGTTCATCCACACAATGCATTTAATTGAGCTCAAGGCCATTCACTCAATCTATTTGATGAAATGTCTCTTAAATATTTGAGACAAAGATGAAGCTCAAGCTCTTTATTTTTGAAAATCAAGAACGTCTTCCTAAAATCAACCACATATTTCACATTGGTGAAGAACATTTGGAAAGCCAACCCTTCCAAACATTTGATCGTCATTGTTCCATGATCAGAATAAAATGTTTAAGGCATCTGATAATGGGGTTCAATGTATTGGAGAAAATTTTCAATGACTTGTTCCTTCGTTCCTATCTGTACATAGATTTTGAATCCATAATAAGGCTCTCTAAAATGCCTTATCCTTCATATGATGTAATGGTTTTAACCTTCTATCTGTAGTGCCCGCCCCTAAGTCGCATTTCTGTTATCATTGCCAAACTCTTTTGGGCCAATTTATGTTTGCCGATTAGTATTATTAATTTAGAGATTATCACTCAGCTTATTATATGATGAGATTACTTGGTACTCTATATTTCATGCATGTATGATGATTATTCAATGTTTTCAGTTATCGATGATGATTAGTTAGATGGTTTATTATTCCATGTGCTTTCTTATGGATACTTACCCCATACTGCATGTGTATGGTGTGTGTGTTTGATTTATTTATGTATGGTGTTTTTGATGTGCTTAAGGAAGGGAGTCGTAGTCACCTGCTAGTCAAGATCTACACGATGCAAAACTTCCTGCCATTGTCCGTTTAGCTTAGAATATTGTGTTTGTACATGCGTGGATTTTATGCAGGTTGCAGGTACTGGGTATCGACTTCCCTGAATTGCCAGGATGAGTGTACCCTATCGCAATGTCTCAATGGTAAGAGAGGGGAGATAAACTCTTAAGTCCAATTCCTAAACCCTTTAGCCAATTGTCCTAATTGATAATTAGGACAAGTATCTGAGTTAAGTACCCTCTGAATGCATCAAATGATGTAATTTTGGGATTATAACCCTTTTTGTTTTGTTTTAGTTTGTGTTTTTCTATGTAGGGTTTTCGTATGTTGTTATATGAGTCCTTGATGTGTTTTCTATTAATTAAGTCTAATTAAAAAGGATAATTAATGATTTAATTTAATAGAGAATTAATATGATATCTTTAATATTTAATTAATTGGGAAATTAATTAAATAAAAGAATTAAATTTGGAAATTAAAGCTCAAAGATAAATTTAGAACAGGATAATGTTTATTTAATTTAACAATAATATATTTGGAGTTCATTTTTAAATAAATGCTAAATATTATTGTTATTTAAATTAATTAAATATGTTATCAATTAAGTTTCTAAAATAAATTAAAAGTTGAAAGATATAAAATTATTAAGAATTCTAGATCGCATGATCTAAGCATGAGTTTAAATATGAGAAATAAATTAAAAGATTAAATAATAAAAATTAATAATGTTATTTTAATTTCATGAAGTGCACATGAGATTGAAGTAATAAATTAATTTAAAATAGAAGTCAAGTAGAATATTAAATAAAGTTATTTAATAAATCAACTTAATGTGCATGAAAAGATGAATGCAAAATAAAAGAAAAGATAATAAAGGTTAATTTGGAGTTAACTTAGTTGTGCAAAGAGTCTTCTCGGGTGAACGCACAATTAGTGCCCCGGATTTGAGGAGAAAATTGCTTATCACAACTTTGGGGGTTCATTCTAGGGGGACACGAATTTGGACGAGAATTTTTGGGGAGACAACTTTTAGAAACAAATTTTAGAAGGCTGATACCAAGAAAGTTTTCCAGAAGAAGGTTATTGAGAGGAGCGAATTCTCTTACAATTCCTGGAGATTTGCATAATAGCATCAGGATTAGGTAGGGTCTTGTTTTTTTTATTATCCATTAAATACGCAATTATCCTTTCCTATCTTCTTTGTGTCTGGGGTTTGTAAATCTGAATTCTCTGTGATGAATGTTTAAACATTACGATATTAGATTTTATCAGATGCTTGTCTATAAACTTCTGTATACAAAATTTAAATGGGAAGGGTTGAATTTAAGACTGAATTTCTAAGTTAGAAGTTCGGATGGTTGGCTATATTTTCTATATTAATATAAGGAAGGAAAAAAGTTTCCAATATATTTGGTAAACAAGTTTTCAATATATTGATATATATATATTAAAAAGAATTATTTTATATATACATATATTTAATAGATTGATTATCAATAAATTGTATTATAATAATTATATTTTGTTGAGATAAAAAAATACATATACATATATGTAAATTTTTTTAATTAAAAAATTTAAGTATACAAGTCGGATTTAATAAAAATGGTTTTAAAAAAAAAAAATATATATATATATATATATATATATATATATTAATGTAATTAGTGGGGGGGAGGGAATTATCCCGTGCCCACCCCCATTGTCAACGGAGCCTACAGTACATGCGTCGCAGGTACTGTGACGGCAAGTACAGAGTACCTGCCGCCATAGGCCCTTCGACTGCAGGCCTGCGGCAGACCTCAGAGGTCTATTTAGCCAACGGGCTATAAACGTATGTTTAAAACATGATTTTTTTCAGTTTTTATATAATTTTTATTATTTATAAAAATAAATTTTATTATTATTTAAAATTTTTAATTAATAAATTATATATATATATATATATTAATTAATAAATATTTTAATTTTTTATTAATATTTAATAATTAAATAATAATACATTTAACATAGTTTGTAAATATTAATTTATTAATAATTTTGGTTAAATATTAATAAATTAACAATTAATGAATAGATTAAAATTAGTTTAATTAAAGTTAATTAATAATGAATATTATTTGATTAAATGGTAGAATTGGATTATTGATTTAATGAAAGTTATTATAGAAATGGGTTAATCGTAAGGAGTAGTTATGAAAACTTAGTTACTTGAATTTGACATTAAACTGAAACATAAACCTTACCTTAACTCAATTATATACTTTCAAATCCAATCTCTGAGACTTTGATGTTTTCTATGTGTTCTCTGTATTTTGGGGTTGTTCTAGTATTGACCAGTTTAGGTTGTTACCAGAGGCTCGGGGTTGTGAATGTGATGTCATGATGATTTGGTCTCAATCTTTCTTAACCCGACCATGGTAATGTGATGAAGTGCTCTATGACATGATTGTATTTACTATTTGTTATTGCTTTCTAGTTTCCTTGTGTGAAGCTAAGGTGTATGTATTTGAGATACCTAACTTAACCATTTTTGAGTCTCGATCAGTTATATTTGATAACCATTTTTTGAGTCTCGATCAGTTATACTTGGATTGCTTTTCAGTCGCTTGAGAGGACTGAAGTGTTTGTTATGTTCTTGATGATGTCATGTGTTGACTTGACCATTTTGGAGTCTTCAATCAGTATTGTAATTTACTATTGGGATACTTTCTGGTTGCTCATTGGAGAACCATTGGATTTTGTGATTTATCATTGATGCCTTCAATTGCTGATAGAGAACTGTCGTGATCATATGATATTTATTTGATGCTTATCTGTTGCTCATGAAGAATTGATGTAATTTTGTGGCTTATCTTTTATGATTTTTTTTCAAATGCTTGTATAGGACTGAGGTGATTTTATTATGATTCTTTGATTTGTGATTTCATGAGCCTGGGGTAGGTTATCTATGTGTAGTGTTGGAAAGTGGCTTGCAATGGGGATCGGGGCCCTAAGAGGCTGCCTGGAGTAACCCATTGTAAGTTGTTTTAATAAGTGAAAACATTTACACTAAATGAGAGAAAATGAACCTAACAAGATAATTGTATGTTCTCTCCCATGCCTTGAGTGCTAGTATAGACTAGGATGGGGTAGAGAGAACGCTTGATTACGACCTTGCATTCCGTAGTATGCCTCGTCAGTACAAGAGGATACTAGTGGCTGCAGGGATCAGTAGGGACCCGAGATTCCTAAGGGATTGCTTAGGTAACTTCTACGTGACTTTTGCGATGACACTTTCCTGCTTGCATATTAGGTTTCCTACGTGTCTTGTGGTACCTCTGGGTTTTAGATGTCGATCATTTTAGGAACCCTTGAGTAAGCATACTTATAGGATTTCCTGGACTTAGAGAGTATTTACGATTATAGGTTTTGTTATCCTATTTGGGACTTGAGACTATCTCCTCAGCGCGGTGGGAGTGGACCATTTAGGTTCCACGCGATCGGGTTGTAGTGCTTTTACTCTTACCATTGAGATCCGTCTGTGGTCGCCGTGGCTGGAGTTTTCTTGGTTGGCGTTTACCTTCTTTCTGTACATGGATGTTTTATGATTATGGATGTATGGAAGTATCATGTATGGTGTATAGTTTCATATATTTTTACTGTACTTTGTAACATGGATTCGTGGAGGTTGATGCATTTCTATTTTTACGTATGTATATTCTTTTAAGCCTTTCATACCCTGTGACTTGTACAGTGGATGATTGAGCATTCCGAATTAATTTGCCAAAAGGCATTAGAATTATTCTAATTATTCTTTCATATGTATGTGATAGTTGTTAGACTTAGAATTAATTAAATTTAAAAGTGACTCAACGTCTTGGGATCCTTAAGCAATGTAACTTGCAATGTATGTTGGTTGATGATTACATGTTATTGCTTCCGCTACTATGTGTTTGATGTGTATGTTATACATTCTTACTTTTTAAAAAAAAAAAAAAATGTTTAGCAAACTTAGTGAAACTTTAGGTTAATTCTTTTGGATCCCTTGGCGGGGCGTTACACTATCTCTATAATTAGTGACTTCAATCATTTTGGGGTTAATTTTATAGAGGTTAATTAACCTCACCCAAATCACATATTTTGGAGGTAGTTATTAACCATGAAGGAGCAATTCTTAACATCCATGTCTATACAAGGAATCATTTTTGGCTTTCTAAAGGGACTTTTTGGACTTTTTAAGAGGAGAACACTTAGGTTACAATTTTGGTGATTGTATAATATTTGGAAAGTGTGTACAAATTTTATCTTTGTAATTGAAAATTCCTCTTAGGTTCTTGGTCCAAGAAAATAAAAGAAAATGTTATTTGAGTCCTCTTCTTTCAAAATCTAAATTGTTAAAAATGTTGATTCTCCTTGCAGTGAGGATTTTCATGGTATTGTGCAAATGTTTATGAATCTTTGGATCAACATTGTACTAAGGGTAACTCTCAACCATAGATCTTGATTATTGTTGTTAGCAGTTTAAGTTAGTCCAAAAAAGCTCTAAAGTTGTGTCATGCATTCATCATCAATGGTACCACTTTATACAAAAACTTGTTAAAAAAACTTTAAAAACAAACTTAAAAAGCCTAAGGTGCACAATAGCACACTTAATTAGGTGCTCTACCATGCACCCTTAAACAATAAAATATTTTATGCCTAAACAAGTATAGGGTGTGCATCAACACACCCCATGAGGTGCACTAATGTGCACCCCAATCATTGAAAAAACTTTTCTAAGTTTAAAGGCACACTGGGCGCATCTTTGAGAAGCAAGAGGTGTGCTGGTTTTGAAATCAAGGGTTGAAATTATGGTTTTTGGTATTTTTAAGTGATTAGGTATTTGGGTTGTGTTTTTGTCATCAATAGGGTTTGCTTAAAGTTTGATTTTTTGCTTTCTAGACTAATGTTTACTTCTTTATGTAGATAAAAAAGGCATCCTTAACTTGTTGGTGTCATAAATTTTGACCTGGAGTTCAAAATTCAAAACCATTTACACCATTGGAAAGAAGAACTAAAAATCTAATTTCAATCCCTAAAATAGTGAGTCTTTGGCTGCCTAGTTTTAGGGACTAATGAACGTTTAAACTTGAAATTTTGAGCAAAAGACCTCCGAAAAAGCCAGTTAAAAATACGTAGAAAACCTTGTGAAAAAATTTCAAACATTTCATTGTTTTGGATAATTTGGATCACCTAGTCCCTCACCAGGAAGGATAAGATAGTTGGAGATAAGAAAAAGATCAAAGATAAAGAGGTTGGACACATGAATCAGAATAGGTTCCTCATCTTACACAATTATTAATTACAAGATTCAAAATAGGTGCCTTGGAAATGTATGAAAGTGTTTGGCAATAAAAAGGGTTTAAATCATCAAAGGGATCAAAATAAGTACACTAGAGTGCTCCCAAGAATAGTTTGAGAAAAACCCAAAAAAAATTCATGCTAGTGCATAGGTGCTTTACTGTGCTAGGTGCATAGGTGCACTAGGTGTGTAAGAGCACTTTTTCAATTGTGTTCTGGAAGATTATGAAGAATTGAAGAGGTGTGCTATTGCACCAGGTGTGCTAGGTGTGTAGGTGCACTTTTTTGATTGTGCTCTAGAATATTTTGAAGAATTTAGAGGTGTGCTAAGTGCACATGTGCACGCTTTCAATTGTGTTTTGGAATATTTTAAAGAATTCAGAGGTGGGCTACTGCACTAGGTTCACAAGTGTGCTAGGTGCATAGGTGTGCTTTTATAATTGTGTTCTAGAAGATTTTGAAGAATTCAGAAGTGCACCAATAGTTAACTTCTAGTTCTAAGTTTAAATTTTTTCATGCATCAAAAATTCATTCTAACAGTATTTTAACTCCTATAGACACCTAGTAAAGAAAGAAACTTTGTTTTTGGCACTTCCAAACACTCCTACATTGATTAATGTCTCTCTTTCTTATTTTCTCATGTTTTCTTTGTTTTAAGACATGTAAGGGCTCATGCGTCAAATTAATGATATAAAAATGGATGAATTCCTACTAAGCACCAATTAGATAGTTAGTTTTTACATAAATAGATTTTTTTTACTAGTTTACAAACATATGATTGCATAAAGATATCACTAACTCTCGACACAAATTAAGGTTAAGTTTTCTTATAAATTCAGGAATGTAATATGTATTCCAGGCTGCCATTATTTTGATGTAATAACATATCTTGTTAGTGCTTACATTTGGAGTGTAGTGATTCTTGCCTAAGTATGTTATATTTTGTGAATGTATGTTCATGAAGTGTAATTGAGCCAATAGTTTATTGTGTTGTTTTTGGTCATGTGATCTTTTAATTCTGGTGTTTGCTACAGGTTACCAATTCCATGACCTACTTAATTTGAGAATAGATCACCATATTATTCCTCCATAGCTTTTCATGTTGCATGAGCACACTTTTTGTGGCCTAACAATTTGATGAAAATTGTAACATCTTATGGTTACTGAATTTCCATCGATGATTGCATGAGTAGAATTAACGAAGGGTTGATCCTATTTTCATTGGTTACCCATCAATCTTTTCAAAGGCTTCACTCATAGATGCATTGTTTTTGTGGCTTATGTCTGTTAGGATTTTACTTTCATGCTATTTTCTTAAACTTCTTGTTACCTTACCTTTTCTATTTGGTTTGCTAACCCCTGTTTAAATTAGGAATTCATATAGTTGCATTGTTAGATTAAATTCATCATAAAAAATAGAAAATAATAAAATACATATATATTTTGTGGTTAATTTTGAAATAGCAAGCAAATTGATCATTTGATCTGAAACTGGTTCAAACTAGAAAAGGCCTCCTCATGAAGAAACACATATATCTTCAACTGAGTTGATTCCAGTAGGTCGCAAGATCACCCAAAACCTTGGAGTTGATCCCAGCTCAGCTTTTCAAGAGAGATGTTCGAAAGGATTCTTATCATTAAGCATCATGTAAAATTACATCTCAACAAAAAAGGTACTAGAAGGAGGGCCTGAAAACAATTCGGCTCAAAAAACCTAAGTTGTTTGAAAATTCTGCAACTCTCAGAAGTTTACAATTATATCTGTGAATTTTTAGTTGGTGCGCAAGTGGGCCAATTGCACAGGTGTGCTATTTTCAAAAAGTGTTCTTCTTCAAAGGTGTGCTTTTCTAGAATAAACACAAGTTCCTAGAACTCAGTCACTTTCACAAGAATCATAGCGATAAAGGGATACTAAGAACTCCACCCATTCACATTACACATTCCATCATCATCGTTTGCTTTATATTCTACTTTACACATTCCCATCATTATGCACCATGTCTTTCTTCAATGCCTAAAGTTCACCTTTGAATCTAATTGGACCATTACACAACTTGCCAAAAAAATTTGAAAATTTTTTCCCATGGTTCATCTATGGAGAATTACGAACAATAGAAGATCATATTAAAATTTTCAAGGATATTTGTAATTGAAACTAGATTCAGCATATGACTGTGGTATGTAACCTTTTCTCATACACTTTTGGGGAAATGGCATTCAATTGGTACCTCAATCTACCACCAACATCAATAAGGGATTGGAACTCTGTTCATGAAGTGTAATTGAGCCAATAGTTTATTGTGTTGTTTCTGGTCATGTGATCTTTTAATTCTTGTGTTTTCTATATGTCTACAAATTCTATGACCTACTTAGTTTGAGAAGAGATCACCATATTATTCCTCCATAGCTTTTCATCTTGCATGAACACACTTTTTGTGGCCTTACAATTTGATGAAAATTGTAACATCTTATGGTTACTAAATTCCCATTGATGATTGCATGAGTAGAATTAATGAAGGGTTGATCCTATTTTCATTGGTTACCCATCAATCTTTTCAAAGGCTTCACTCACAAATGCATTGTTTTTGTGGCTTATGTCTATTAGGATTTTACTTTCATGCTATTTTCTTAAACTTCTTGTTACATTATCTTTTCTATTTGTTTTTCTAACCCATGTTTAAATTAGGAATTCATATAGTTGCATTGTTAGATTAAACTCATCATAAAAATATAAAATAATAAAATACATATCTCTTTTGTGGTTAATTTTGAAACAACAAGCAAATTGATCATTTGATCTGAAATTGGTTCAAACTAGTAAATGCCTCCTCATGAAGAAACACATATATCTTCAACTGAGCTAATTCCAGTAGCTCGCAAGATCACCCAAAACCTTGGAGTTGATCCCAGATCAGCTTTTCAAGAGAGGACTTTGAAAGGATTTTTATCATTAAGCATTGTGTAAAATGACATCTCAACAAAAAGGGTACTAGAATGAGGGCCTGAAAACTATTCAGCTCAAAAAACCTAAGTTGTTGTTTGAAAATTCTGCAACTCTCAGAAGTTGACAATTATTTTTTTGAATTTTTAGCTAGTGCGCAAGTGGACCAATTGCACAGGTTTGCTATTTCCAAAAAGTGTGCTTCTTGAAAGGTGTGCTTTTCTAGAATAAACACAAGTTCCTAAAACTCAGTCACTTTCACAAGCATCATAGTGATAAAGGGATACTAAGAACTCCACCCATTCACATTACACATTCCATCATCATCATTTGTTTTATATTATACTTCACACATTCCCATCACTATGCACCATGTCTTTCTTCAATGCCTAAAGTTCACCTTTGAATCTAACTGGATGATTACATAACTTGCCAAAAAATTCTAAAAAGTTTTTCCCATGGTTCATCTATGGAGAATCATGAACAATAGAAGATCATATTAAAATTTTCAAGGAAATTTGTAATTGAAACTAGATTCAGCATATGGATGTGGTATGTCACCTTTTCCCGTACACTTTGTGGGAAATGGCATTCAATTGGTACCTCAATCTGCCACCAACATCAATAAGGGATTGGAACTCTTTTGATAGCAAGTTTCTGGAACAATTAAGGATCTATATTGATCCAACTATCCTATATCATCAATTCATCTCAATTAAGATGGATTGCCATGAGACTATTTCACATTTTAATCATCGCTTCTATAGGATGTATCAAAGAATGGAGTTTCCATACATTGTACCACAAGAGGCTACCATCCATATCTATTTTGACACAATGGATTCATTAACTTCTATTTTTATAGGAAGGCTCCCACCCTGAGACATTGATACCATTGATAAGGTCTGTAAAGAGGTTGTTACATTCACAAAGTAAGTTATAGCTGCTCCAGTGCTAACAATTACATATTTAGTGTATGAGTCTCAAAAGACTACTTTCTTTGAGTAGAAGGAAACTACATCTACTGAAGTAGGAAACAATATGTCTAGAGATTTTAAGGCCATGAAGGAGATGATGTCTCTTTCATCCAATGAACTCATCAAAATAAAGTTGAATTCCTCAAGAAACCAAGGCAATCATCCAAGACAACTTGCTGCCCAAAACAATTGTTCTCAAAATCAGAGCAGAAATTTTGGCCTTTATAGGAACATCAACAATTAGAATAATGGTATTATAGGTATGAGTCTAAGTGAAAATGGTTATGGGTACAATGATGTTTCGGATCAGCCTCCCCAAATCATGGAGGAAAAACCTTTATAGTTTAGTGCAATGGTGTTTGAATCATGTGATAAATCTATAGGAGGACAAAATGATGAAGATGATCAAGAGGAGTTTTTGTTCCCATTCAATGAAGAAATTTTAAGTGTTGATGATTCAATCAGTGTGGATATGCCAAGATATTTTGAGGACATAGAAAATTTTGAATTTCCAAAATTCCATTAAGTTGCAAAAAGTGATGGAATTGTAGAAGATCTTGAGGTTGGTGAGATTTTTGAATCAGAAAGTCATCAAGAAGAAGATACCAATTCTTCCTACTATGATGTTGATTCCCCATTGGATAATGATAAGATGCCTCCCTCAAAATAGAATTTGTTATTAGAAGATATGGATAGAGTGCTCAATTAGGTCTCAAGCTTGACTAAGGAAATCTCTATTTGTGGGTATTCTACACATATATCAATTCATGTAATAACTGAGTCATGTATAATCCATTTATTTGGGTTCCAGTTTTAAAAAAGTTGTCCTAATTTCTTGTTAGCTTCAGAGATTGCAATGGAGGGAAAGTATGATTTTGAATAGGCTTCTATGGGATATGAGGCACAAAACATCTTGATCAATGATAGTAATGAATTTTGTAATTTGAAAGGAAGGTTGATGATTGATTTTTCTAATCTGAAGGAACCTAAAGGATTTCCATGTGCATGTGAAGTTGTGTGCCATGAGATAAGACCACTAGAATGAGAGATTACAATGTGTGAGTGTACCCTTATCATGGGAGACTCACTAGATTAGGTGATATATTTCCATTATCCCTCTTAGTTTGATGGTTTTCAATTGAAATATGATGCTAAAGGTAAGAGAACTTGTTTCTAGATTAATCGTGGTCATAGAGAGTTATCACAACTTCTAATTTGTGTGATATGTGCTCAGAATTTGAACAAAGATTGTTCAAATTTTATTTTTCTAAGTACAAAGACAAATTAGTTTTTCTTAGGACTATATGTGGTGGTTCATTAGTATTTCACATAATGAGAAATATACTGAAACCCCCCCACATTCTTATTATTCAAGGTTTTATGTAGATAAGTTTTTGTTTATATTGTTTTTTTTTCTTAGCCTTTTTAAGTCTTTCTAGTTAGGTGTTAGCTTTCTTTGAGTTAAATATTTTTTGTTTGGGTTTCATTTCTTTCTTTTTTCAAAGTTGTGTTAGTCTAGGGGTTAGGTGCACTCAAGATTTATCTTGATGTATATCATTCAACCACTTTTTTGTTTTGAATTTTGGGAATAGGTATTTCTTTGTCAAAGCATTTGAATGATTTTTTTTCTCAATACCAACTAAGGAACGGATGTTACTGGTAGTAATAGGGGACTTTTAGTCTTGAATTCAATATTGCAAATCAACAAGTTTTCAACACTTTGAAAATTTAAGAATTGACTATCTTAAGTTTTTTCAACCCAAGGTTAATGGCAGCAAGGGATAGTCCAAAACCTACTAGTTCAATAGAAGGGTCTTGTCGAAGGAATTTTGAAGATCAAATTTTTGTGTGAGAGTTTCCAAAAGTTCTTAAAAGAAGAGCACAATGGATATTCACTAAAGATTGAATCTAAGAAATGATGCCAATATCTTGGCCACATAGTTTAAGCATGGTCAAGGTATAACAATCTAAGACTACCCTCTCATATTTACATGTTAGGGTTCTAGTTTCTCTGAAACCTAGAATTGCATTCCCTAATAATTTATCCCGTACTCTTGATTCTTAATCTTTTTCATGAAAAGTTTGATGACTTGGTAATATAGCTACTTTTTTTTAATGTAAAAGGAATGGACATGCAATAAAGGATTGCCCAAACTTATTTGGAGCCCAAACTTCTAACTTTGAGATTTCTAAAGATAATGCTAATAAAGTTTCTAGTTTTGAAATAGAGAAACCCTTTGCACCATTCCTAGGTAACTTTGATAGAATTTTGGGGATAGATAATCCTATGGAAAATAGTAAATATAAAGTTTCTAATGCTTCCTTAGAAAAGGAATTTGAACTATTGTCAACCCTCTTTAAGATACTGAGCTAACTTCTACTAAGTATCTCATCTCTAGTTCTAAGATCATCCCAAGTGGTTTTTCCTAGTTAAAATCCATTATTTGTCAATAAGAAAGTGTTATTCTATTGCCCTTGGTTAAAACCCCCATCAAGCATAATGCTCACTAACTTGCTCTTAATTCTCTACCTAAGAGAGCAGAGCTGGTTAAGAATGTCAATCACTCTTTGACTGATAAGAATATGTAGTTGAATGGCTCAAAGTCTTTAGGCAAGGAAATTTCTCTAGATAAAAATAGAAATAAGCCCCCATTTTTTGAAGTCACACATAAAATAAATAACAAAAGAAAGGGAAATGATAACCAGATATTAACCAATTCTAATGGTTATAAAAATAGACAAGGAGATATTATTGGTTGCTTTAATAGATTATATAACAAAGGTAAGAACAACCCTAAAAATCATGAACATGATCAATATCCATAGCTAGAATGTTAGAGGCTTGGAGATGAATGATAGAAAATACATTGTCAAAAGATGGTGCAGTAAAATTAAACAAAAAGAATTTATCTATTTTTAAAAAATTAAAGTAGTTGGATTTTAGGCTCACACTATTTTAAAAATGCTTTGGGATCATGCCACTGCAGTCTACTCCAATCATGAAAGAGGGAGGAGGCAGTTGCTATTCTTGTGGCACCTAATTGGTGGATTATATAAAATTTAATAGAGGAGTTTATCCTTGTCATAGGGCATTATGGATTGTATTCAGTAAAGATGGTCAAAGCTTTGGATTGTGTAACTTCTATGCACCTAATGACTAAAGAGATAGAGTAGCACTATGGGAATGGGCTTCAAATAATTTTCCTAACACTACACGAATATTTATTAGTGATTTTAATATGGTAGAAGATAGGGAGGATAAAATAGGATGTAACTCTTTCATTTGGAAAGACAATGAAATATTCTTCTCGAATAAATTTAAGAGGAAATTTAATGTGCTACATCCTTTAGAAGATAGGAAATCATAATTTTAGGATATATGGTATACTTGGTGCAATAATAAAAAGGGATCTCAAAGGGTTTATTGTAGATTGGATAGAATTTATGGAAACTCCACTCTTCTTTTTTTTTACTCTAATCCTAAGCACTCACCTATCATAGTTACTCTAGGTTCTCTCTCTAACCATTCCCCTATCTTTGCAAAGATTGGGTTGCAAGATGAGACTCTGGTTTCTAGGGTGAAGGTTGAAAAGCCCTTTAAACTTAATATTTCTCTTCTTAAAGACCAGGATACTATTGGTGCTCTTAGGAAGGTCACTAGTATTTATAAGTTGGTTAGTAGTTATGTTTAACCAAGAGAAATGTGGAGAAGATTATTTGATGTTTTGCAAAAAGATTTTCTAGATTATTGGTAAAAAACTTATGGATTTAAATGTTGAAGACACTAGGGCATAAACTAATCTTAACCTAATAGAGAAAGAACTCCATATTAGAATTCAAGATCTGGAGTTAGAAGCTTATTTGATTAAGTCTAAACATTCTTTAAAAAAGATCCAAAACTATAAGATCTAAGATTAGGCAGCTAGATCCAAATTGAATTGGAATTTGAAAGGTGATAAGGGGTCTAGTATTTCTTCAATATAATCAAGTCAAATATAAAAGGGAGATCCTTCAACACATTCACTATAATGGTGGAAAATCTTCGGATCTAGAGCTAATTTAGTCAACTTTCTTTGAGTATTATTCCTAGGTTCTTTCATTTAAGATGTTTAATGCTAACTATGAGGCACTCGATAAATGTCTTCAATTGATTCCCAGAAAAGTGAAAAAAGATAGTAAAGAATAAAAAATCTTAATGCTTTGGAAGAAATTAAATGGGCTATTAACTCTTTAGATAATGACAAATCATCAGGATGTGATGGTCTTCCTGTTGAGTTATACAAAACTAACATAAATTGGATTTCCATTGATTTTTTGGCACTCCATGAAAACTCATTTAGAAGATCCATGGAAAGAAGCATCAATAAAGGCATGATCAAATTGATACCAAAGAATGGTGACAAAGCTGAAACAAAAAATTAGAGACCAACAACATTATTGAACATCTCTTATAAGATCATTGCTAAATTACTAGCTAAAAGCATTGAGAATTTTTTGAATAGGTTTATCTTAGTTACACAGACAGATTTCATTTGGGGTAGGTATATATAGAAAATTTAATAACTAGTTGGGAAGCAATGCATTGGGCTAAGAAGAGCAAGTAGAATGTTGCTATGGCATTATTTGATTTTGAAAGTGCCTATGATAGAATTGAATGGCCTTTTGTTATTGGGATGTTCCAAGCTTTTAGATTTCATGAGTATTTTTGTAGATGGATAAAGGTGTTGTTCAAGGACTCTTCTACTGTCATGGATATGAATGGAACTCTTACCAGCCCTATTCCTCTTAAGAGATCAACTTAACAAGATGGTCGTATTGCCCCATCCTTATTTTTGATTGTTCTTGATGCTCTATTTTATTTTCTTAGAGATCCCTCCCTTGGTCCTCATGTTAAAGGTCTCCTCCTAACTAATAATGATACTCTACTAAATTACCATTTTTTTGATGACACTTATTTGTTCTTAGAATTTGAGAGATTCATTTTTGTAATACCTTGGATGGACTTGGATTATTCAATTTAGCCTAAGGTGCCAAAATTAATCCTCATAAATCTTTAGTTCTAGGTTGGTCTAAACCTCCTCGTAATTAGGTTTAGTTTATGTTTTGGCGATGGAAAGGCCCTAATGAGATTTTCAAATACCTTGGTATCCCTTTTGCAGCTAATCCTTCTACTAAAGTTATGTGGGAGTGGGTCTTTGATAAAATTCAAAAGAAACATGTTAAATGGAAAACTCGTTATCTCTCTTTGGTAGGAAGGGTATGAGTTGCACAAAAAGTCTTGTCATCTCATCATATTTACTTTTCTTCTACTTGGTTAATGACTAATTAACAAATGGATAAATTTAATGCCCTGCCAAGGGATCCAATGAATTAACCTAGAATTTCACTAAGTTTGGTAGCATTTTTTTTAAACACGAGAGTAAATACCACATATAACTTATGCACAATAATGGAAGGAATAGCAATGTCAATCTAAAAGTAAACATAACATACATAATAGATTACATTCTTTAAGGATCCCTTAACGTTGAATTACATCTAAAATAACTAACATACATGAATCCAACATCCACATGAAATAATAATGATAAGTCCAATGTTTATACATTACATTTCCAAATGCTCAATCATCCATTGTACATGTCACAGGGTATGAAAAGATTAAAAGAATATCCATGATACATCAAAGTAAAGATAATCACATGATACACATGATACATCATCACAAAAGATATATATACATCCATCATAAAGACCAAACATAATAAGCTAAGTGCATGGTTCCTCCCAATCGTTAATAGCATCATTAGACCATCGTGGGTCCTAGCCATCCCTCTGTGCATAACATTCCAAATCATTGAAGAGATCGTTGGTATTAACATAGTAGGAATTTCACTTCTAACATATACTATATCATATGCAAAAAGTAATCTAACATGCAAAAATAAGCATAAGATAACATCATCTAACATATGTTAATCATCAATGAAAGGATACATATCCACCATCATGAAGGATGCATCAGCCATGATGTCTCAAAGAATCTCAAATGATAAGAGTGCAAAATACACTACCACCCGACCACATGGTACCTAAGTGGTCCACTCCCACCGTCCTGAGGAGATAATCTCAAGTCCCAAACAGGCTATCCAAAACACATAGCATAAATCTTTGTAAGTCCAAAAATCCTAAAAGTATACTAACTCAAAGGTTCTATCACAAAACTGACATCTAATTCCTAGAGGCACACAATGACATGTAGGAACCTACTATGCAAGCGGGAATATGTCATCGCATTTATCACGTACAAGCTATCCTGGCAATTAGCTAAACTCCACGGGTCCATACTGATCTCATGTGGCCACTAGTATCCTCTCATACGGACGAGGCATACTATGGAATGTAAGGTCACAACCATGCGTTCTCTCTACTCCCATTCTAGTCTATACAAGCACTCAAGACATGGGCGAGAACAAAACTCTTTTTTTTTAGGTTCATTTAGTTAGTATTAGGTGCAAATGTTTTAACTTATTAATCCAACTTACAATGAGTTACCCTGGCAGCCTCTTAGGGCCCCGACCCCCATTGCAAGCCACTTCCCGACACTACATGTAGATATCCTACCCTAAGCTCATGGAATCATAAATCTCAAAATCACAAAAGATAATCTATAATAAAATCATCAAATATGCATAAAAGCATCAAATCTCCATGAGCAAGCATCCATAGAAAATCATGATCACAACAGCTCTCTATTGGAAACTGAAGCATCACTGATAATCAAAAGTATCCAATGGTTCTCAATAACCAAAATATATCTCAATCATACTGATCGAAGACTCCAAAATGGTTAAGTAAAAACATGTCACAACATGACATCATCAAGAATAAATCCACATTTCAGTCCCATCATGGCAACTAGAAAATAACCAAGGATAACTAATCGATGACCAAAAATGGTTAAGTCAAATGTCTCATACATAAGAATCTCAACTATAACAATCAGTAATTACAATCGATGCATAGATCATTCCATCACATAACCATGGTTGGGTTTATAAAGATCAAGATTAAAACATCATCATGACATCACAATCACATAACCCCCAAGCCTCTGGTAGATGTCCTATAACTGGTCAACACTAGTCAACCCAAAACCGAAAACAATAGCAGAAAGAATACACAATGCAAACACATGTTTTGGTTTTGCTAAATTTACAAATTTGAATTAAATGTAGAGGTCTCAATTTATGTTTCCAAGTTTAGAGAATCAATGGAGGAACATTTTGTATGTTTTTCTTGACACATTTATTGTTTTGGATGGATAAAAGTTTTCCTTAATATGTCTAAAATCCATTGTCCAATTATAATATTTGTTTGAAAACTTTCCCCACCAAGCTACCAATTAATAACTTAAAATAATTAATTAAATCTTAATAGTTAATTTACAATATTATAAACTAATTCATCCTTATAAAAGACAAAACTTTAAAACAAATCATTTATCAAATAATAATAATTCATTAATAACATTTTACGTACTTACATATGTACATATAATATAAAATCGAATTATACAAATTCGATTGATGACATATAATATGGAAAGAAGCGTTATATAAAACATGCACTTCACATATAAAAAACAACGGTGACCTTACTCAGTGCTTAAAATATCATCGCCATACATAAGCTGTGCGGCCTGCAGTCCCGACACACTACCAAGCGCAGGTGCCATGTGCACGGGTCTGTGCACGAAGGACAGTCAGGGTTGGTACATCCACCTGACCCATGATCTAATACATATAACATTTTTTTTTATAGCATTTCAAAAAAAAAAAATGCAAATACAAATTGCAATGTGATTTCATGAGTTTCCACTACAGTAATTCACTCGATTTTTCCATTTAAATAAATTAATATATATGCATACATATGTATGTATATATATATATATATATATATATATATATATATATATATATATAGATAAAATATGTATATATCTGTGTGTGTGTGTGTGTGTGTGTGTGTGTGTGTGTGTGTGTATAAATTTACAGAATTTAAATATGAAAATGCAGATATGGTATCATATATATATATATATATATATATATATATATATATATATATATATATATATATATATATTCCACAGAATATATATAAATATGATTTTATGAGTTTCTTATAAAATATTTTCTCTTTATTTTCTCAATAACTTTCTAATGAATTTGGCTACAATTCAACCCTAGCCCCGTGTTATTTTCAGATTTATGCAAATAAGATTCTCAAATATACTTTAACTACCCATATTGAGAATTCATATAATTTAAATAGAAAAATCCTCAGAAAACACATGTAAAACACAAGACTCTACCCGAATTCTGATGCTAATTCGCTCTTCCTCAGAAAACCCGTAGAGTAAGCTCCTCCCTTCTTTAGAGTTCTCGAGTCCTCCAATGCTCCAAATGCTCCCCACACTATGTCTAAGCTTCTAGGAATGCCTGAATATAAAGAGCTCTCATAAAACACCTAGAATGCCTCTAGAAATAGCTAGAAGGTGTCACCAACTAAGCATGTGTCTTTTCCAACCTTCTAGATGAGTCATAGGGTTGTAGACACCATGTGCTTAATTGATGCACTAATCCCCATGTTGTTGACACATGAGAAATAGAAAGGTGCGTTAACTCCCATGCAAGGTTATAACTCTAATTTACTTTTTATATAATTCCTATTTAAATTTTTATAACTTTCATTTTAATTTTTATAACTTTTATTATTATTATTTATTTATTACTTTATTATTATTTTATTATTATTATTAATTATTAATTTCTAATTTTATTTTATTTTATTCTTTTTCCTCAATTATTTCTCATTTAATTAATTATAATCACAACATCAAATATCATGATATTTTATATTAATTTTCTCAAATAATTAATTAATTAATTAAATCTATTTATTAAGACTTAATTAATAGAAAATTCACCATAGACCTCCAAGATAAAATATGAAAACCCATTATAGAGAAATTCACACAAAATCAGTCTAAAGGCTTAAAAAAATCACAAATTATGTCATCCGACACATTCAGTGGGTAAAATATCCAAATACTTTTCCTACCTCACTAGGACAATTGGCTTAAGGGTTTGGGATTTGGACTTCAGAATTTATCTCCCTTCTCTTATCATTGAGATAGTATAATAGGGTACGCTCATCTTGGAAATTCAGGAAAGTCAATACCCGATACCTACAACCTACAGAAAAACCATGCATGTACATACAATATATATAATGCTAAGCTAAATAGACAATGGCAGGAAGTGGTGCATCGTGTAGATCCTAACTAGCCGGTGACTATGACTCCCTTCCTTAACCACATCAGAAAAGCCATACAATAAGGAAACATTCACACCATAGACGTGCAAGTATGGGGTAAGTATCCATAATAAAGCACATGAGATAATAAACCATCTAACTAATCATCAACTATAACTGAAAGCAACGTAATGATCATCATCCATACATGAAACGTAAAGTCTAAATGATTTCATCATGTACCAACTGAGTCCATAACATAATGTATGATAGTTTCAAAACAATACCACTAATCCATCAGCATAAGCTAGTCTAACATAGTCTGCTAATAATAGCAACAATAAGTCCAAAAAAGATGTGAATGAGGGCAGGCACTACAATAAAATTGAAAAAAAATTGAAAGACTTTATGTGTTCTAATGTGATGGGAAACAAACAAAAAAAAAAAAAGTTGTGTGAATTGGAAGTGGTGTTGTAAACCCAAGTAGTATGATGGACTAGGTTTGAAGGACTTAAAAAATTATGTTATTGCTCTTGCCTCTAAGTCGATTCTTAAGGCCATATATGGTAATGAACCTTGGAAAGTCTTAACCAAAAATAACATTCAATGTTCTATCATCTCCAAAGATAAAAATTGGATGAACATTCCATTCTTTGATTTTCTATTAGATGACTTCAAGATCAAGGTCTTTGGTTCTAATGCTTTTACTACCCTTTAGAAGGCTTGGACCCATTCAAGGATACTCTTACCAATTAGAGTTGTTGTTGTCCCTTCTCCATGTTATGTTGTCACACATAGATCAATTTTTTTGGGAGTTGTACCTAAATAGAAAACTTGTGGCACTTACACAAAGTTTCTCAGCAAAACATTGGAGTATGTTGGGAGTGACTTTAATCAGTGACTTAATTATTGATAATCATATGGGTACTTGGGATGAACTTAGACCTAGATATGGTATCACATAGACTCAAAATAAAAATTATACATTAATTTTCAAGGCACTTGGTTCATGTAACTTTTCCAAGGCTATTGACTCAAATGGATTTTTCAAACAATTGTTGTGGAAGGATAGAACAATGCTTAATGAAGTAACAGTAGCAAAACTATATAATATGCTTGTGTCTAATCCTAAAATATTTTCAAAGAGTGGTCCAAGGGTGGGGATTGTGTTCTCCTATTTCTAAATGGTCTTTCCTTTTTTAATATTTATGGCAATCAAAAGTGGAACCCAAAAAAGTTTTTCTTAAATGGCTTTTATTTGTCAAAAAACTTGCCTTATGATTTAACTTGGAGTTTTTTGGTTTTACTCCTGGCCTTTGCAAATTCTGTGACACAATTGAGTCTTTTGAACATGTTTTCTTTTAGTGTAATTTTTCTATTATGATATGGTCAATTTTTTTGGGCAATCCTATTGTATGGAGTTCAAAACCAGGTCTTTCCTAGAGTGAAATTTTAGCTAGATATGTTGAAGCTTTTGACTCTAAGTTTAACTCTTTTTGGTTTGTTCTTACATGTTAGATTTTATGATTCCTTTAGAAAGCAATAAATGAAGAGGTTTTTTTGAAAAATGATAGAGGACTTACTGATTTTACTTGTAAACTCACACATTTTTCCATTATGTCTCAGGTTTCACTTTCTCTAAAAATCTCTATGGTTCAATTTATGACGCTGGTCAGGGATGGAATCCTACTTACTCATAAAGACAAGGTCAAGTCTTTCAACTACCTTAATGAATTCAATGATATGATGGACCTAAATGACATTAAACAAAATGAAAGAATGATGGAGGATCTATGCATTTCCACTAACACCCAGTAGTCTATTCCTAATGTTTCTACTGGTGGAAAGGTTCACCTGACTAATTATTGTTCTAACAAGATCGAATGATGAATTGTTTAATGCAACTTTCTTGCAAGCTTTGGATTCTAATGATGGATGGGGCCCGAACATAAATTAATAGCATGTCTAATTTTGATAATCAGAACTATGTAAATCTTTTGGATATACAATATAAATCTTATATAGTTTTGATACTTATTCAAGTGATACAAAATAGACTGACTAACTGTAAGTCATGTTTGGTGATGATATGGTTGTTAGATTTATTACATTAATTAGGCTAGTTTTTAAGTTTAGTTTAAGTAAATAAATAAGTTAGATATATAGTTTCTCAGGAGTTATTCACTCTCCAAATAGGACTCTACTTCAACCTACCCTACCTTTCTGTCAAATATAGAAACCAACTCAAAACTCACCAATCTTTTTGAAAGGGAAAACAAGGTTATATAAAGTTGTTCACATATCAATGTGATATAATTTAGTATCAATTATGTATTTATCCAAATGAATTTAGAAAATATGAATCAATAAAATCAGTATAATATATTTTTACTCTTTCATTGCGTATCAAAGCTAGGTACATAAGCAATGCAAAGTTAGCCATGAGATGAAAATGTGTTATGCCTAGTAGTGACGAAATTTTTTGTATGCAATAGTGAAGTTTTGAAGCAATACTCATAGGCATTGCATCCATTATAGACGCAAGATGAATGATTCTGGTTGGTAGAAAGAATATATGTTTCTAATAGTTTGAGGAGTCAAAGAAGACAAATTCCCTATCAGCACATTCAAGAAAATAGATAAAGGAATGGAATCATTACCAAAGAGCACTATCTGTTAACATCAAATTACTATGTGAAAGTGAAGGCAGAAGGATCGTTAAATGTAGTTATTTTTCTCTTTCACAATAATATCATGAGCAGTGCTACCGTGTGTCTATTTTGTATTCTATGAGATCGTCAATTTGGAGAGTATGTGGTGTTTCTATCATAGAGATTTTTCTTGGCCTCTCGTAATTTGTAAATTTCTTTGGCTCATATGTTAGTCAACTTGGAGAACCATTTTTTGCAGCATTGGATGCATTTTAATTTAAAAATTTGTAAAGAGTGTTAGCTTTTCTATTGTGTATTTTATTTAAGTTGTATGATTTTCTTTCAAAGCAATCAAGAAGAAATTGGATAAAATGACTACTATTGCTAAGTTTGAAGGTTTTTATTTCTACACATTGGAAGATTTTTTCTATAAATAATAGAACTAAATAGGAGGTTGGAGGATTTTTATCATCTCGAGCTTGCTTCTCACTCACATGGAAAGCAACTATTTATGTCCTTATGAAGTCATGGCTTGGAAGATTCATCACTAAAGAGAAGAGGGGACTTGATATATTTGTGTCCCTAAAGAAAAGAGGGGGCTTGGCTGCATGATTGTCCTTCTATGGAGCGAGTAGGGGTAGGATTTGAAGAATGGTGTTAGAAACACTTGGAAGAGATGTCACCTTTTAGAGGAAAGGCATCCATATGTAGACAATTAGTGGTGATTGTTTCTAGGCACTTGAGGAGCCATTAAACACACTTGGAGAGGATGTGGACTTTGAAAGGAAAGGCGTCTAGAATGATTAGTCCATTTTTGCTACAAATTTTTCAAAAGATCGAAAAAGATGATGGAAAAGATTATGGATTTATTTCTCATAATCAAGAATAGTTTTTAGCAAAAGATTCAACATATAAAGATAAAGAAGGCCTTTTTCAAAAATGCCTTTCATCTAAATAAAAAATGAAGAATAATGGAAATGTCTCTCATTCATCTATCTCTCAAATGTTGATCTTAGATTGGTTTTGACAATTGTGTGGTAACACACTTAAGATATTTACTAAGTTCATGTCAAGCTAGTAATACATGTTGAGTGTTGGTGTTTGAAACTACTAAGCAACAAGAATGCTCAATACCAAAATGATAGTACTCATGTAATCTAAAGATTAGCCAATTCCTATGATCAATTACACAAGCAAATCATTTGGACCCCACATCAACAAAACCCATGATAATTTCCTACTCTTTAGGCTCTGCTAATCCAAGGTCGGAGTACATGGGGATGATTCAAATCCAAACTAATGTATAGCAACTATCATAGGTTCATTGTGATTCTCATCTTCTATCCTCATATACATGCATAGTTTACTAATTTTTTTAGATCTTTCAAATCAATATGCATCCCCTATAAGCAGATTTGGTCATAAATCTCTTATGGCTTACAAGTATTCCTAGAATTAGTACCTATCTAAGACTTATAAGACTATATGTAAATGAGTGGTGACCAGCATTACAACCTTGAACAAAAATGAATACGAATGATTTTAAATTTATAATAGTTTTAAAATGTAGAAGTAGAATTTACTCTTGATCAGCTTTGATTTATAAGACTAGTACCTTATCCATTGCGCATAAAGAGTTAATAGCAGGAGACCTTGTTCAATTAGCTTGCAATTGAATCTGTCAACTATAATCAGCTATTTCCATTCTTACATGATATCCTCTTCATGAAATCATGAATTCTACTAATTTATTGAAGCATTTACATAATTCATTGAATTAAAAGCAACAACATAACAAATGCACACCCTATCCAAAATGTATTCAGTCAAATGAACATTATCCAAATGATCTCAAAATTGATAAACTCATGAAAAGGAGAAAGAAAAATAGTGACATAGATTGGCTGTAAATACCCTTTTCTATTATCCTTTTATTTATTAATACAAGAAAAAATGGAGACTCAATGAAGAACCCATGAATTCATGTTGATACTATCCTCTCTATTCTACGTCAGAAAAGTACATAACATAAAAATAAACTCAAAAACAACTATAGATTATTGGACCGAATGTACTATTTCTTGATATTCCCAAAAATACATAAGAAATCAGACCCTCACATTGCCTTGAAAACTCATTCATATAGGCATGAGTCGCAACAAGCAAAGGGAGAATGTGATTGATAGGTGTGCTTCAAAAGATACTTACATACACCTGTCACAAAAAGACAAAACTACAAATAATAGAAAGACTGATACGTCGAATATTCCTTTGTGGGTACCTTTTTGTTATTCTACTTGAACAAACAAAAGTTCAAACATCTAAATCTTTGATTACTCTGATTCCTTAGAGTAAGTGGCCAGCAAGCTTGAAAGCGATGAGTCACCTTTGATTACTTGCAAACTTACTTTAACTCAAGGATTTTCCTTGTCTTCATCATTAACTATCAGGCTAAATTTTACTTTTGCACCTTCTTCTTCCTCATCATCTTCTACTTTGTCATCTTCTCCGATTTTCTCCATAGACATAAACTTCTCTTTCCACTCATTATAAGCAATGTCATCTAGCCAATAAAAATTTAGAACTTCTCTTTGTATAGTTACTAAAGAATTTGCAATTGCCTCTATATCAACAAAATCTTTTTTGATAATATTATAGAACAACTATACTTTTACCAACTCCTCATTTGTCATTTTGCATAACAAGTGACATGCTTCATTTATAACTTTATTTATTCTTTCACAAAAGATCTCATCTAGCTTCCTCTTCCATTCTTCCTTTTCCTTTATTTTATCAATTGTATTTAAAGCACAAGGGATAAATCAAATTTTTCTGCAAAATTCTATAAAAAAAAAAGAGTTAAATCTTCCTTGGAAAGAATCTTTCTTATCATCAAATCCTTGCAATTTATTTAGTAAATCAAAGATTTTTTCTATCTCATGACATGTTAGCTGAATAACAGATATACACATACCAATGATATCGTCATTTCTCTCTATCCACTTCTATACAATGGGTCTAAATACAACTTAATTTCATTTTAATTCATCCCTAATAGCTGCAATCCTTGCTAATTGATCAAAAAATGTGGGTCATTCTATCCTATCCACTAGATACATTACACCCTACCTAAATTTCTCTTCAAATTGATTATTTAGTTCTACATGTAGTGCATACAATTTATTCTTTTCTTCCTCAAAATCCTCTGCGATGTAGAAATGTGGCCTTTCTGGGGTGTTTGGTATCTAAATAATTAGAGTTGATTTGAAAGGCTCAATAGGTGGCCATGGGGGGTATAGAATCCTTGGTCTACTGGTTTCTTGTACTTTTCTCTTCCCAAGTACTTTCTCCATTGGAGATACTTTTTTTTCTAATGACTATATCTACATACCCCTCTCCTCTTATGCTTTCAAAACTTCTTCAAACCTAGCATTGAGTTGAGAAAATTTATCTTCTTCCTAACCATATACAACACTACCAAGTTTTAACATTTTTGAATCCATTCCCTTTATTTGTTTACTGCCTACCTCACTAAATTTGAACACTATCAATGCACTAGTATGCTTTGTAGTGGTAATTTCCTACATCTTGGTCTTATCCCTTTATTCAATAGACCAAATAACAAGGGCTTGATGATCATCACTAAATTTGACTCCTCTATGAGCCTGAAATACCTCTTCCTCAATTTTGAATTGGACATCCTTTTGCTTCCTTACTAAATAAAAAACCATGGCATTCACTATATCCCATTCTGGCAAAATAAGGACTCATGACTATCTAATTATTTTCCTTCAGGCATTGGGGTAAATTGAGAAAAATCATTCAAAAATTTAGACTTTACCTCTTCCTTAATAGAAAAATCCAATTTACCAGGTTGTTCTACCTTGATCTTTTCACAAGTCTTCTAAAAATTTCCTATTTTTAGCCTTCAAAAAAAATTGTGCAAATGCCCTAGACTTCACAAAACTTTCATCATTAATAAACATCTCAAAGGCTTGGGCAACTCTTGGATCTATATCCTTACCTTTGTAATCAGCAATAGTTAAATCCAAGAAAGGTGTAGGACGATCTTGTGGTTCTCTGATCTCAAAATCTATGGCAGTGAAGTTTACATCCCCTTCTCCACTAATCTTGCTAAGTTGTTCCCTCAAAGATGCTTCATCATCTATCTAGATTGGGGACTAGCTTGGGGAGTATTGTTCTACTTGATAGGAAGAAGACCCTTGTTCTAAATTTTACCTTTTTGCAGCACTAGCTACAAATGGAATTTTTGGTCTTGGCCTTTACTGCAGGGGAGCCTATTGCACATTTTGAACCATCAGATAACCTACTCTTTTCTATATAGTATACTGACCAAGAGCCACCACATTTCTATTGTTTATCCTTCTCTGCACCTCTGCAGCCTTGTCTAGATAAGTCTTGGCATACATGGTCTTCTTCTCATTCATAGCTTGGATTATCATAGCAAAATTATTCATTAATGCTTGGATCTTGGCTCCCCAATATTTTTTATCTTTCAATTGGTCATAATAGGGGTAAAAAACATTAATGAATTCTAGGGTCTTGGTGAATACTATCCACTTCTCCTTTCTCAATTCTTGTTCTTGAAAAGTAAAAACATTCTTGATCACATCCTCCGGATAATAAACTTGTTGCACCATGCAGGAAGCTTTTAATCTTTCTCTTAAGAGGTCATAGAATCCTTCAGGATCAATAAACCTAGCATGAGATTTTGCCATGTTGTATCTATCTAAGAAAAAATTCAAATGCTTCCACCCTTTCCTCACAAAGCCAAAATCATGTACCATAGTAACAATTGGAAAAAAATGTACCCTTCTTAGACAACTCCCTCTCATCTATAGTACCTATTTGCCATAACAGCTTAGCTATTCCTATCTTCAAAGGCACATGAAATGGCAACACATGTGGCTTTCCAAAAGAACCATAGACGCTGATTACTGTTGTGACATTATAAGGGATTATATCCCCCCAATTATGACTAACGAATAGCCCTATTGCATAGTCCTTAGGTTTGACCATTTCTAATAATTCTTGTGGAATCCCAAGGCTATCTTCTCTCAAAAGTAATATAAGCTTTGATGCAAAGTATCTATCAAACCTCACATAACTGGCATCTATAGCTTCTGAAGTCATATCTACACTCCGCAACTACACTGGATTCCTCTCTCCATCGCTAGTTATTTCCAACTCCATACTCTTGGAGAAAAAGGTAAATACCTTATAAAAACATACATACATGAGTGATGAATACCAATAGAAAGGTTTATACACTTTTCCCCATGCTATCCCCACCAAACCATTGTGAATTTCCTTTGCAAGAAAAGTAGAAAAATCTAAAATGGTTCTCATCTCAAATTTAAGAGTTTGTGCCATTACAATGACAATTGAGTCTGGTATTTTCTGGACTTCATCCATTCTAAAAATATTTTAAAGAGGAAAATACAATGCCTGAGCCCTAAGGTTAAAATGCCTTCTTAGTAATGTCTCTAGGGTGTTTACTTTAATCACAGGCAAAATACAAATTTTAGCAACATGCTCCTACAAATGCCCTATTCTTAGGTAAATTCTTTGTGCATCATACCTTGCTTGATGGTCATCCATATCAATAGTTTCATGCACAACATGGTTAGGGTTGAGATTGAAAACCTCTCTGATTAATTCAGAGAAAACCCTAAAAAGATTTACTCTAGCATGGTTTTTTACCCACCCTATAATTGGATCATATTTCATGGCCAAATCCATCAACAAATCACTATCAAAGAAAACTATGGGGACCATTAATTTACCAATGTCAAATTCTCATACATTTCTCATAGGAATGTCCAATTTTCACTTTGAAAACCATTTTCTAAATAACTCTAGACCTCCCATGGAAACTTGGGCATCTCATACCCAGTTTGCCTTGTCTTAGAAACCCTCTACTATGACTACCCTAGGGTGTTTAGGAATCAATTCCCTCCCCTTAGTAAACTCTTTACGTAGAGGCATTTTGAGATTTTAAAATTACCTCACCAAATTCTTACTACTCAGAAGTTTTAAAAGCACTTACCCATGAAATTCTGCTTTACTCTATGAAAATCTTTGCTGCAATCCACTGGTATTTACTGCAAAATATAGCTCTAAAAATTTTCTATGCTCTAATAACCCTTTTTAATTATGTGGTTCAATAATGGCAACGTCATTAATTATATTCAAGCATTGAAATCACACAAATGACTCCTAAACCATATTAACTTCCAGTAGCCATTATCTTTAAGTTGTATGAAAGCTTCAAATCTTATCTGTCAATTTCACTAGATCAGATGGCTTTAAATCAAAAAGGTAGAAAGCTTTATAACATTAAGAATGTGCCCACATGTCGCAGTATCACTTACCCACATTCCTTATATTTCTTGCATCTTAAAAGTGGGGGTAAGTGCTATCTGTTGATCAAGATAAGATCAACAATCAAACAAGTTTATAATTGATAAGGGCCCAATTAGCTGTACTAACCAATAGGAAGTCTCTATGTGAATCCATGCCTCTTGGAAATCTCCATGCAAGCGGGTCCCACATTACATTTGAAAGAAGTGGTGCTTAACATCATCCTTTCCATTTGTCAGGTCGACACAACCCAGCTTTCCCTATGGGATGAGCATCTTCGTCTTGCAGGCATGCATCAGTCATTGATCTTGGAAAGATCAATGGTGACACTAATCAAATCCTACAACTTCTAAAATGTGGATAGTGCTATCACCAGGGACATGTGTCTACATGGTGCATACCCACTTTGTTTAAATCTCTTTCAAGTTTCTAATGCAAGCATGTGCCAACCATCGATCTGATCAGGATCAACGGTAGGTGCAAATTTGAGCTTTAATGTCGCATCATCTAGTTGGACTAATAAAATGACTTGTCTTGACCTTCATAATCTAAACAATCTAACTATTGCATTAATTTTTTGAATTACTATGCCTGTAGCATAAGTATCTCTAGCTAGGCACATTTGACATAATCAAAGTGTGATTCAACATTCTCACCTAATTTTGGCCGCACTGTGACATGCGATGCAAAGGCACATACCCACATTCCTTATTGAACGAGTAGTTTCATAATGTGGGCTTGTGCTAGCCCTTGATCTTTGCAATATCTATGGTTGATAAAATGTCAATCCTATCTAGCAAACAAGATCCTCCATTGGCAAAATTGGTAGTACATATCAGCGATCACCTTACAACTCAACACACCTCAACACACACTAGTGATTCTTAACCCCACCTTGCTACATGTCAAAAACCCACTTGCCCACTTTATTTATCTTTTGTGTGGCTTGAAAATTTGGGCATGCACTGGTGTTTGATTTTACATAGATCAACAGTCATAGAATCATGTGTTCCTAAATTCTAGGTTAGCTGCATTGACGAATAAAATATTTCCCTTCAGTCCAACTCATCTAACACTACTAGGGAAAACATCTTAATGTGACCCTTGGAAATTGTGGGCCCATGTTATCAGACTGTGCTACATGTCCTATTTGTGCTTCCCTACATTATTTAATTCTCAAGCATCTCCTCCTTGTCAGAAAGTGTTAGCCCTTGATTTGAATGAAATCAATGGTTGATATAATCTTGGTAATAAAGAAATATCTATGTTTAATAATTCAACCAATGACATAAAATAAGCACAAAAAGTACTGATAAGTCTGCAAAAGGTTCTAACAACTCACGACTCATCACAAGCTTTGCGGGTTACTACAATTTGTAAAAGGTAAGGGCTACGATTCATCAAAGTGCAAACCACATTATTTAAAAACCTTGCATCTCAACATTGTAGGAATGCAATTCTCATTGATCTGAGCAAGATCAATGGTCACACAAAATTCGCATCCCATAGGACATTTTTGAAAAAATAAATCAAGCAAATTGCAAGCAATGCACATAAAGGTTTAAATAAGATTTTTAATGAAGACATTCTTGCATAAGCCCATCCTTAGGGTAAAAGTAGTATGCCTTAAAATCATTTTTTGAAATATTATGATCAAAGGCTTTCAAAACTAAGGTAAAAAAAAAGGTAAGACATTAGGGTTTTCACAATTAGGGTTTTTCAATGACTTTTTGCTGACACATGTTGAGAATTTAATAAAATTTAAATGTCACAATTACCAGGATATGAACTAGGGTAATGTAAGGATTTGAAAAATACAAGGAACAAGACCCTAATTAGCAAGATAGAAAGACTAAAATTATTTTTCATTAAATTTTTCCAAAAATTACTACATTATGAAAAATTAGACCAATAGTGGCTCTGTCTGGGGATGATAGACTACTTGAGTCTATGCAAGAATTCAGAATCTTTGCGAGAGTAGACCACATACTTGGTACAGGGATGAAAACTTTTTTAGAGAGCATAGAGCAACACATAGAAAGGAAAACAGATTGTACAGGGATATTTACAAGAATTTACAACATATACAAAATGTTCAGGCAAACAAGGAAACCTAAATCTACTGCTCATGGAAAGTAGATAATTCTTAAGAAAAGTACCTCATCAAGAATTGTCCATGAACTGGCAATTCAAGAATATCTCCTGTCAAGTCCTTCAAAAAATATGAATCTTCTCCATTTGCATCACAAATGTTATATGGGCTAAGCCAAATTGGGTCAATTTTTCCATGCTTCCCTTTATCCTCCATTCTAGCATTCCACATCAGTACCATGTCACCTATTTCAAATTTCTTGTCAATAGCTATTATGTGGAAGTCTAGCCTGTATACCATGGACCAAGTCAAATGGAGCATATACAATGGCCCTTTTCACTATAATCTTGTCAGCCCAAAGAGCCAATGGAAATTATGAATCCCAGGCCTTCTTGTTTTCCCCTAAAATTCTTTTGATAATCTTTAGTACACTCTTGTGGCTTGATTCTGCTTGCCCATTTCCTTGAGGATCATAGGGTGGAGATGTATATCCTATAATGCCATAATTGTCTCAATGTTGTTTAAAATGAAATTAATGACTACTTTACTTGTTGTATTTTTAGTGGGGATTACTTCAACCCATTTAGTAAAGTAATCAATAGCAACTAAGATACAAGAGTGTCCACCACTAGATTTTTTTGTAATCTCACCTATAAAATCAATTCCCCATTGTTGAAATGATGCCTACACTTCAACTAGTTTCAATGGTAAGATCCCTGAGAATTTTAACTTTCCACTGAACCTTTGACAAGCATAACAAACCTTTACAAACTCATAGGCATCTCTGAAAAGTGTTGGCCACCAAAAACCAGCCCTAAGAATTTTATGAGCAGTGGTCTTAGCCATATAATGACCACCACATATGCCTTCATGCATATCTTTCAAAATCCTTTTAGATTCACTCTCATCTACAAATTTCAAAAGTACCCTCTCCATACTTCTCCACCATAACTGTCCTTGCACTACAACATACCTTATGGCCTATAACTTCAAAGATCTTTTCTAGTTATCTATCAATCTTGATGGAGATTTTATGTTTCGCAAAAAATGGATTACATCTTTGTACCAATTAGAGGTATCCATATCACAAATATTTTCCCTGTAACTATCATCAAGTTGATTAATTTGGTTTTCATTTAGATTAGCTTCTATCATCAATTTGGCCAAACCTTGACCCCTAACCAATTTGGTAATTTGAATGTCAATATTAAACTCTTGTATCCTATTAATCCATTTACATCTCCTACCAGATACCTCTTGCTGTGCAAAAATATCCTTCGCAACAGTAGTAGGAACAAAAGCAATAACAATAGCTCCCATTAAGTAACACCTAAAAGCCTTGACTCCTTTCACCAATGCATATGCTTGCTTTTCATTTATGTCATACTTGAGTTCTGCTGCCTGCAAGGATTTACTAAAATATAAAATGGGTTGCTCATAACCCTCATCATTTTTCTATAATAGTACTACAACAATAGTGTGAAATGAGGCAAAAGAAAATATATGCATTGGTTTATCATAGTTTGGTTCTTTGAGAACAAGGGCATCCTTAATAGCCTGCTCGATCTTCTGGTTGATGCAATGCTAGGTTCACCATCCCATTTAATCTCAAATCCTTTCTTTATCATCCTTGATATAGACGTACTAATTTTTGAAAAATTAATCACAAATCTCCTAAGAAAATTAATTTGTCCAAAAAATGACTGAATTCCTTTAACATTCTTAGGTTTCTGAATCTTATCTATTGCTTCTACCCTCTCAGGATCAATCCACACTCCATGTTTTCCAACCAAGTGTCCTAATAACCTTCCTTCTATGACACCAAAATGACACTTTGAGGGATTCAAAGAAATACCATACCTGAGGGCTCTAATAAATACTTTCTCTTGATGCATGTAATGATCATTTTTTATCTTTGGAGTAAGCAGTTAAATCATCCTGAAACATAGCTAAAAATTTATCAATAATATCAACAAATGCCACATCCATTGCATGTTGAAAAGTAGCCCTAGCATTAGTAAGCCCAAAAGGCATCCTAACATACACATAAGTACCCCATGGAATGGTAAAAGTAGTCTTAAATTGTTCTGATTCCTTGACAACCACTTGGTTATAACCTAAAAATCCATCCATCATGGACATGAGCTCTAAGCCAATGACCTTTTACAACATGGCCTCCATGTCTGTTAAATCATAATTATCTTTTAGTGAAGATATATTTTGATTCTTGAAATCAACACACAACCTTATATCTCCATTTTTTTTTTCGAACAGGAGCTAAATTGGATACCCAAGAGGAATGCCTGATAGGTTATATAATCCCAGCATCTCTCAACTTGATCAATTCTTCTTGCATCTTGGGAGGTAGGGTAGGATTTATTGGCCTTTGTTTTTGTCTAAATGGCTTAGCATCTGGTTTCAAAGGGATCTCATGCTGAAAAAGATCTTCCCTGTAGGCTTTTAATTCATCATATGACCATGCAAACGCATGTCTATACTTCCTTAGTAGGTGTATCAATTTTTTCCTAATTTTAGAAGGCAATTTCTTACTAATATATACCTTTTTAGGTGTTTCCTAAGTTCCCAAGTTTACCTCCTCTAGATCTTTGGCATTATACTCATTGGTGTTTACTTGTAACCTGTCTTGGTTATCAAAAATAGTTTCTAAAACAACTAGAACCTTTGGGATTTTATTTGTCTTTAACTGCACAACTACTTGCCCAAAAAAAATATCCTTTCCATTTATATTCTCTACATAAGCTACATAATCAATTTATTTTCCTAACAACATGTTCTGACAATTTAGAAATCTCAAAATATCCTTATAATCTTCAAACACTTGCCAATTTTGGACATTATCAGGGATAGAGGGCCTAGTTTGAGTTTCAACTTTGGATATGCCAACGAATGTGACATCATCAGGTTTTATTGCTATATTAGCTAACAAGTCTGGCAGTTTTTTGTTAGTTCTATCCTTCCAAATTATCCCAAATGCATGAGAACATTCAATCATATCTCATACAACATTTCTATACTATTTTAATCTCTTATATTTTGAGACAAGCATTTTTCACTTGGGATACAACCAATTTAGAATCTCCTATAACATGTAAACATTTTATTTCATGCTTATGAACTAGTCTAAGGCCTAATAATAAAGCCTTATATTTTTCTATATTTTTGGTACAAGGGAAACTTAAAGTAAAAGAGAATTTGTATGTTACCCTTGCTGGAGATATCAACAAAGTACCTACACCTACTCCATCTTTGTAGCAAGCACCATCAAAGAACATGGTCCATAAATATTCCTTATCTATTTTTGTATCATCTTCTACTTCCATCTGAGATTTATGCATTTCCTTCTTGAAAATCAAAACCTTTGCTCTAAATGCATTTACATCTGTATCCACAAAGCTTCTCATATCATCCTCAATATCTTCTTCTATCATATATATGCTCTTTGGTTCTCTATTTATTTTTACCAAATTCCCATAAATATTAAAAGTAACAAATGATAGATCACATTGCAAACTTCCTCCCATGGAAAGACTCCATTTTCTAGACAATAGCATACCATACCGAGGTGGAATATCAACAACCGGTACACTCATAGTATGTTCTTTTTCTAGATAGGCTATTAATCTATAAGGTAAGGCATTAATAGTACCTATGATTGTCACTTCTCTTTTATCTGTGGCACAATATCTCCCCTAACTAGTGTAAACCTTCAAACCTAGTTCCCTCATTATTTCAAAAGGCATAACAGTATTGGAAGCACCAAAGTCAATCATACAATTTTTTATGTTTTAAAATTTACTATGATACTCAAGAAGATTGGCTCAACACTTCGCAAATATTCATTAATAAAGCTATCCAAAAACATTTGAGGAATCTGGGATACAACTACTTCAGCTTCTTTTTCTTTCACCTTTTCCTTGCTTCCTTGTTTGGGATCATGAGTTTAACTGCAATCTTGTATTATCTTTACATCAACATTTTCTAACCATGCTGTGGCTTTATTTTTCTATTCAAGGATCCTCAACAATTCAGACAAAGGAACTTTAATAGTTGTCTATGATAGAACATTTAGCATATCTATAGAGGAATACGAGGAATTGTCAATAATCATTTCTCTTTTTTCATGATGTTTACCAGAAACACCTTGATGGTTCTTGTCATTTATAGTGATTACTTTTGATACCATCTCATCATGTTTTTTAGGAAAATTATTTGGGAATTCTAGTTCCTTAGTATTTCCTCCTGTTTTTAGTTCCCACTTTCAACCTGAAGTTTTGACCTTCACAGTAGGAATCTCTTTAGGCTTTACAATTTCCTTTTTACTAGGGTTAGCCCTTTTGATAAATATACTAGCTACCTTACCAATGTCAGCATCCTAAGCCATGTGTTTGGTCTGTACTTGAGCTACCATGCTAGTAACAATATGATCAACCTCTTCTTTGGAGGGCTTCCTTAGTATCACCTCCTCCCTAGTACATTCCATGTTGCATACATTGCCCTCAATGTCACTCTCTTTATTAGAGAATACCTATTGCTACATATGATTTCGAAACTATCTTTGTTCCACTATATCTCTATCAAGATCATCATTGTCATAACGGTCATAATGTGACTCGAACATATTACATCCTACATCGTCACTGGTTTCTTCACATTCTTGATTTTCCTCTACCTCAGTTTAATTTTTAGAAAATGACAAAGCTACTACACAATACTCAAGAGCATGAGGTAACTGACAAACAAAACAACATGCGGGTTCAGTAGTGGGTTTGGGATCATCTACCACATTTATGGAATTTTTGGATAAAGGATCAGGGGTAACCTTGTTACTAGTATTCTTAAGAGGAGGAACATTGGAATGACCATCCCTCCAAGTAGTATTATAAGGGAAATTTTGGAATCTATTCTGTCAACCAAAATTGGACTAATAAGGGACCTTATTTTTAGGGGGATTCCTATCATTTTTTGCTTGGGGAAGATTCAAACCTTTTATAACACTCATGATTTGACTCATCTCACTAGGCTCCTACCTTTTTCCTCCTGTAGATTTATTCTCTTCTTTTCCATTTCCCTTACTCCCAAATAACCTAGGGTCATCTCTTTTATCCTCCACTCTTCCTAAAATTCTCAAATTGTTTTCTATATTGATAGAAATTTTGAAAGCATCTCTCAAAGTCCTAGGATCCTTATCCCTAAGTTGATATGCCATTTTACCATCAAAGGTATTCAAATAAGTAATCATACATACCTTATTATCAACATGCATAGCTTGCATTAGCTTATACATCCTCTTCTAAAACCTAGTATTGAAATCAGTAACAGATTCATTATGCAACTTCTTAATGTTGTTGAACTCACTTAGAATATAACTTGGGTTGTGTTTATCACCATATTGTTCCTTAAAACAATACTCAATGTCTTTCCAATCTATAATGGATGACTCAGGGAGTCTCTTGAACCATTCTCTAGCATCTTTAGTTAATGATTACACAAATAACTTCATGATAACATCTTCAGCCTCAACCTCATAATCACTCATCATGTTAAGAAAATTCATCAAGTGATCCTCATAAGTAATGGAATTATTTCTAGAAAACTTGGGCAATCTTTTCCTCATTTCCTGTGGGATAGGGTTAGGAAAACTACGAATACCTTCAAAGTGTATTTTTCGATAGCCTTCTAACTAAATAGGTCTTCTTTGTAAATCAACCCTAGAAGAATTGACATCATTTCTTTCATTATTGTTAAAAACTTTACTAGTACTAGGATCTACAGTAGATTTATTTGGATCCATTCTCTATGACAAAAAAGACAAGAAAGAAGTAGACAATTTAGCAACATTCTAATTTGAAATAATTGTTCTATCATTATCTTCAAAGAGAAAATACAGATTGCTTTTTGGCATTTTCTAGAAACTTAATTTTGTTATTCGTCTCAGCTATGGCTACCTCATTCTCTACAATTTCCAATTTCTTAGCCAAAGAATCCTTCATTTTTCTAATTCAATGTCAGAAGGTGACAAAGAATCATGAATCTGGGTAGACTTTGTTGGTTCATTTATCCTAATACCAACCTCCTTTTGTTTTCCGTTATCTTGAACACCAACAAAATTTTATAGATCTTGTTTAACCTCTTGGTTCTTATAACTTTTAATTTGTTGTACCACATGACCCTCTTGGTTTAGATTTTGATCCTTTAACAACTTTTTCTTTTGTATTTTAAGTTGTTCCACTTGACCCACAATTTCAGGCTGCCAAGTACTAGCTGCTATCTCATTCTTCCTTTTTAACACAACAATTCTCCTAAGTAATTCTTGCTTTTCTTCATAGGCCTTCATGATCTTTTCCTCCCTTTCATTCAAAAATCCCCTATCAATGGCTTCCTACTCAGCAAGCTGCATTCTCAACATTTCATTCTCATCAAGGTCAGGAATGGTAAACTCAGAACCAGAGGTCTTCTGATCATTAAAAATTTCATGCTCTAAATGTTTTGGTCTTTCCTTTTCAATAGAGTAATTTGACATGAAAGGGTTTGTGCTATGCTGAAAAAGATTGTTACTAGTCCTATACTATAGACTAAGTGCATGTGATTGGATAGCCTTTTCTTGACATATCATTTCAAGAATATTATAGAAATCATCATCATACAAAATAGGATGAGATCTAGGCCCCTTGAAGAAGGATTCCTTTTGAATAGAAATATAGGTATTACTTTCCCTTGCCATTTGCTCCTGGGAATAATTTCCCTTCTGCATCTAGGCTCCTTTCACAGCCTAGTTTTTCTTTCCACTAGGAGGAAGATTAGTTTGTAGCTTAATATTTGGGTTCCTCTTCACATTTTCCCATGTATTTCTTACACTTCCCATGATAATAAACATTTTTATCTTGATATTGGTTAAAACCTTTTTCAGCCGCCACCCACCTAGGGAAGAGTACTGAAATAGTTTTGTTGACCTAACAAAAATTCACGAGCTTATCACAAAAGAAATGGACAAGTAGAAAGCACCCAATTATAATTTTTTTATATATTGTAACTCTTTCTTAGTGGATAAGACACCTTTGCAAGGACTGTATATGTTAGTGTACACTTGTGGAATGGGTTTTTCCCTTCTTCTTTCTTACATGATATCAACTATTTCCATTCTTACATGATATCCTCTTCATAAACTCATGAATTATACTAATTTCTTGAAGCATTTACATAATTCATTGAATTAAAAGCAACAATATAACCAATAGACACCCCATCCAGAATGCATTCAATGAAATGAACATTATCCAAATGATCTCAAAATTGATAAACTCATGAAAAGGAGACAGAAAAATAGTGACATAGATTGGATGTAAATACGATTTTGTATTATCCTTTTATTAATTAATACAAGAACCAATAGAGACTCAATGAAGAACCCATGAATTCATGTTGATACTGTCCTCTCTATTCTACATCAGAAACATACATAACATTAAAAAAAACACAAAAACAAGGTACTATTTCTTTCTCAAAAATACATCTGAAATCGAACCCTCACATTGCCTCGAACCTCTCAGTTTCTTGGGAAACTATTGGATCTATTTCCTTACCTTGGTAATCAGCAACAATTAAATCCAAGCAAGATGTAGGAGGTTCTTGTGGTTCTCCGATCTCCAAATCTGTCGGAGTGACAATTACATCCCCTTCTCCACCAATCTTTCTAAGTTGTTCCCTCAAAGATACTTCATCATCTATTTGGATTGGGGATTGGCTTAGTGAGTATTATTCTTCTTGAGAGGAAGAAGACCCTTGTTCTAACTTTTGTCTTTTTGAAGCACTAGCTTCAGGGGAGCCTGTTGCACATTTTGAACCATCACATAACCTGCTCTTTTCTGCAAAGTATACTGACCAGGAGCCACCAAATTTCTCATATTTATCCTTCTTTTCACCTTTGCAGCCTTATCTAGATAAGTCTTGACATACATGGTCTTCTTCTCATTCATAGCTTGGATTATCATAGAAAAATTATCTATGAATGCTTGTATGTTGGCTCCCCAATATTTTTTATATTTCAATTGGTCATAATGGGGGTGAAAAGCATTGATGAACTCTAGGGTCTTTCTAAATACTATCCACTTCTCCTTTCTCAATTCTTGTTCTTGAAAAGTAAAATCATTCTTGATCAAATCCTCCAGATAGTAAACTTGTTGCACCATGTGGGAAACTTTTACTCTCTCTCTTAATTATAGAATCCTTTAGGATCAATAAACCTAGCATGAGATTTTTCCGTGTTATATCTATCTAAGAATAAATTCAAATGCTTCCACCCTTTCCTCACAAAGCCAAAGTCATGTACCGTAGTAACAATTGGAAAAATATACCCTTCTTAGACAACTCCCTCTCATCTATAGTACCTATTTTCCATAACAGCTTAGCTATTCCTATCTTCAAAGGCACATGAAATGATAGCACATGTGGCTTTCCCAAAGAACCATAGACACTGATTACTGTTGAGACATTATAAGGGATTATATCCCCCTAATTATGACTAACCAATAGCCCTATTGCATAGTCCTTAGGTCTAACCATTTCTAATAATGCTTGTGGAATCCTAGGGCTATCTCCTCTCAAATGTAATCTAAGATTTAATGCAAGGTATCTGTAAAACCTCACATAACTGGCATCTGTAGTTTCTAAAGTCATATCTACACTCCACAACTACACTAGATTCCTCTCTCCATCCCTAGTTATTTCTAGCTCTATACCCTTGGAAAAAAAGGTAAATCCCTTATACAAACATACATACATGAGTAATGGATACCAACAGAAAGGTTTATCCACCTTTCCTCATGCTATCCTCACCAAACCGTTGTGAATCTGCTTTGCAAGAAAAGTAGCAAAATCTAGAGTAGTGCTCATCCCAAATTGAAGAGTTTGAGCCATTACAAGGACTATTGAGCATGGGATTTGCTCAGCTTCATCCATTCCAAAAATCTTGCAAGGAGAAAAATACAATGCCCAAGCCCTAAGGTTAAAATGCTTTCTTAGTAATAGCTCTAGGGTGTTGGATGTAATCAAAGTCAAAGTACCAATTTTAGCAATGTGCTCCTACAGTGGCCCTATTCTTAGGTAAATTCTTTGTGCATCTTACCTTGCTTGAAGGTCATCCATATCAATAGTTTCATGCACAACATGGTTAGGGTTGATATTGAAAACCTCTCTAATTAATTCAAGCCAAACTCTAAAAAGATTTACTCTAGCATGGTTCTTTACCCACCCTATAATTGGATCATATTTCTTGGCCAAATCCATCAACAAATTGCTATCAATGAAAAATGTGGGGATTGTTAATTTACCAATGTCAAACTCCCATACTTTGCTCATAGGAGAGTCTAGTTTTCACTCTCAAAACCATTTTCTAAATAACTCTAGATCTCCCATGGAGACCTAGGCATCTCATACACAGGTAGCCTTGTCATGGAAACCCTCTGCTATGACTACCCTAGGGTGTTTAGGAATCAAATCCCTCCCCTTAGTTACTTCATGTACAGATAAAGGAAATTGTTCCAAAAAGTCATCATGCACAAAGTGCTTTAGAGAATCAGTTTGTCTAGTAAACTCTTTACGTGGAGGCATTTTGAGATTTTAAAATTTCTATCTCACAAAACTCTTACTACTCAAAAGTGTTAAAAGCACTTACCTACAAAATTTTTCTTTACTCTGTGAAAATCTTTGTTGTAATTCACTGGTATTCTCTGGAAAATTTTATGCCCTAGCTCCAAAAAATTTCTATGCTCTAATAACCCTTTGTAATTTTGTACTTCAGTAATGGAAAGGTCATGAATTATATTCAAGCATTGTAATCACAAAAATGAGTCCTGAACCATATTAACTTCTAGTAGTTGTTATCTTCAACTTGTATGAAAAATTCAAATCTTATCCATTGATTTCACTAGATCAAACGACTTTAAATCAAAAAGGTAGCAAGGTTTATAACCTTAAGAATTTGGCCACGTATTGAAATACCGCTTACCCACATTCCTTATATTTCTTGCATCTTAAAATTATGGGTAAGTGCTATTCGTTGATCAAGATAACATGAACGATCATATATTTTGTAATTGAAAAAGACCCATTCAGCTGTACTAACAAATAGGAAGTCCCTATGTGAATCCATGCCTCCTAGAAATCTCCATGAAAGTGAGTCCCACATTACATTTGAAGGATGTGGTGTTGGACATCATCCTTTCTATGTGTCAGGCCGGCACACCCCCGCTTTCCTTATGGGATGAACATTCTTGTGGGCATGTGTCAATCATTGATCTTGGAAAGATCAATGGTGACATTGATCAAATCCTACAAAGCTTCTAAAATGTGGATAGTGCTATCACCATGGACACATGTCTGCATGGTGCATACCCACTTTATTTAAATATCTTTCAAGTTTCTAATGCAAGCATGCACCTTCCATCAATCTGATTAGGATCGATGGTAGGTGCAACTTTGAGCTTTAATGTCGCATCATCCACTTTGACTAATGAAATGACTTCTCTCGACCTTCATAATTTGATAAATCTGACTACTGCATTGATTTCTGGAATTACTGTGCCCATAGCATAAGTACATCCAACTAGGCACATCTGACATAATCAAAGTGTGATTCAACATTCTCACCTAATTTTTTCCCACCATGACACGTGAAGAAAAGGCGCATACCCCCATTTCTTATCGGATGAGTAGTTTCATAATGTAGGCTTCTGCTAGCCCTTGATCTTTGAAATATCTATGGTTGATAAAATGTCAATCCTATTTGGCAAACAAGCTCCTCCATTGGAAAAACTAGTAGTACATATCAACGATCACCTTACAGCTTAGCACATGTTAGCACACACTAGAGATTCTTGACCCCACCTTGCTACATGTCAAAAACCTGCTCGCCCACTTTATTTATCTTTTGTGTGGCTTGAAAATGTGGGCATGCATTGGCCTTTGATCTCACACAGATCAACGGTCATAGAATCATGTGTTCCTAAGTTCCAAGTCAGCTATATTGATGAATAAAATACCTTGAGTCCAACTCATCTAACACTACTAGGGAACACATCTTAATGTCACCCTTGAAAATGGTTGGCCCATGTTGTCAGATTGTGCTACATGTCCTATTTGCACTTCCTCGCATTATTTAACTCTCAAGCATCTCCTTCTTGTGGGAAAGCGCTAGCCCTTGATTTGAATGAAATTAATGGTTGATGAATCATGGTAATAAAGGAATATCTCTATTTAATAATTCAACCAATGACATAAAATAAGCATGAAAAGTACTGATAGGTCTACAAAAGGTTCTAACATCTCATGACTCATCATAAAATTTGCGACTTACTGTGATTTTTAAAAGGTAAGTGCTACATTTCATCAAAGCACAAACCTGCATTATTTAAAATCCTCACATCTCAACATTGTAGGAATGCAATGCTCATTGATCTAAGCAAGATCAATGGTCACACAAAATTTTCATCCCATAAGACATGTTCGAAAAAATAAATCGAGCAACTTGCAAGCAACACACATAAAGGTTTATATAAGATTTTTAATGAAGACATGCTTGCATAAGCCCATCCTTAGGGTAAAAGTAGTATGCCTTAAAATCATTTGTCAGAATGTTGCAATCAAGGGTTTTCAAAACTAAGGTGAAAAAACAAGTAAGACATTAGGGTTTTCACACTTAGGGTTTTTCAATGATTTTTTGCTACCACACCTTGAGAATTTAATAAAATTTAAATGTCACAATTACCAAGATACGAACTAGGGAAATGTAAGGATTTGAAAAATACATGAAACAAAACCCTAATTTGCAAATACAAAGACTCAAATGATTTTTCATTTATTTTTTCCAAAAATTTTTGCATTGTGAAAAATCAAACCAACACTGAGTATAATATTTATAGATGCCAACTTGTAATGAGTGTTGAGTCACTCATGTGCTAAGTTAGTCAAGTGTTGAGTATATATACCATGCCAAGTGATTCAAGTGCCAAGCATGCAGTTGATGCTAAGAAAGTTCAAGTGCTAAGATAGAAGCTAAATTATAGTAAGTGTCGAGCATCAGTATTATCAAGTGTCGAGCATTAGTATTATCAAGTGTCGAGTAACACAAATTGGACCTCGTTGTTTGTGATGGCACAAACAACTATGTAAACCTTTTTTATGTCATCTTATGGATAGATCTCGAAGCTTTGAAGATAAGGATGAATCTATTTGGATTCCCTATGCAATTAACATGCAAACAATCATAAAATTGGAAGGGATTCAGTGGTAAAATGGATGAATCTCAGCTGTAGATTCATACCTAACCCTAAGTCACGAAAGTCTTTATTAGGAAGATGAAGCTCCATAATTCATAGATGAGAATGTAATGTAACATGTGGGAGTGACATGTAAGGGGTGAATTGAACATAAATCTTTCAAGGTGACTTAGAAGAGTGAAAGGATAGCATAATAAATTAATAGAACAAAGGATCAAGGATACAACATTTATATATCAAATTAAAAAGGATCAGGAAGGTCAAAAGTGAGATCTAAAATCAGCAATACAAAGTTGTAAGTTATCAAATCAAACATTTTATTGTTACTTTCTAAAAATTATATCAACAGAAAGAAATCCTTTGGAGTAAAGTTTACTTAATAGTCATTGTGAAATCCTTTAATAGGGTGACATTCCAAATAAATGTTCTAAAAGTCCTTTAACTAGGCACACTTCTAATAGGGTGTTAAAATCCTTTGATAGGGTGGGACTTAATAGTCTCTTGTAGCCTTTAATGGGGTAGGCCTTTCATAAGGCAGGTCATGTTTCATGGTCAACACTTTGTAACCTTAATAGGTGACACTTTATTGTTGCACTAATGAAGAATTGTGGGTGTCATCCCCACCCCAGTTTTACATTCTCATTGTAGGGTTTCTGAATAATCATATCAAGTGTCAAGTGTGTGTATGCTTACATGTTTGATGCATTTTCTTTATATTTCCATTTCAGTTTAATAGATGCATCTAATGAATGGTAAAAAGGTTTTAAGTGCTAAAAGTTTGAACTTCTGTTCCACCCCCCTGCAGAAGTATATATTTCCCATTTTTAATTCCAACAATTGGAAACAGAGCTAAGTTCTCATCAAGAGAATCCTTACATATTAGAGAAAAGATCTTGAGATGGAGGTCTACAAATTGGAAAAGATCATTAAGAATCAAGGAATTGAGATCCAACTCATTCTACATTCACTGGACAAAGCCATAGAGGAATTGTGGAAGTCCTTAAAAACAAGGAAAGAGATTTCTGTTGCAAAGAATGACACATAATACAAAGAGATTGACACCACCAAGTTCTTTGCTAACAATGACTCAAATGAATTTGATGTAGCAATTGCAGATCTGATGGAAAAGAATAGAGCACAAGCGGAAGAAATTAGAAATCTCAAGATAGAGCAAGAATGACAAGCCATGATGTTGTGTGAAGTGACTGAGCAAATGAAAAGAGCCATAAAAGACAAGGTCATGATTGAAGAAGACAAAAGAAACCTAGCCAAAAGACTAGAAGAAAAGTCAACAGAACTTGCTAGAATCTCCAACATGCACTTGGATACCCTAAGCCAGATGATGAATACTCATCATGAGTTGAATGTCAAAGACACTGAGATAATTGCATTAAAGTTGTAGAATGAACAACTACATAATGATCTAAGAAGAGAGAGAGAGAGAGAGAGAGAGAGAGAGAGAGAGAGAGAGAGAGAGAGAGAGAGAGAGAGAGAGAGAGAGAGAGAGATTGTTGAATGTTTTAACAAGCCAAATGAAGCCATCAAGTACTTTGAGCAACTACTAAAATCCCCTAGATCAAACAATGATACATAAGACTACACTAAACAAGCACTATAGAATTATAATCATCCAAGACTGCTGAAGAAAGGAATGACAAAGGTAAGAACTCCAAACCCACTTGTCATTTTTGTTGTAAGAAAGGACATACTGCTAATGTGTGCAGGAACCAGAATGCAAGTTAGTATGTCAAACCTAAGAACATGGGTCACTGTCACAAGTGCAATAAGCAAGGACATTAGGAATATGAATGCAAAACTAGAATCATGCATGCACCAAGATTTGGAGGACACTGTTACAACTATCAAAAGTATGGACATAGAGCCATTGAGTGTAGTTTTAAGTCCATGTGGGCACCAAACAAGTCAGCAAAAGAAAGAATTCATGAACATTTCTATAATTGGGATTACAACTTAAGGAAAAGTTGTCATTACTGTCAAGAGTATGGACACATCCCTGAGAATTGCATTAGAACACACTTCAGTGGCAACTACAATAGATGGTTGAGTCAAGCTACATGCTTTAGTTGTTTGAATACTGGTCACATGAGCAAGCACTTCCCAACAAAGTCAAACACACCTAATTTTGCATCCAAATAAGGAAAAGAAAAATGAGATGTTGAACACACCAGAGGAGAGATGAAAAAAACATGGAAAAAGAGAGATGGAAGTAACACATCAAATGGAGGGATCACTTCACCTAATAGGTCAAGTGTTCACACCTCATCAAACTAAGAAAAAGAGGTATGTGGGACTGATATTTAAAAATGCTTTATCATACATCAGTGCCAAGAGAAGTTAGTACTAAAAATGATAGATTTGCATGAATAAAGATACAAGATAATGAGGAAAGTTGGAGGTCAAATATTGAAGTTTTCACATTACTACCGAGTGTAAAAAGTGCTCTTCAAATGCTGAGTAAAATACTAGTAAGTGTTAACCTATCAGCCAAAGTTAGTTGGAGCTAAGTTAGTAGTAGCTACCAAGTAAGGATAATTTCAATAGCTATTGAGTGATGATAAAATAAATGGATGTTAAGTGAAATTGAAAAAGTGTTAGTGCTAAGATTATAGCTGTACAAGCTCCATGCAATAAATGCGATGTTTTGAAGGGTATAAGGTCAAATTTCACCTTTTTTTGTTGTTATGAATTCAAAGCAAAATTGAGTACAGAAAAGAAGTCATTCACAAGCCAGTTTGAAGCATTTACATGTATCATAGCAAAGATCAAACACTGGTTCATTGATTTTAAAGGTATTCCTCATCTACGGAGCTATGCAATTTTATATTTGTTAAAACCCAATTTCATTGTATGGCATCTAATTTAAATAATTGAAATGAAAAAGAGACTTTTGAATTTCAACTGCTCAACAATGAGGTTAAACAACCCAACTTCAAGGCTATACCAAATATTTCCTACAAGAAAGACTTGTCAGGTGCATTGTCTATAATTCTACCTAAGGTGATAATGGTACAAGATGTAAGAAAATGCTACAATTGCATAGTAGGAGGTATTGGGGACATGGAAATAAGACATGCATATGATAAACTATGTGAAAATAGTGTATTGAAGGAGGAATTCAATATTGTGGAGTGAAAGGGTTTAATACATGCCCTAAAATTCCCAACTGTATTCAAAATAGAGTGGATTAAAATAGTTCTAAGTAGAATTCATGATGGATGTCTATGGTTAGAGGGAGGGAAATTCAAAATTTTGAAGAGAATTTTCCATAAGGTTACTAGTTATCCAACCCTAGATCAGGCTAAGACATTGAGAAGCAACTCGAAAGAGGTGATTGTGAAAAACATAGGTGCTAACTAGAACAAGCATGGAATGACCATTGATATTGTCATAGATCCACTTCTAGTTTTTTCAATAAGGGTCATATCACACAAATTCTATCATTCAAGCAAGCTAAATAGTGTTCCTTGCATAGATGTTGATGTAGGTTACAAGATTGTCAAAAAGGATATTGAAAAACTTAAAATGCAACAGATAATGGAGAATCTTGGAGAAATTAGAAAGTCAAAGAGTGCTCAATGCAAGTTTGAATCAATACTTGCATGTATGTTTTTCTATGTACAAAGTGAGTTGCCATCTTTTGCCAAAGTTGGATGAAAGACAAATAGATCAACACCTATCCAAATCACTAAATATATTTTGCAAATGCAAGAGAATTTTGAATGAATAATGACAAGCTAAATTCAAGATTTCAAGAAATATATGAAATAGAGGTGGAGGATTCCTATTGCTTTTGTTGAGCAATACTGCAATGACATATGCTTCCTTGTAGATATTGATTATACTTACATCCAGGATTTTGTACCTAGGATTAGATGGCTAAGGCTTCTAGGCTACGAAATTAATGTTGATGAAGCCTTAGGTGCCATCACTACAATCTTTGCTGAAGAAGTTGAAAAAAGTGCCAAGATATTTGGAAATTATGTTGTTGTGAAGTCAAAGGTTGAGATAGAACTAAAGACAACCTCTACTTTGAAAAAGTAGGACAAAATGGTAAAGAAACTTAAGGTCAAGTTTGGAGAAGGTGGAGGTGATGATGAAGAAGAAGGTGATGAATAAGATGAAGAGGAAGAAGAGGCACAAGGTCAAGAACCTTTAGCTTTGGTCCAAGGCATGGGTGAGGATGAATAAGAGGAAGGTGTCAAGGAAGAAGAAGTCAAGGAAGGACCAGTAAAGCAAAAACTTAAAAAGAGGAAGGCTAATGCACAACTTGCAGCCAAACCAAAAGTAAAAAGGGCTACCAAGCCAAGCATGGTAAAGATAACTGCTCCAACAACAAGGGCTAGTACAAGGGCCACTACTCAAAAGGCCAAATATCAGGAAAGGGAGAAAACAAAAGAAACTAAATAGAAGAACCCAATTCAAAAGAAACAAAGAAGAAAATACATTGCATAGCCCATAACAAATGACAAAAAGATAGAGTCAAAAGATACAAGTTAGTTTAGGGATGTAATTCATGCACCTAAATCTAATCTTAAGAATACATGTGATAATGTTAAGGATAATGCAGACATGACAGGCTTGAAGAAAATTGATTTTGAAAAACTTAGTAGAGAAGAGAAAAATAAGGTAGAAGAATCAGGATATGCCATGATGTCTAAATTCAAGAATACTCCATTTGAATTAGACAACACAATGCCCAAGGAGGTATACACCATTGTAGAAAATAAGTGCAGTTATTTCTTAAAATTGGAAAAGGAAATAAGGGAATCAACCCTAGCCCAAGTGATGCTTGAACTAAAAAAAGGGAAAGTTATCAACACCAATAAGAAATATGGTAGCATTTTTGCACCTAAATATAGGGCATTCAGTATACTCCTGAACAACATTAAAGATGTTGTAAAGAAATCCACTCAAAATGTGGAAATTTTTATATGGATTGAAAACTATCAAAGCAAGAGAAGACGATCCCTTTGATGGAAGAAATGATGGAAATGAAGAGGAGGAAAAGGAAGACGAGATAGAAAAAGAAAACTAAGACACCACTATGGAGGAGACACAAAAGAAAATAGATGAAATGGCCACAAATAAAGAGCAGCAAATAGAACAAAGTGTGTAAGACACACAAATGCCAACCATGAGAACTCCACATGATAAAAGCACACCTAAAAAGACTATAATAGTAAATGATTTTTGTGATATCTCACCTTAGAACATCAATCCATTAATTGCAGAGGACCTAAAGAAAATCCTTGACCAATCCACACTACAAGCCAGATTGTGTGAGAATCTTGCATCGGTTAGTGTTGAAGAGCTTTAGAAGGTCGTAGCTAATATAACAAGGGATAAGGTGAATACACAAGAACCACATTCTTCCATCCCTCCAACTACTAGTGCTCAATCTCTAGTGTAAACATCAGATGATACATCTGCAAAGCCTAACACTACTGTAAAAGTTGTCATGGTTGAACAACAAACTGACATTACTCAAGAGGATAAAGGTTCAAAAGCACAAATAGGATAGGTAGAGATATCTATACCTGATACACAAACAAAAGGAGTAGGTTAGATAATAGTAATTGACCAAAGTAGAACTGATGAAAAGAATATACCAAAGGTGAAGAAGAAAGAAGCCATACAAATATTGGTAAATCTACCAACATTTGGTTCTCCTAGAAAAGTCCTTCAAAGACCAAGCACTGATTTAATACCATTACATATTTCAGCACCAGGATCCAACTCAACCAAGGTATCCAAGGTATTTCACTATGGAGATGCAATTTTAGATGAAGAAATACTGATACCTATATATGACTATGCAGCCATGACACTAGAGTGAATAGGCATAACGCAAGAAGCCTTAGAAAAAAAGAAACAAAAAGAAATACTCAAAAAGGAGTATAAAAAAAAGGCAAGCATTACAAGATATTCAAGACATATTTTTAGATGCTTTTAGCTTGTAAACACCTGATGAATCAAAACCAACATTAGAAAAATTATCAAAAATTGTGGAATAGGTGAATAATGAAGATCAGGAAACCAATGTAAAACTTAAGGAATGGTCTGAGAGAAAATTTCAAGGAAAAGTCAATGAGAAAAAATCTAGTGATATAGCACTCTCACAAGTTGAATTTTCTACTAAATTTAAGAAAGTAAAGAAGGTACTTGAGAACATATTCTCAATGTACACAAAATTGTGTGATCCCACACTCTTCACATAGGAAATAAGCCATAAAATTCTAAGTCTGGAGAATAATTTGAAACTATTAGGTATGCAGTTACCTAAGAACCTAGCTCAAAGTGAGAAGCATTTCCATTCATTTCTTCCAACACAAAGTCGACTAGCTATGTTAATAGCAGAAGAGGCTAATATAAGAGCCAAGTTGATTAACATTCAAGCCTTCCTTATACTTCATATGGAGACACTCCACAAGGAACTAGGCTATGCAGAAATGATGTTAAAGAAATATCCTATTCTTTCAACATTAGATGGACTAGTTCACCTTGCAATAGAGATAGCCATCCAAAAAAAATCATTGGATGTTGCATTAGACAACTGGGATGTTGCTCTAAAGATTATAATGGAAGTCGATAAGAACTTTTTGGACAAATACACAATCTATATATAGACCCTTTGACATAAGTGTCAAAAAGGGGGAGATAAAGAGTAAGGGGGAGATTAATATGCAAGGGGGAGATAAAGAGTAAGAGGGAGAGAAAAAAAAGGGGGAGCAAACAGAAAAAGAGAAGAAATAGAGTATATATTAGATAAAGAGTATTAGTATTTTTGAAGCTAAAGAGTATTAGCAAGAGATAAATCTATGGAGAATAGATTTTGGATATAGAATAGGAACATTAACTTAGGTAGACTTACAAAAATTTTAGGTATATAAGTCTATTACAAAAACTTGAATTTTTTTGAATTTTTGTATATATATGTCAAGTTGTGAATGTATTATACTCAAGGAGATTTGATTTTTTGTGCACAGTTAACTATTTTTTACACTCATGTCAAAGGAGGAAATTGTTGATCTCAAATTGGTTTTAATAATTAAGTGTCAATAGACTTAAGATATTTACTAAATTCATGTTGAGCTAGTGATACATGTCGAGTATAATATGTATAAATGTCAAGTTGCAAAGAGTGCCAAGTCACTACTAAAGTGTCGAGAAGATAGACCATGCCAAGTGATTCATTTCCAAGCATACAATTGATTCTGTGCAAATTTAGGTGCTGAGCCAAAAGAAACATTACAATAAGTGTCAAGCATCTGTATTATTAAGTGTTGAGCATTGGTATTATAGAGTGTCAAGTAACACAAATTGGACCTAGTTGTTTGTGATGGCACAAACAACTATGTAAACTATTTTTTTGCCGACCTATCGATAGATCTTGAAGCTTTGGAGATAAGGAAAAATCTATTTGGATTCCCTATGCAATCAGCATGCAACCTATCAGAAAATTGGAAGGGATTAAGTGAAAAAATGGATGAATCTCAGCCATAGATTCATACTTGACCCTAAGCCACTAAAATATTTATAAGAAAGAAAAAGCCACATAATTCATAGATGAGAATGTAATGTAACATGTGCAAGTGAAGTGTAAAGGATGAATTGATCAAAAAGCTTTCATGGTGACTTGGAAGAGTGAAAGGATAGAAGAATCAATTAGCAAAAAAAAAGATCGAGGATACAAAATTTACATATTAGATCATAAAGGATTAGGAAAGTCAAATTTGAGATTTGAAATCAGCAATACAATGTTGTAAGTTATCAAATCCAACATTCTACTATTACTTTCAAACAACTATATCAATAAAGTGAAATCCTTTTGACTAAGCTTGTCTTAATAGCCATTGCAAAATCCTTTAATAGGGTGACATTCCAAGTGAATGTTCTAAAATTCCTTTAACCAAGGACACTTCTAATGGGATGTAAAAATTCTTTATCAGGGTGGGACTTAATAGTCTCTTGTAGCCTTTAACATAGCAGGCCTTTCACAGGGTAGATCATGTTTCATGGTCAACACTTTGTAACCTTAACAAGGGACTCTTTAATGCTATAGTAGTGAAGAATTGTAGGTATCATCCCCACCCCAGTTTTACCTTCTCATTGGATGATTTCTAGGTAATCATATCACGTGTCAAGTGTGTGTGTGCTTACATGTTTGATGCATTTTCTTTACATTTTCATTTCAGATTATCACATACATCTAATGAAAGGTAAAAAGGTTTTAAGTGCTAAAATTTTGAATTTCAAATTCAAACCCCCCCCCCCCCCCCCACCCCCCAGAAGTATATGTTTCCCATTTTTAATTACAACATCAACAAAATCAGATTTTCATAGGTTTTAAGCAAGAAAACTTCTTGAAGAGTTTCTATGATGGACAAAAACTAGATCCAAAAAAGATCCATCTGTATTTGCTTGGAACCTTGCAAAAGATATATGAAGAAGATGGTAGAGATAATCCTTTTTTCTCTTAGAAGCCAAAATCATTTTCAAAAAGAAGTTCCACATGCTATTATATGGAATACTTTAATTAGAAGGATGATTCATGTGAATCTAGGATGGAAAATGGTGGTCATAAAAGTGGCCCAATGCCAACACCTTTTGCTCATCAAAATCATAATTTCATTGATCCTAATCAGGTTCAGTTTTTTAAAAGCTTCTATTACAATGCATGCCTAGATCCTGACAAAGTCCACCCTTATTTACTTCAAACACTACAAAACTTGAGAAAGAAGACACATGCAAGAATTATTTCGTTGGTAACAGAATATCTCCCAATCCAAATGTTAGAAAGGAGTCATCTAGATCTGCATGCATTAAAGGTCATTGTGATTTTATGTCTAATGAATGAGATGGTTAGGAAATGAAGTTTATAAAAGAAGAAGGGTCTGCTAATGTGTTAGGATATCACTATGAATATATGAAAACCCTAGAGAATGTATTTATTCATTTCAATCCTAATGAGAAAGTAAAAGAGATATCAAATTTTTCTTAGCGAACTACATAACATATGATTAAAACTGAGGGAAATATGGATCAAGGTGAATTTCATACCACTTTTATTCCTACTTGGTGCCTCAATTCTTCATATGATGGCTTCCTCTATGGAGAAGACCTTCCTACTTGTACACCCCTAATAATTAATGATGAGAACTTTATTGCTGAAGTTAATTCTTTTAAATATTGTTCAGAATACTCTACCATTACCAATGATGAAGAAATAATCTTAAGTGAAGTATTGTAGACATCTCCATTAACTCCTGAGATTGAAGTCTTTACTTTTGAGGATGTTGAGGAGTTTTTAGAAAATGGTATGATCATCACAAGAGTAGAAGATCATTTTCAAGAGAAAGATGATGAGTTGACAAGAAATCCTTTTCAAGGTTACATGCAAGTGGAATATGATTCTTTCCCATTTTGTGAAGATGGTCATCAGGAAGAATCCATAAACAAAGTTTGTGAAAACATTGATGAAAATTTAACAATAGGTACGATGGAAATGAGAATTAATGATAGGATTCAACTAAGAGAAGATGTTACATAAAGTTCTCACTCTTCCTCATGATTGAAACCTAAATTTGAAGCATTCAAGTTCAGAAGTGGAGACTACAATGAAGAAAACATTGTGATGGTATCTCAAACTAGACGAGTACTTGGCCTTGAAGAAATGTGTTGTGATCTAAAGATTGAAAAATGTGAAGATGAAGGCATAGATGATTATTCTTTTTTAAAAGAATTCCCCTTACATAAATATCAATTGATGATCAATTCTCATGATCAAATAGACTCATTAGAGGATGTGCACACCAAAATGGAAAAGATGGTTGTTTCTTCTTTGAGTGATCTAATAGGGGAAGAGGAAGAAATACATCATGGGAAGATCCAATATGACAAGGATGTGCATTCATATTGGAATAATTTCATAGAGAATACAAAAATTATCATCCCCATGGAAAAGAAAGATTGTCTAGTGTTAGAAATAAGTTTAGGAATTCATGATGACCAATCACTAGAATTTCAAGTAGAGGAATTGTCAAGCAAAGAAAAGCATCATAAATACATTCAAAAATTCAACTCTTTCAAAATGAAGTCATCATTGACATGCAACATCAAGTAGATTTTTTTTAGAAGTCAAAGATTTTTTATGAAGCTTGTTTATTTGGATACTTTACTTTCTCCAAAGATGTGGGGCATGCTAGGAATCTCAAAGTTATAATTTAAGAAGTGCACTTATATTTGAACCCATGGAAGCTTGAGATTTTTCACATGTTGGCACACCATGGTATTTATTATCTCCAACAACTGAATGGGTTTGCATGATTATACATCTTCTCACTGGACGTAGGGAAACCTGCCTTATACATAATCTAGTTAGGAGTTTTATTATGTTTTTTTTCTTATGCCTTGTCTTCCTTTTAGCTGTCTTATTTTTGGTGTAATTTTTCCACTTTGTAAAGTGGTTCCTCATGTGACTCTATAGCCTAATGGATAAGGCACTATTCTAGTTATTCTAGATTCAAGCTTCATCCTTGTTAGTCCTTCTCCCCAAATACAACCAACTGTTTCCCAGATATCAAAAATTGCTCTAAATTTTCAAAATTATTGTCATGTCAAACTATGGTTATTCCTTAAGGATATACCTCTTTCTAAAATTTAAATGATTTCTTCCCCTAAATATTTCTAATCATTGTTACCTTTTGAATATCTTTGGCTCGTTCCTATCTCCATCCAACACTTTGGATTTTTGAAATTTGGTTCCTAAGTTTGAAGTTATCAAAGATTAATGAAGCTTCCCAAAACATGTGTTTCATTTCAAAATCTTAACCTCTCCATTAGAAAGGTTAAGATATGTTTCTAAAATATGTATTTTCATTTCAGTACTAATATGGAGGAGACCTTCCTACTTCTCCACCACTAATAATTAATGATGAGAACTTTATTGCTGAAGTTAATTCTTTAGAATATTGTTCACAATATTCTACCATTACCACTGATGAAGAAATAATCTTAAGTAAAGTATTGTAGACATCTCCATTAACTCTTGAGATTGAAGTCTTTACTTTTGAGGATGTTGAAGAGTTTTTAGAAAATGGTATGATCATCAAAAGAGTAGAAGATCATTTTCAAGAGAAAGATGATGAGTTAACAAGAAATCCTTTTCAAGGTTACACGGAAGTTGAATATGAAGCTTTCCTATTTTGTGAAGATGTTCATCAAGAAGAATCCATGAACCAAGTTTGTGAAAACATTGATGAAAATTTAACAATAGGTACGATGGAAATGAGAATTAATGATAGGATTCAAGTAAGAGAAGATGACACATCAAGTTCTCACTCTTCCTCATGATTGAAACCTAAATTTGAAGCATTCAAGTTCACAAGTGGAGACTACAATGAAGAAAACATTGTGACGGTATCTCAAACTAGACGAGTACTTGGCCTTGAAGAAATTTGTTGTGATCTAAAGATTGAAAAATGTGAAGATGAAGGCATAGATGATTATTCTATTTTAAAAGAATTCCCCTTACATAAATATCAATTGATGATCAATTCTCATGATCAAATAGACTCATTAGAGGATGTGCACACCAAAATAGAAACGATGGTTGTTTCTTCTTTGAGTGATCTAATAGGAGAAGAGGCAGAAATACATCATGGGAAGATCCACTTTGACAAGGATGTGCATTCACATTGAAATAATTTCATAGAGAATACAAACATTATCATCCCCATGGAAAATAAAGAGAGTCTAGTGTTAGAAATAAGTTTAGGAATTCATGATGACCAATCATTGGAATTTCAAGTAGAGGAATTGTCAAGTAAATAAAAGTATCATAAATACATTCAAAAATTAAACTCTTTAAAAATGAAGTTATCATTGACATGCAACATCAAGTAGAGTTGTTTTAGAGGTCAAATATTTTTTATGAAGCTTGTTTATTTGGATACTTTACTTTCTGCAAAGATGTGGGGCATGCTAGGAATCTCAAAGTTATAATTTAAGAAGTGCACTTATATTTGAACCCATGGAAGCTTGAGATTTTTCACATGTTGGCACAACATGGTATTTATTATCTGCAACCAGTGAATTTTTTGCATGATTATACCTCTTCTCACTGGAGGTAGGGAAACCTGCCTTATACATGATCTAGTTAGGAGTTTTATTATGTTTTTTTTTTAATGCCTAGTCTTCCTTTTAGCTGTCCTATTTTTAGTGTCATTTTTCCACATTGTAAAGTGGTTCCTCATGTGACTCTATAGCCTAATGGATAAGGCACTATTCTAGTTATTCTAGATTCAAGCTTCATCCTTGTTAGTCCTTCTCCCCAAATACAACCAATTGTTGCCTCGATATCAAAAATTGCTCCAAATTTTCAAAATCATTGTCATGTCAAACTATGGTTATTCCTTAAGGATATACCTCTTTCTAAAATTTAAATGATTTCTTCCCCTCAATATTTCTAATCACTTTTACCTTTTGAATATCTTTGGCTCGTTCCTATCTCCACCCAACACTTTGGATTTTTGAAATTTGGTTCCTAAGTTTGAAGTTATCAAAGGTTAATGAAGCATCCCAAAACATGTATTTCATTTCAAAATCTTAACCTCTCCATTAGAAAGGTTAAGATACGTTTCTAAAATATGTATTTTCATTTCAGTCATTAACCATTAACCTCATCTGAAATGGTTAAGTTTTGGGCTCCAAAACACATATTTCAATTTGAAATCTTAATCTCTCCACTTTCTTTTTTAAAGAAACGGTTAAGATAAGTTTAAAAAATCAACCTCTAATCCAAAAAGCTTAAGAGTGGAGTTCAAAACACATATTTTGGAGACAGTTATTAACGTCCTTGTTCAATTGATAATGGTTAATTAATCATCAACTATACCAACAACCATAAAAATTTAGCTAAACACGAGCTGCTAGTCATTCATGAAAAATTGAATCCTAGAGAGGTTTTTTTATTATAGAATAAAGTATACCTCAATCATACCTCTATTTTTAATAGAAATCACATCAAATGTACTTTAACCATGAATTCAAAATGGTGAGTTGAAGATTATAACAATTTCTACCAAGGTAAAATTGTTTGAAAGACAACGACTTATTTGATAAAGCACTCAGATTGGAGCTTTGAAAGTGTAATTGGAAGACACTTTGTAGAATAATAAATAATGAAAGCAATCTGGGAGTGCTAACCAAGCATGTGATTTGTTTGATAGGATACCCCTCTACTAGTTCACAACCGCTAATGCAGTGATGGAAGATGGAAAGTATTAAGTTTTTGACCAAATGTGTCTAAGGAATGCCCATCATTTCTTTCTTTCAAAGAATCAGAATACATCAAAGATGTATGATATTAGCTTAAGCATACCATCTCCAATGTTTAGCCTACAAAGACACTGATTGGAATTGGAGAGTTGGTGATTCATTCTCTCAATGGGTCCAACACTCGAACATTTGAGGCATGCTCAAAACATTGGCTTGGCTTTGAGATCGTCAAACTACTGATAGAGAAATTCCAATCCAAATTTTGAAGATGACTTTGAATGTTGATAGAGCATGGGATAATAGTGTGAATCAATAGTTTAACATAATCTATTGGGACCAGTGGATTGAAGGGAGTTTCCCAACTATCTAACAAATTATCCATCCTTTAATGCATTAGTTTTATGATGAGAACTCATCAAACAAGCATAGATAAATCACGGATATAAGACTCCTTTTTAATTGCCAAATTCCATGAAGAAATGTACATCCTATACTCATGTTGACCAAAGCCATCCAAATCAATAGAAATACATATAAAATATTAGGGCAAGTGCATGGTATTTGTTTGATATAATATCGGTCTGTATATGATCGCCTCAAGGAATTTGCTAGAAAAGTTGGAAGTCTCTACAAACATATGGAATAACTCACACTTGTCTCTAGCTAGAAGTTATCACACAAAGTTATAAGATTGGATACTTGTATCATCAACGAAGTTGGTGTTCCCTACATTGGGGAATCATCTTCAACATTTCAAAATCTTGAGCATTGGCATCAATAAGTAGCATTTGCAAACAATTTCCAGGGTGTGTGATAAATTTCTACATTTGTTAAAGCCTCTAAGGCTAAGAATCACAATAATGAGTGTGGTAGAATACTTTGAATATTTGTCACAAGGTGGATAGGTTAACAGGACATTTTATTGACTAATCTAACCAATAAAAAGGAAAGTTAATTGTTTGATAAAATGTGTGTGCATCAACCTGATTAGTAAAAAAGCAATTGAACTATTTGATATAATGTCCATTGATTTCTCCCAGAGAGGGCTTTTTATTACAGAGTAAATTATGCCTCAATTGTACCTCTATTTTTCATAGAAATCAGACCAAATGTGCTTTAAGCATGAATTTGAAATGGTGAGTTAAAGATTATAACAATTTTTGCCAAGTTAAAACCATTTGAAAGAAAATGACTTATTTGATAAAGCACTCAGATTGGAGCTTTGAAAGTGTCATTGGTAGACACTTATTGGAATAATAAATAATGAAAGAAATGTGGGAGTGCGAACCAAGCATGTGATTTGTTTGATAAGATACCCTTCTACTATCCTATAGCCTGTAATGCATTGATGGAAGATTATAAGTATTAAATTTTTCACCAAATGTGTCCAATGAATGCCAATCATTTCTTTCCTTTAGAAAAATCAAAGATAGATTTAGAATACATGGAAGACATATGGTATTAGCTTACGCATACCATTTCCAATGTTTAGCCTGCAAAGGCACTAAATGGAATTTGTTGGCAAAGCTAGAAGTCTCTCCAAGCATATGGAATAACCCACACTTGTCTCTACCTCAAAGTTATCACACAGAGTTATAAGATTGGATACCCATATCAACAATGAATTTGGTTTTCTCTACATTGGGGAATCATCTTCAACATTTCACACTCCCAAGTATTAGCATCAATGAGTGGCATATGCAAACAATTTCAAGGGTGTGTGATAAATTTCTACATTTGTTAAAGCCTCTAAGGCTAAGAATCACAATATTGAGTGTGACAAAATGCTTTGAATCTTTGTGCCAAGCTGGATAGTTTGACAAGACATTTTATTGACTAATCTAACCAATAACAAGGAATATTAACCATTTGATAAAATGTGTGTGCATCAACCCAATTAGTAACAAAGCATGGGAACTGTTTGATATAGTGTCCATTGACTAGGTCAAGAATAACAAGGTGTCACCTCTAGTTCAGGATTGTGCATGGTTTAAAAGAGAATATTGTCAATATTGGAAGCATAAATATAAAAAAATTAAACATCTCACTCAATGCCTCAAGCTTAGAAGCTATTTAAGTAAATGGAAAGCTTTCGAATTGGTTTGAACATGCAAATGTGAGAGGAGATAGGTGGAAATATCAATGGACTCTAGAGAGGTACATGCAAAGTTTTGTAATAGACAATATTTAAGAAAATGGTATTTTATCAAAGTCTTTTTAAATGATCACCAAAAAATTTGGAGGGAGCCATCACATTCAAATTTACATAGTCAAAGATCAATACCAAACCATCACCTCAATATATTGGCAGGTTGTGAGTTCATCCACACAATGCATTTAATTAAGCTGAAGGACATGCACTCAATCTATTTGATGAAGTGTCTCTTAAATATCTAAGACAGAAATGAAGCTCAAGCTCTTTATTTTGGAAAATCAAGAACGTCTTCCTAAAATCAGCCACATATTTCACATTGGTGGAGAACATTTGGAAAGCCAACCCTTCCAAACATTTGATCGTGATTGTTCCATGATTAGAATAAAAGGTTTAAGGCATCCGATAATGGGGTTCAATGTATTGCAGAAAATTTTCAATGATTTGTTCCTTCATTCCTATCTGTACATAGATTTTGAAGCCATAATAAGGCTCTCTAAAATGCCTTATCCTTCATATGATGTAATGGTTTTAACCTTCTATCTCTATAACTAGTGACTTCTATCATTTTTGAGTTAATTTTATAGAGGTTAATTAACCTCACCCAAATCACATATTTTGAAGGTAGTTATTAACCATGAAGGAGTAGTTTCTAACATCCATGTCTATACAAGGAGTCATTTTTGGCTTTCTAAAGGGACTTTTTGGACTTTTTAAGAGAACACTTAGGTCAGAATTTTGGTGATTATATAATATTTGGAAAGTGTGTACAAATTTTATCTTTGTAATTGAAAATTCCTCTTAGGTTCTTAGTCCAAGAAAATAAAAGAAAATGTTATTTGAGTTCTCTTCTTTCAAAATCTAAATTGTTAAAAATGTTGAAACTCCTTGCAGTGAGGATTTTCATGGTATTGTGCAGATGTTTATGAATCTTTGGATCAACATTGTACTAGTGGTAACTCTCAAGCATAGATCTTGATTATTGTTGTTAGCAGTTTAAGTTAGTCAAAAAAAGCTCTAAAGTTGTGTCATGCATTCATCATCAATGGTACCACTTTTCACAAAAACTTATAAAACAAACTTTAAAAACAAACTTAAAAAGCGTAAGGTGCACAAAAGTGCACTTAATTAGGTGCTCTACCATGCACCCTTAAACAATAAAATATTTTATGCCTAAACAAGTATAGGGTGTGCATCAGCGCACCGCATGAGGTGCACTGATGTGCACCCCAACATTGAAAAAACTTTTCTAAGTTTAAAGGCACACCAAGCACATCTTTGCGGTGCATCAGGTGTGCCTTTTTTGCAATCAAGGATTGAAATTAGGTTTTTTGGTGTTTTTAAGTCATTAGGTATTTGGGTTGTATTTTTGTCATCATTAAGGTTTGCTTAAAGTTTGGTTTTTTTCTTTCTAGACTAATGTTTACTTCTTTGTGTAGATAAAAAAGGCATCCTTAACTTGTTGGGGTCATAAATTTTGACCTAGAGTTCAGAATTCAAAACCATTTACACCATTGGAAAGAAGAACTAAAAATCTAATTTCAATCCCTAAAATAGTGAGTCTTTGGATGCCTAGTTTTAGGAACTAATGAAAGTTTAAACTTGAAATTTTGAGCAGAAGACCTCCGAAAAAGCCAGTTAAAAATACCTAGAAAACCTTGTGAAATTTTTTCGAACATTTCATTGTTTTGGATAATCTGGATCACCTAGTCCCTCACTAGGAAGGATAAGATAGTTGGAGATAAGAAAAAGATAAAAGATAAAAGATAAAGAGGTTGGACACATGAACTAGAATAGGTTCCTCATCTTACTCAATTATTACATACAAGATTCAAAATAGGTGCCTTTGAAATGTATGAAAGTGTTTGGCAATAAAGAGGGTATAAATCATCAAAGGGATCAAAATAAGTACACTAGAGTGCTCCCAAAAATCGTTTGAGAAAAAATCCAAAAAAAAATTCATGTTGGTGCATAGGTGCATTACTATGCTAGGTGCACAGGTGCACTAGGTGTGTAAGAGCACTTTTTCAATTGCGTTCTAGAAGATTTTGAAGAATTCAAGAGGTGTGTTATTGTACCAGGTGTGCTAGGTGTCTAGGTGCACTTTTTCAATTATGTTCTGGAATATTATGAAGAATTTAGAGGTGTGCTAAGTGCACATGTGCACACTTTCAATTGTGTTTTGGAATATTTTAAAGAATTCAGAGGTGGGCTACTATACTAGGTTTGCAGGTGTGCTAGGTGCATAGTTGTGCTTTTTCAATTGTGTTCTAGAAGATTCTGAAGAATTCAGAAGTGCACCAATAGTTAACTTCCAGTTCTAAGTTTAAATATTTTTCATGCATTAAAAATTCATTCTGATAGTATTTTAACTCCTATAGACACCTAGTAAAGAAAGATACTTTGTTTTTGGTACTTCCAAACACTCCTACATTGATTAATGTCTCTCTCTTTCTTATTTTCTCATGTTTTCTTTGTTTTAAGACATGTAAGGGCTCATGCATCAAATTAATGATATAAAAATGGATGTATTCCTACTAAGCACCAATTACATAGTTAGTTTGTACATAAATAGATTTTTTTTATTAGTTTACAAGCATATGATTGCATAAAGATATCGCTAAATCTCGACACAAAGTAAGGTTAAGTTTTCTTATAAATTTAGGAATGTAAAATGTATTCCAGGCCACCATTATTTTGATGCAATAATATATCTTGTTAGTGCTCACATTTGGAGTGTAGTGATTCTTGCCTAAGTATATTATATTTTGTGAATGTATGTTCATGAAGTGTAATTGAGCCAATAGTTTATTGTGTTGTTTCTGGTCATGTGATCTTTTAATTCTGGTGTTTGCTACGAGTCTACAAATTCCATGACCTACTTAATTTGAGAATAGATCACCATTTATTCCTCCATAGCTTTTCATCTTGCATGAGCACACTTTTTGTGGCCTAACAATTTGATGAAAATTGTAACATCTTATGGTTACTGAATTCCCATCGATGATTGCATCAGTACAACTCTTTTCAAAGGCTTCACTCACAGATGCATTGTTTTTGTGGCTTATGTCTGTTAGGATTTTACTTTCATGTTATTTTCTTAAACTTCTTGTTACCTTATCTTTTCTATTTGGTTTGCTAACCCCTATTTAAATTAGAAATTCATATAGTTGCATTGTTAGATTATATTCATCAAAAAAATATAAAATAATAAAATACATCTCTATTTTGTGGTTAATTTTGAAACAGCAAGCAAATTGATCATTTGATCTAAAATTGGATCAAACTAGCAAAGGCCTCCTCATGAAGAAACACGTATATCTTCAACTGAGTTGATTCTAGTAGGTTGCAAGATCACCCAAAACCTTGGAGTTGATCCTACATCAGCTTTTCAAGAGAGGAGTTCGAAAGGATTCTTATCATTAAGCATCATGTAAAATGACATCTCAACAAAAAAGGTACTAGAACGAGGGCCTGAAAACTATTCAGCTCAAAAAACTTAAGTCATTGTTTGAAAATTCTGCAACTCTCAGAAGTTTACAATTATTTCTGTGAATTTTTAGCTTGTGCGCAGGTGGGCCAATTGCACAGGTGTGCTATTTTCAAAAAGTGTGCTTCTTCAAAGGTGCGCTTTTCTAGAATAAACATAAGTTCCTAGAACTCAGTCACTTTCACAAGAATCATAGCGATAAAGGGATACTGAGAACTCCACCCATTCACATTACACATTCCATCATCATCATCATTTGCTTTATATTCTACTTCACACATTCCCATCATTATGCACCATGTCCTTCTTCAATGCCTAAAGTTCACCTTTGAATCTAACTGGACCATTACATAACTTGCCAAAAAAATTTGAAAAGTTTTTCCCATGGTTGATCTATGGAGAATTACAAACAATAGAAGATCATATTAAAATTTTCAAGGATATTTGTAATTGAAACTAGATTCAGCATATGGATGTGGTATGTCACCTTTTCCCATACACTTTGGGGGAAATGGCATTCAATTGGTACCTCAATCTACCACTAGCATCAATAAGGGATTTGAACTCTTTTGATATCAAGTTTTTGGAACAATTCAAGATCTATATTCAAGTAAGTGATGGAATTGTAGAAGATCTTGAGGTTGGTGAGATTTTTGATCAAAAAGTTATCAAGAAGAAGATACCAATTCTTCCTACTATGATGTTGATTCCCCATTGGATAATGATAAGATGCCTCCCTCAAAATAGGATTTTTTATTAGAAGATATGGATAGGGTGCTCAATTTAGTCTCAAGCTTGACTAAGGACATGTCTATTTGTGGGTATTCTACACATATATCAATTCATGCAATAACTGAGTCATGTAGAATCCATTTATTTGGGTTCCATTTTGAAAAAAGTTGTCCTGATTTCTTGTTAGCCTCAGAGATTGCAATGGAGTGAAAGTATGATTTTGAATAGGCTTCTATGGGATATGAGGCAAAAAACATCTTGATCGATGATAGTAATGAATTTTGTAATTTGAAAGGAAGGTTGATGATTGAGTTTTCTAGTCTGAAGGAACCTAAAGAATTTCCATGTGCATGTGAAGTTGTGTGCCATGAGATAAGACCACTAGAATGAGAGATTATAATGTGTGAGTGTACCCCTATCATGGGAGACTCACTAGATTAGGTGATATATTTCCATTATCCCTCTTAGTTCGATAGTTTTCAATTCAAATATGATGCTAAAGGTAAGAGAACTTGTTTCTAGATTAATCATGGTCATAAACAAATTAGTTTTTCTTAGGACTATATGTGGTGGTTCATTACTATTTCACATAATGAGAAATCTACCGAAACCACCCCACATTCTTATTATTCAAGGTTTTATGTAGATAAGTTTTTGTTTAAATTGTTTTTTTTTCTTATCATTTTTTAGTTTTTCTAGTTAGGTGTTAGCTTTCTTTGAGTTAAGTCTTTTTTGTTTAGGTTTCATTTCTTTCTTTTTTCAAAGTTGTGTTAGTCTAGGGGTTAGGTGCATTAAAGATTTATCTTGATGTATCTCATTAAACCACTTTTTTGTTTTGACTTTTGGGAAGAGGTATTTCTTTGTCAAAGTGTTTGAATGATTTTGTTTCTCAATACCAACTAAGGAACGAATGTTACTTGTAGTAATAGGGGACTTTTAGTCTTGAATTCAGTATTGCAAATTGACAAGTTTTCAACACTTTGCAAATTTAAGAATTGACTATCTTAAGTTTTTTCAACACATGGTTGATGGCAAAAAGGGATAGTCCAAAACCTACTAGCTCAATAGAAGGGTCTTGTTGAAGGAATTTTGAAGATCAAATTTTAGTGTGAGAGTTTCCAAAAGTTCTTAAAATAGGAGCACAAGGGATATTCACTAAAGATTGAATCTAAGAAATGATGCCAATGTCTTGGCCACACAGTCTAAGCATGGTAAGGGTATAGAAAGAAAATAAAAAAGAAGGGTGTTAAGAATGAAGGATTCTACAAAGTCTAAGAAAGGTAACTTGATTATAAGCTATCCAGTCTCAAAAAAGTTGCTTATTCAGAGCCTTCTCATGGTAGCCAACTGGGAATGTAGAAGAAGTGTCTACCAGGGCATCATCAAATTGGGTATTAAAAACTTGAATGTTGAATTTTTGCCCTTTATCCACCAGCTATTGAAGCCTATTGGCTAAATTTTTCAAATATAACAATATAAGACTACCCTCTCATATTTACATGTTAGGGTTCTAGTTTCTCTCAAACCTAGAATTGTATTCCCTAATAATTGCTCCCTTACTCTTGATTCTTAATCTTTTTCATGAAAAGTCTGACAACTTGGTAATCTAGCTACCTATTTTTATTGTAAAAGGAATGGACATGCAATAAAGGATTGCCCAAACTTATTTAGACCCCAAACTACTAACTTTGAGATTTCTAAAGATAATGCTAATAAAGTTTCTAGTTTTGAAATAGAGAAACCATTCGCACCATTCCCAGGTAACTTTGATAGAATTTTGATTATAGATAATCCTATGAAAAATGGTAAATATAAACTTTCTAATGCTTCCTTAGAAAAGGAATTTGAACTATTGTCAACCCTCTTTATGAAACTGAGCTAACTTCTACTAATTATCTCATCTCTAGCTCTAAGATCATCCCAAGTGGTTTTGCCTAGTTAAAATCGATTATTTTTCCATAAGAAAGTGTTATTCTAGTGCCCTTGGTTAAAACGCCAATCAAGCATAATGATCAACAACTTGCTCTTAATTCTCTACCTAAGAGAGCAGAACTGGTTAAGAATGCCAATCACTCTTTGACTGATAAGAATATGTAGTTCAATGGTTCAAAGTCTTTAGGCAAAGAAATTTCTCTAGATAAAAATAGAAATAAGCCCCCATTTTTTGAAGTCACACATTAAATAAATAAGAAAAGAAAGGGCAATGATAACCAGATATTAACTAATTCTAATGGTTATAAAAATAGACAAGGAGATATTAGTGGTTGCTTTAATAGATTATATAACAAAGGTAAGAACAACCCTAAAAATCATGAACATGATCAATATCCATAGCTAGAATGTTAGAGGCTTGGAGATGAATGATAGAAAATACATTGTCCGAAGATGGTGCAGTAAACTTAAACAAAAAGATTTTATCTATTTTTAAAAAATTAAAGTAGTTGGATGTTAGGATCACACTATTTTAAAAATGCTTTGGGATCATGTCACTGTAGTCTACTCCAATCATGAAAGAGGGAGGGGACAGTTACTATTCTTGTGGCACCTAATTGGGTGGATTATATAAAACTTAATAGAGGAGTTTATCCTTGTCATTGGGCATTATGGATTGTATTCAGTAAAGATGGTCAAACCTTTGGATTGTGTAACTTCTATGCACCTAATGACTAAAGAGATAGAGTAGCACTATGGGAATGGGCTTCAAATAATTTTCCTAATACTACATGAATATTTATTGGTGATTTTAATATGGTAGAACATAGGGAGGATAAAATAGGATTAAACTCTTTCATTTGGAAAGGCAATGAATTATTCTTCTGGAACAAATTTAAGAGGAAACTTAATGTACTACATCCCTTAGAAGATAGGAAATCAGAATTTTAGGATATATGGTATACTTGGTGCAATAATAAAAAGGGATCTCAAAGGGTTTATTGTAGATTGGATAGAATTTATGGAAACTCCACTCTTCTTTCTTTTTACTCTAATCCTAAGCACTCACCTATCATAGTTACTCTAGGTTCTCTCTCTAACCATTCCCCTATCTTTGCAAAGATTGGGTTGCAAGATGAGACTCTGGTTTCTAGGGTGAAGGTTGAAAAGCCCTTTAAACTTAATATTTCTCTTCTTAAAGACCAGGATACTATTGGTGCTCTAGGGAAGCTCACTAGTATTTATAAGTTGGTTAGTAGTTATGTTCAACCAAGAGAAATGTGGAGAAGATTATTTGATGTTTTGCAAAATATTTTCTATATTATTGGTAAAAAATGTATGGAATTAAATGCTGAAGAAACTAGGGCACAGACTAATATTAACCTAATAGAGAAAGATCTCCATATTAGAATTCAAGATCTAGAGTTAGAAGCTTATTTGATTAAGTCTAACCATTCTTTAAAAAACATCCAAAACTATAAGATATAAGATTAGGTAGCTAGATCCAAATTGAATTGGAATTTGAAAGGTGATAGGGGGTCCAATATTTCTTCAATATAATCAAGTCAAAGAATAAAAGGGAGCTCCTTGAACACATTCACTGTAATGGTGGAAATCTTCGGATCTAGAGCTAATTCTGTCAACTTTCTTTGAGTATTATTCTTAGGTTCTTTCATTTGAGATGTCTAATGCTAACTATGAGGCACTCGATAAATGTCTTCAATTGATTCCCAGAAAAGTGACAAAAGATAGTAAAGACTAAAAAATCTTAACAGTTTGGAAGAAATTAAATGGGCTATTAACCCTTTAGCTAATGACAAATCATCAGGATGTGATGGTCTTCCTGTTGAGTTATACAAAACAAACATAAATTGGATTTCCATTGATTTTTTGGCACTCCATGAAAGCTCATTTAGAAGAAGATCCATGGAAAGAAGCATCAATAAAGGCATGATCAAATTGATACCAAAGAATGGTGACAAAGGTAAAACAAAAAATTAGAGACCAACAACATTATTGAACATCTCTTATAAGATCATTGCTAAATTACTAGCTAAAAGCATTGAGAATTTTTTGAATAGGTTTATCTTAGTTACACAGACAGATTTCATTTGGGGTAGGTATATACAGAAAATTTAATAACTAGTTGGGAAGCAATGCATTGGGCTAAGAAGAGCAAGTAGAATGTTGCTATGGTATTATTTGATTTTGAAAGTGCCTATGATAGAATTGAATGGCCTTTTGTTATTGGGATGTTGCAAGCTTTTAGATTTCACGAGTATTTTTGCAGATAGATAAAGGTGTTGTTCAAGGACTCTTCCACTATCATGGATATGAATGGAACTCTTACCAGCCCTATTCCTCTTAAGAGATCAATTTGACAAGATGGTCATATTGCCCCTTCCTTATTTTTTATTGTTGTTGATGCTCTATTTTATTTGCTTAGAGATCCCTCCCTTGGTCCTCATGTTAAAGGTCTCCTCCTACCTAATAATGACACTCTACTAAATTACCATTTTTTTGATGACACTTCTTTGTTCTTAGAATTAGAGAGATTAATTTTTGTAATACCTTGGATAGACTTGGATAATTCGATTTAGCCTAAGGTGCCAAAATTGATCCTCATAAATGTTTAGTTCTAGGTTGGTCTAAACCTCATCGTAATTGGGTTTAGTTTATGTTTTGGCGATGGAAAGGCCCTAATGAGATTTTCAGATACCTTGGTATCCCTTTCGCAGCTAATCCTTCTACTAAAGTTATGTGGGAGTGGATCTTTGATAAAATTCAAAAGAAACATGTTAAATGGAAAACTCATTATCTCTCTTTGGTATGAAGGGTATGAGTTGCACAAAAAGTCTTGTCATCTCACCATATTTACTTTTCTTCTACTTGGTTAATGACTAATTAACAAATGGATAAAATTGAAAAAGAATTGAAAGACTTTATGTCTTCTAATGTGATGGGAAACCAAAAAAAAAAATTTTAAAAAAATTGTGTGAATTGGAAGTGGTGTTGTAAACCCAAGCAGTATGGTAGACTGGGTTTGGAGGACTTAAAAAATTATGCTATTGCTCTTGCCTCTAAGTGGATTCTTAAGCCCATATATGGTAATGAACCTTGGAAAGTCTTAACCAAAAATAACATTCAATGTTCTATCATCTCCAAAGATAAAAATTGGATGAACATTCCATTCTTTGATTTTATATTAGGTGACTTCAAGATCAAGGTCTTCGCTTCTAATGTTTTTACTACCCTCTATAAGGCTTGGACCCATTCAGGGATACTCTTACCAATTAGAGTTGTTGTTGTCCCTTCTCCATGTTATGTTGTCACACATAGATCAATTTGTTGGGAGTTCTACCTAAATAGAAAACTTGTGGCACTTACAAAAATTTTCTCAACCAAACATTGGAATATGTTGGGAGTGACTTTAATTAGTGACTTAATTATTGATAATCATATGGGTACTTGGAATGAACTTAGACCTAGATATGGTATCACACAGACTCAAAAGAAAAATTATAAGTTAATTTGCAAGGTACTTGGTTCATGTAACTTTTCCAAGGCTATTAACTCAGACGGATTTTTCAAACAATTGTTGTGGAAGGATAGAACACTGCTTAATGAAGTAACAGTAGCAAAACTATATAATATGCTTGTGTCTAATCCTAAAATATTTTCAAAGAGTGGTCCAAGGGTGGGGATTGTGTTCTCCTTTTGTAAATGGTCTTTACTTTTTTAATATTTATGGCAATCAAAAGTGGAACCCAAAAAAGTTTTTCTTAAATGGCTTTTATTTGTCAAAAAACTTGCCTTATGATTTAACTTGGAGTTTTTAGGTTTTACTCCTAGCCTTTGCAAATTTTGTGACACAATTGAGTCTTTTGAACATGTTTTCTTTCAGTGTAATTTTTCTATTATGATATGGTCAATTTTTTTTGGCAATCCTATTGTATGGAATTCAAAACCAGGTCTTTCCTGGAATGAAATTTTAGCTAGATATGTTGAAGATTTTGATGCTAAGTTTAACTCTTTTTGGTTTGTTCTTACATGTGAGATTTTATGATTCCTTTAGAAAGTGAGAAATGAAGAGGTTTTTTTGAAAAAGGATAGAGGACTTACTGATTTTACTTGCAAACACACACATTTTTCCATTATGTCTCAGGTTTCACTTTCTCTAAAAATATCTATGGTTCAATTTATGACGCTGGTCAGGGATGGAATGCTACTTACTCATAAAAAAAAGGTCAAGTCTTTCAAAGTACCTTGATGAATTCAATGATATGATGGACCTGAATGATATTAAACAAAATGAAAGAATGATGGAGGATCTATGCATTTCCACTAACACCCAGTAGTCTATTCCTAATGTTTCTACTGGTGGAAAGGTTCACCTAACTAATTATTGTTCTAGCAAGATGGAATGATGAATTGTTTGATGCAACTTTCTTGCAAGCTTTGGATTCTAATGATGGATGGGGCCTGAACAGAAATTAATAGCATGTCTAATTTTGATAATCAGCACTATGTAAATCTTTTGGATATACAATATAAATCTTATATAGTTTTGATACTTATTGAATTGATACAAAATGGATTGAATAATTGTAAGTCATGTTTGGTGACGATATGGTTGTTAGGTTTATTACATTAATTAGGCTAGTTTTTAAGTTTAGTTGAAATAAATAAATAAGTTAGATATATAGTTTCTCAGAAGTTATTCACTCTCCAAATAGGACTCTACTTCAACGTACCCTACCTTTCATTCAAATATAGAAACCAACTCAAAACTCACAAATCTTTTTGTAAGGGAAAACAAGGTTATATAAAGTTGTTCACATATCAATGTGATATAATTTAGTATTAATTATGTATTTATCCAAATGTATTTAGAAAATCTGAATCAATAAAATTAGTATTACATATTTTTACTCTTTCATTTGGTATCAAAGCTAGGTACACAGGCAATGCAAAGTTAACCATGAGATGAAAATGTGTCGTGCCCAGTAGTGACGACAATGTTTGTATGCAATATTGAAATTTTGAAGCAATACTCATAGGCATTGAATTCATTATAGATGCAAGAGGAATGATTTTGGTTGGTAGAAAGAATATATGTTTCTAACAGTTTGAGGAGTCAAAGAAGACAAATTCCCTATCAGCACATTCAAGAAAATGGATAAAGGAATTGAATCATTACCAAAGAATACTATCTGTTAACATCAAATTACTATGTGAAAGTGAAGGGAGAAGCATCATTAAATTTAGTTATTTTTCTCTTTCACAATAATATCATGAGCAGTGCTACCGTGTATCTATTTTTTATTTTATGAGATCGTCAATTTGGAGAGTATGTGGTGTTTCTATGATAGAGATTTTTCTTGGCCTCTCATAATTTGTAAATTGCTTTGGTTCATATGTTAGTCAACTTGGAGAACCATTTTTTGTAGCATTGGATGCATTTTCATTTAAAAATTTGTAAAGAGTGTTAGTTTTTCAATTGTGCATTTTATTTAAGTTGTGTGATTTTCTTTCAAAGCAATCAAGAAAAAATTGGATAAAATGACTACTATTGCTAAGTTTGAAGGTTTTGATTTCTACACTACCAAGCTTAGGTGTCGTGTGCATGGGTCTGCGCACGAAGGACATTCAGGGTTGGTATGTCTGCCTGACCCATGATCTAATACATATAACATTTTTTTTATAGGATTTTTTCAAAAAATGAAAATACAAATCGCAATGCGATTTGACGAGTTTCCACTGCGGTAATTCAGTCAAATTTTCCATTTAAATATATATATATATATGTGTGTGTGTGTGTGTGTGTATGTATACATATGTATGTATATATATATATATAATATATGTGTACATATATATATAAATTTGCAAAATTTAAATATGAAAATGTAGATCTGGTATCATATATATGTATATATATATATATAAATTTGCAAAATTTAAATATGAAAATGCAGATCTGGTATCATATATATATATATATATACATACATATATATATATATATATATATATATATATATATATACATACATATATATATATATATATATATATATATAAATGATTTTATGAGGTTCCTATAAAATATTTTCTCTTTATTTTCTCAATAACTTTCTAATATATTTGGCTACAATTGAACCCTAGCCCCGTGTTCTTTTCAGATTTATGCAAATAAGATTCTCAAATATACTTTAACTACCCATATTAAGAATGCATATAATTTAAATAGAAAAATCCTCAAAAAACACATGGAAAATACGAAGAAGACAGGGGAATGCAAGATGCAGAAATAGGATAAGTAAGATCACAAGAATCTACCTAGATTTTAATGCTAATTCGCTCTTCCTCAGAAAACCCGCAGAGCAAGCTCCTCCCTTCTTCAGAGTTCTTGAGTCCTCCAATGCTCCGAATGCTCTCCATGCTATGTCTAAGCTTTTAGGAATGCTTGAATATAAAGAGCTCTCAGGAAACACCAAGAATGCCTCTAGAAACAGCGAGAAGGTGTCACCAACTAAGCATGTGCCTTTTCCAACCGTCTAGATGAGTCATAGGGTTGTAGACACCAACTCAGTCCATAACATAATGTCTGATAGTTTCAAAACAATACCACTAATCCATCAGCATAAGCCAGTCTAACATAGTCTAATAATAATAGCAACAATAAGTCCAGAAAAGATGTGAATGAGGGCAGGCACTACAATAAAATTGAAAAGAAATTGAAAGACTTTATGTGTTCTAATGTGATAGGAAACAAAAAACAAAAGAAAATGAAAAATTGTGTGAATTGGAAGTGGTGTTGTAAACCCAAGTAGTATGGTGGGCTGGGTTTGAAGGACTTTAAAAATTATGCTATTGCTCTTGCCTCTAAGTGGATTCTTAAGGCCATATATGGTAATGAACCTTGGAAAGTCTTAACCAAAAATAACATTCAATGTTCTATCATCTCCAAAGATAAAAATTGGATGAACATTCCATTCTTTGATTTTCTATTAGATGACTTTAAGATCAAGGTCTTTGGTTCTAATGCTTTTACTACCCTTTAGAAGGCTTGGACCCATTCAAGGATACTCTTACCAATTAGAGTTGTTGTTTTCCCTTCTCCATGTTATGTTGTCACACATAGATCAATTTCTTCGGAGTTGTACCTAAATAGAAAACTTGTGGCACTTACACAAAGTTTCTCAGCAAAAGATTAGAATATGTTGGGAGTGACTTTAATCAGTGACTTAATTTTTCCATTATGTCTCAGGTTTCACTTTCTCTAAAAATCTCTATGGTTCGATTTATGACACTAGTCAGGGATGGAATGCTACTTACTCATAAAGACAAGGTCAAGTCTTTCAAGTACCTTGATGAATTAAATGATATGATGGACCTGAATGACATTAAACAAAATAAAAGAATGATGGAGGATCTATGCATTTCCACTAACACCCAATAGTCTATTCCTAATGTTTCTACTGGTGGAAAGGTTCACTTGACTAATTATTGTTCTAGCAAGATGGAATGATGAATTGTTTGATGCAACTTTCTTGCAAGCTTTGGATTCTAATGATGGATGGGGCCTGAACATAAATTAATAGCATGCCTAATTTTGATAATCAGCACTATGTAAATCTTTTGGATATACAATATAAATCTTATATAGTTTTGATACTTATTCAAGTGATACAAAATAGATTGACTAACTGTAACTCATGTTTGGTGATGATATGGTTGTTAGATTTATTACATTGATTAGGCTAGTTTTTAAGTTTAGTTTAAATAAATAAATAAGTTAGATATATAGTTGCTCAGAAGTTATTCACTCTCCAAATAGGACTCTACTTCAACCTACCCTACCTTTCTATCAAATATAGAAACCAACTCAAAACTCACCAATCTTTTTGTAAGGGAAAACAAGGTTATATAAAGTTTTTCACATATCAATGTTATATAATTTAGTATCAATTATGTATTTATCCAAATGTATTCAAAAAATCTGAATCAATAAAATCAGTATTATATATTTTTACTCTTTCATTTCGTATCAAAGCTAGGTACACAAGCAATGCAAAGTTAACCATGAGATGAAAATGTGTTGTGCCTAGTAGTGATGACAATGTTTGTATGCAATAGTGAAGTTTTGAAGAAATACTCACAAGAATTGCATTCATTATAGACACAAGAGGAATGATTCTGGTTGGAAGAAAGAATACATGTTTCTAACAGTTTGAGGAGTCAAAGAAGACAAATTCCCTATCAGCACATTCAAGAAAATGGATAAAGGAATGGAATCATTACCAAAGAACACTATCTATTAACATCAAATTAATATGTGAAAGTGAAGGGAGAAGCATCATTAAATTTAGTTATTTTTCTCTTTCACAATAATATCATGAACAGTGCTACCGTTAGTCTATTTTGTATTCTCTGAGATCATCAATTTGAAGAGTATGTGGTGTTTCTATGATAGAGATTTTTCTTGGCCTCTCATAATTTGTAAATTGCTTTGGTTCATATGTTAGTCAACTTGGAGAACCATTTTTTGCAGCATTGGATGCATTTTAATTTAAAAATTTGTAAAGAGTGTTAGCTTTTCTATTGTGCATTTTATTTAAGTTGTATGGTTTTCTTTCAAAGAAATCAAGAAGAAATTGGATAAAATGACTACTATTGCTAAGTTTGAAGGTTTTGAATTCTACACATGGGAAGATTTTTTCTATAAATAATAGAACTAAATAGGAGGCTAGAGGCAATGGAAGTTGAAAGAATTTTTATCATCTCGAGCTAGCTTCTCACTCACATGGAAAGCAAGTATTTATGTCCTTGTAAAGTCAGGGCTTGGAAGATTCATCCCTAAAGAGAAGAGGGGACTTGATATATTTGTGTCCCTAAAGAAAAGAGGGGGCTTTGCTGCATGATTGTCCTTCTATGGAGCAAGTAGGGGTAGGATTTGAAGAATGGCGTTAGAAACACTTGGAAGAGATGTCACCTTTTAGAGGAAAGGCATCCATGTGCAGACAACTAGTGGTGATTGTTTCTAGGCAGTTGAATAGTCATTAAACACACTCGGAGGGGATGTGGACTTTCGGAGGAAAGGCGTCTTATGTGCAGCACTAGAGGAAGCATCAAGCACACTCCATGGAGATGTGAAATTTTAGAGGAAATATGTCTGAAGTTGGGATATGAGAGCAACTTCAAGATTAGGATTTGCAATATAAAGTTGCAGAGAGAGATCTACTTTTAATTATTGGTGAATGAGCTTATTCAAAGTTTCTAGGGGAAATGTTAGACTTATTACATTAATTAGGTTAGTTACTAATAAGGGGAAATGTTATATTTGTTGGGTTAATGTAATAAGGGAGAATATTAGATTTATTATATTAATAAGGCTAGTTTTAAAGTATAGTTTAAATAAATAAATAAGTTAGATATATAGTTGCTCGGAAGTTATTCCCATAAGTAGTTGTTGTAAGGGAAAACAAAGTTACATAAACTTGTTCACATATCAATGTGATATAATTCAGCATCCTTTCAATATCAATTATGTATGTATCAGAATATATATTCAGAAAATCTGAATCAATAAAATCAGTATTTTATATTTTTCCTCTTTCAATTGTAGCTTTAAAAGTATAACACTCTGGTAACTTATGCTGAATAGATCTTGATGAACCTATTGTATTCAGTTTTCACACTATTCTAATATAAATTTTTTCTAGGCTTACTACTCTATTAACTTTGCAAGACATGTTCTCCATTAACAATATCTCAAGGATTAGGCTATTGGTGAAAAATATGCAGAAGACTGAGGCTGGAGACAATGATCATTTGTTGCGTGTTGAAAGCATCCTCATGGTTTCTACAAACGCCTTCCAACAAAAAAATACAATACTCTACATTGCTATGTATATTGATGGAGTGATGACTGCATGCCACTTCACACCCTGACATTATTAATTTAGCATTTATCAGTCAAGAATTTAACACTTAATTCAACAAATAACATCAAACACAAACACGGTATTTTAATTCCTAAAGTCAATACTATCTTTGCCTCCCTATTATTGATTGACAGTTTCTCTTCAAGATATCCCAACATATGCTTTTAATGCATTGTCAAAAACATAATATTACCTAGATATTTTTACTTAAATAATATAGAGATTAAATCAAATTTCATTATGACAAAAATGTAAACTGTACAGTTTGTAGAGAGGATAGCGGCATCCTTATATAACAGATAAGTGCACATTGTCCTTCATCCACCAAAACCAAAATATAACGAACACCTAATCCAGAAATATACAGAAACCCTAATTTTCTGAATTCATGCAAATAGGAATGCAACTGAGCATTTATTCTAAATTTTCGAGTACAATCAATATTAAATGTGTTAACAGGCATCAATTTTATCTGGGAAGGACAAATAAACAATGTCTCCGTTTCTCTAATATATTATTCCACTAAAACATCCATGAAACCCTGAGTCCGATATATGCATTACAAGAGCAATGCAATTATCTCCAGTTTAAATGATATTGAACATCAACATAATGAATTCAACAGCATATAGCAGTTGTAAACACAAGCAAAACTGATAAATAAACACAATAAATTCCATAGTATATAACGGTTCCAAAGACAAACCAACGGAACCAGCAATTATAAATATGCGTTGCAGAAACAGTAAATAGATCTGCTCTCTACACATTTATTTAATACTCCGAAGCCATTATTCATCAGTAGTTAGGGCCTCAGGCATACAATATGACACAAAGTGCTTTCTAGTCATGGCACGCATTTAGCAGAAGAGACTGTCATGGGAAATTTATAAGTTTGTGCATAAACGAAGGACACAGAGCCTCCGGCCGTTATGGGCTTCCCATCGTTAACAAGGCAGTCATTGATACTCAAACGCTTGAAAAATCTTGGGTCAATCCATATGGCAGAGGCGAAGGATCCACAGTCGAGATGTATTTGTGCAATGGAGCAGCCTGTTCTGCACACATTCGCTACTGTCACTGTGTATGATGGTGTAATTTGGTTTGGCATCGGAGAGTTGGGGCTTTGATTAACTACTATGTTTTTCTCGCAAGCCGGAACCAGTTTCTCCGCGAATCGACCTGCAAATTTAATTATACCCATCAAATTCCTAGCTATGAAAAAATACATAAGGTATTTCAAGGATTTGACTTACCCACACGATCCAACAGCCTACGGTTTGTGTAGCTTAAAGTCACAGTGTCATTTGTCACATTGGACGCCACCACGGAGCGTGAATCTTGCATTTCTGAAAAGCCTGCATATATCACAAATGAGTTATGTGGTCTAAAAAAGTTGAAGTAAAAAGCTTAGAACTGCATATTGATGGTGTAAAATTGGTACCCGAGACACCCTTGAAGAATATGAGGAGAACAAAGAAGGCGGACACATTGATCAAGTTCAGCATCGTCATCGTTCCTGTGAACACTTTGGAATTACATAGCAGTTTGCCTTCCAGTGGTTTATATAGCAATCTAGCCACATCACACGCCGGTATGCTTGTGCAGCCGACCGCAAGGCTGTTTAACAGTTATTTTTAAATAATATTTAAAACCACAAGACATTATATAATTATTTTCAACTAATTATTAAATAGTAAATAGCTGTCATAATTTTGCTTGTTTTGGGCTATGATGATTCAAAGCAGCGATTATATTGTTGTTTCTAAATCTTCTCTTTGCTTTTATTGGAATCATTGGAATCAGGGCCCTCTTCCCACTGAATGGGGTCTTCCCACTGACTTAATTAAAAACATTATTAAATTTATATTTAATCAAAAACATTATTTAGTTTCTTATTGTATTTTCTATAGGTTATATGATTGCAATCAGTTGTACTTAACTAATTATTAAATTTCCCTATGTCAATGAATATTTTTCATTTTAATTTTAACTTTTAATTTTTGTAATGTTTTTTATGAAATTTTTAATTTTTAAAATTTAAAAATTTATTTTACTTGAATTTCATTGACTTATAAATTTGGGTCTTATAGGAACAGATTTTGAGAAACCATATTTTGTTATGTAAAACTATTATATCAATAATTTGTTATAACATACAATGATTTTAATTAAATATTTTTCTTTCTTGTCATATATTGTATGAATAATATTTTTTTAGTTTAAATAAAATATTAATAATTTAAATACAACTTTAATTATTTATAATGGTACGCTGACATGTATATTTAATTATAAATTATAATTTTTCTATTAAAAATATTTTTTATCTAGATCAAAAATTACATTTTTAATGTAAAAGTATAATTTATAAATTTATACAAATTAATCAAATTTATAATAAATTAATAAAATTATATTAAAATTTACCAAATTTAGAGTCAATCTTATTCAATCTTAAAAATGACACAATTTTTCCTAATGGTTAGTTTAATAGTTTAGTGGGTTGAACCGTGAACCTACTGAACTGAGTAAGAACCTTGTTGGCATGTGGCGCAGACCTATAGAAGCCAAGAAGTCATGTTTCGTATGACTCCTTTTCCTACATAAATTAGTTGTTAAAAAACTAGATGGTGACATTAACATTTGTTCCTTTTGTAGAGAATCTTGTAGAATTTTTGGGCCTAATTGTGCACCATGGTTTAATATTCTAAAAGTATTAACTGGTCACTCCCTGCACTTAACATTTATGATAAAGATGAAAACATTTTTAAAGGTAGTTCTCTTAGGAAATCTCTTTGGAAATTTATGTTCCTTAATATTTCTGCTACAATTGAAGTTGATTAAAACTCATTTGCTAAACTCCTAGGAGATAATAGATAATGATGTAAAAGAAAGAATTGACATAGAGGCAATAATTTCTAGGCCATCGGTAGTTTTCTTTTTGTATTTCGATATATTGGAAATTATACTTCTATGTAACTAGTGTGTTAATATTTTCTACAAGGTTGAAACTAATTGATAAGCTATCTTAACAAGCACTTTATTATTATATATTATGTTTTAATTATAATCAATAAAAGAAATAGTTTCCTAGGTTTTTTGGTTTAATATAAAAAAATTTATAGAAATCATATAAAAAACAATCATATATTTATGTTACAAAATAATAAACAAATGTTCTTATTGTTTACTATTTTTTCTTTATATTATACAAAATAAAAATGCAACTTTAGAATTATTTATTTATACTAATATAAATTAGACTATTTTAATTTTGAGCAATTTTGTTTAAAATTGAAATTTTGAATTAGAATATTAAAACTCAATCTTGTTGCTAGTGTACCAGAAAATAATGGTGTTTGAAGATTCTAATATAAATAGTGTTTGAAGATGATTATCATACTTTAGGCATGAAAATAGCATTTTTAAAAGTTTTTTGATGAGTTGGTAATCTACGATAGAATGTATAATCATTATTACCATTATTAATATGATATTACATGTTATGGTATATAATATTATTACATGTAATGCATAGAAATATAGTAATATGTTTTTTGAAAGGGATCATACATAATACTATGATATGTTTCAAATTATCCCTTTATACTCATTGACTCTTTAACTTATCCAAACCTTGGCGGATGTGTCTATGCCTACTTCTATGTGTAATGAAAGAGTTGCTTCTATAAGGTCCTCTAGTCTTTTTTTTATTATGGGGTTTTCTATATGGTTATCATCCTATTTTGGCTGAGGTTATGGCTAGTCCTACAAGGTATTGCTTTTTCAAAGAAAAAGCTTGAAAGGATATTATCAACACTTTTGGTTCCCTTTTATCCCCAACTCTCATTAAATTGCATATGCTCACTTGTTACAAAAAGAGCTTCCTTATGTAATTGTGTGCCTTTTCTTTGTTGAGCAATACTACAATGACATATGCTTCCTTTTAGATATTGATTATACTTACATCCAAGATTTTGTATCTAGGATTAGATGGCTAAGGCCCCTAGGCTACGAAATTAATGTTGATGAAGCCTTATGTGCCATCACTACACTCTTTGCTAAAGAAGTTGACAAAAGTGCCAAGATATTTGGAAATTATGATGTTGTGAAGTCAAAGGTTGAGATGGAATTGAAGACAACCTCTACTTTAAAAAAGAAGGACAAAATGGTAAAGAAACTAAAGGCCAAGTTTGGAGAAGGTGGAGGTGATGATGAAGAAGAAGATGATGAAGAAGATGAAGAGGAAGAAGAGGAACAAGGTCAAGAACCTTTAGCTTTGGTCCAAGGCATGGGTGAGGACAAAGAAGAAGAAGGTGCCAAGGAAGAAGAAGCCAAGGAAGGACCAGTAAAGCCAAAACCTAAAAAGAGGAAGGCTAAGGCACAACTTGCAGCCAAACCAAAAGTAAAAAGGGCTACCAAGCCAAGCACAACAAAGACAACTGCTCCAACAAGAAGGGCTAGTACAAGGGCCACTACTCAGAAGGCCAAAGAGCACGCAAGCGAGAAAACAAAAGAAACTAAATAGAAGAACCCAATTCAAAAGAAACAAAGAAGAAAATACATTGCCCAACCCATAACAAATGATGAAAAGATAGAGTCAAAAGATAAAAGCTAGTCTAGGGATGTAATTCATGCACCTAAATCTAATCTTGAGAATATATGTGATAATGTTAAGGATAATGAAAACATGACAGGCTTGAAGAATATTGATTTTGAAAAACTTAGTAGAGAAGAGAAAAATAAGGTAGAAGAATCAGGATATGCCATGAAGTCTAAACTCAAGAATACTCCATTTGAATTAGACAACACAATGTCCAAGGAGTTATACACCATTGTAGAAAATAAGTGGAATTATTTCCTAAACTTGGAAAAGAAAATAAGGGAATCAACCCTAGTCCAAGTGATGCTTGAAATAAAAAAAGGGAAAATTATCAAGGCCAATAAGAAATATGGTAGCATTTGTGCATCTACATATAGGGCATTCAGTATACTCCAGAACAACATTGAAGATGTTGTAAAGAAATCCACTCAAAATGTGGAAATTGATATATGGATTGACAACTATCAAAGCAAGAGAAGAGGATCCCTTTGATGGAAGAAATGATGCAAATGAAGAGAAAGAAAAGGAAGAGGAGATAGAAAAAGAAAAATAAGACACCACTGTGCTGGAGACACAAAAGAAAACAGGTGAAATGGCCATAGCTGAAGAGCAGCAAATAGAACAAAGTGTGTAAGACACACAAATGCCAGCCATGAGAACTCCACATGATAAAACCACACCTACAAAAACCATAATCGTAAATTATTTTTGTGATATCTCACCTTAGAACATCAATCCATTAATTTTAGAGGACCTAAAGAAAATCCTTGACCAATCCACACTACAAGCTAGATTGTGTGAGAATCTTGTGTTGGTTAGTATTGAAGAGCTTCATAACGCAATAGCTAATATAACAAAGGATAAGGTGAATACACAAGAACCACATTCTTCCATCCCTCCAACTACTAGTGCTCAACCTCTAGTGCAAACATTAGATGATACATCTACAAAGCCTAACACTACTGTAAAAGTTGTCATGGTTGAACAACAAATTGACATTACTCTAGAGGATAAAGGTTTAGAAGCACAAATAGGATAGGTAGAGATATCTATACCTGATACACAAACACAAGGAGTAGGTCAAATAATAGTAATTGACCAAAGTAGAACTGATGAAAAGGACATACCAAAGGTGAAGAAGCAAGAAGTCATACAAACATTGGTAAATCTACCAACATTTGGCTCTCCTACAAAATTCCTTCAAAGACCAAGCACTAATGTAACACCATTACATATTTCAGCACCAGGCTCCAGCTCAACCAAGGTTTCCAAGGTATTTCACTATGGAGATGCAATTTTAGATGAAGAAATAGTGATACCTATATATGACTATGCAGCCATGACACTAGAGTGAATAGGCATAACACAAGAAGCCTTAGAAAGGAAGAAACAACAAGAAATACTCAGAAAGGAGTATTAAAAAAGGAGAGCATTAAAAGATATTAAAGACATATTTTTAGATGCTTTTATCTTGTAAACACCTGATGAACCAAAACCAATATTAGAACAATTATCAAAAATTGTGGAATAGGTGAATAATGAAGATCAAGAAACCAATGTAAAACTTATGGAATGGTCTAAGAGAAAATTTCAAGGAAAAGTCAATGAGAAAAAATTTAGTGATATAGCACTCTCACAAGCTAAATTTTCTACTAAAATTGAGAAAGTGAAGAAGGTACTTGAGAACATATTCTCAATGTACACAAAATTGTGTGATCCCACACTCTTCACATAGGAAATAAGCCATAAAATTCTAATTCTAGAAAGTAATGTGAAACTATTACGTATGCAATTACCTAAGAACCTAGCTCAAAGTGAGAAGCATTTCCATTCATTGCTTCAAACACAAAGTCAACTAGCTATGTTAATAGTCGAAGAGGCTAATATAAGAGCCAAGTTGATTAACATTCAAGCCTTCCTTATACTTCATATGGAGATACTCCACAAGGAACTAGGCTATGCAGAAATGATGTTAAAGAAAGATCCTAATCTTTCAACATTAGATGGACTAGTTCACCTTGCAATAGAGATAGCCATCCAAATAGAATAATTGGATGTTGCATTAGACAATCTATGTATAGACCCTTTGACATAAGTGTCAAAAAGGGGGAGATAAAGAGTAAGGGAGAGATACATATGCAAGGGGGAGATAAAGAGTAAGAGGGAGAGAAAACAAGGGGGAGCAAACAGAAAAAGAGAAGAAATAGAGTATATATTAGATAAAGAGTATTAGTATTTTTGAAGCCAAAAAGTATTAGGAAGAGGCAAATCTATGGAGAATAGATTTTGGATATAGAATAGGAACATTAACTTAGGGAGACTTACAAAATTTTGAGGTATATAAGTCTATTATAGAAATTTGAATTTTTTTGAATTTTTGTATATATATGTCAAGTTGTGAATGTATTATACTCAAGGACATTTGATTTGTTATACATTGTTAACTATTTTTTGCACTCATGTCATAGGAGGACATTGTTGATCTCAAATTGGTTTTAACAATTAAGTGTCAATAGACTTAAGATATTTACTAAGTTCATGTTGAGCTAGTGATACATGTCGAGTATAATATGTATAAATGTCAAGTTGCAATGAGTGCCAAGTCACTCAAATGTCGAGAAGATAGACCATGTCGAGTGATTCAAGTGTCAAGCATACAGTTGATTCTAGGAAAGTTTAGGTGCTGAGCCAAAAGCAAAATTAGAATAAGTGTCAAGCATCTGTATTATTAAGTGTTGAGCATTGGCATTATAGAGTGTCAAGTAACACAAATTGGATCAGGATAGAAGAATCAGTTAGCAAAACAAAGGATCGAGGATACAAAATTTACATATCAGATCATAAAGGATCAGGAAAGTCAAAATTGAGATTTTAAATCAGCAATACAAAGTTGTAAGTTATCAAATCAAACATTCTACTATTACTTTCGAACAACTATATCAATACAGTGAAATCCTTTGGACTAAGGTTGTCTTAACAGTCATTGCAAAATACTTTAATAGGGTGACATTCCAAGTGAATGTTCTAAAAGTCCTTTAACCAAGGACACTTCTAATGGGATGTTAAAATCCTTTAACAAGGGTGGACTTAATAGTCTCCTGTAGCCATTAACATAGTAGGCCTTTCATAGGGTAGATCATGTTTCATGGTCAACAATCTGTACCCTTAACAAGAGACTCTTTATTGCTACAGTACTGAAGAATTGTGGGTATCATCTCCACCCTAGTTTTACCTTCTCATTGGAGGATTTCTAGGTAATCATATCAAGTGTCAAGTGTGTGCATGCTTACATGTTTGATGCATTTTCTTTACATTTTCATGTCAAATTATCACATGCATCTAATGAATGGTAAAAAGGTTTTAAGTGCTAAAAGTTTGAATTTCTAATTCAAACCCCACCCCCCCCCCCCCCCACCCCCCCCCCCCCCCCCCCCCCAGAAGTATATGTTTCCCATTTTTAATTCCAACATCAACAAAATCAGATTTTCATAGGTTTTAAGCAAGGCAACTTCTTGAAGAGTTTCTATGATGGACGGATACTAGGTCCAAAAAAGATCCATATGTATTTGCTTGGAACCTTGCAAAAGATATATGAAGAAGATGGTAAAGATAATCCTTTTTTCTCTTAGAAGCCAAAATCATTTTCAGAAAGAAGTTCCACATGCTATTATATGGAATGCTTTGATTAGAAGGACGATTCATGTGAATCTAGGATGGGAAATGATGGTTATAAAAGTGGCCCAATGCCAACACCTTTGGCTCATCAAAATCATAATTTCATTGATCCTAATCAGGTTCATTTTTTTAAAAGCTTCTATTGCAATGCACACCTATATCCTAACAAAGTCCACCCTTCTTTAATTCAAACACTAAAATAGCTTGAGAAAGAAGACACATGCAAGAATTATTTCCTTGGTAACAGAAAATCTCCCAATCCAAATGTTAGAAAGGAGTCATCTAGATCTGCATACATGAAAGGTCATTGGGATTTTATGTCTAATGAATGAGATGGTTAGGAAATGAAGTTTATAAAAGAAGAAGGGTCTGCTAATGTGTTAGGATATCACTATGAAGATATCAAAACCCTGGAGAATATATTCAATCATTTCAATCCTAATGAGAAAGAAAAAGAGATATCAAATGTTTTTGAGGGAACTACATAACATATGATTAAAACTGAGGGAAATATGGATCAAGGTGAATTTCATACCACTTTTATTCCTACTTGGTGCCTCAATGCTTCATATGATGACTTCCTCTATGGAGAAGACCTTCCTACTTCTCCACCACTAATAATTAATGATGAGAACTTTATTGCTGAAGTTAATTCTTTAGAATATTATTCACAATATTCTACCATTACCACTGATGAAGAAATAATCTTAAGTGAAGTATTGTAGACATCTCCATTAACTCCTGAGATTGAAGTCTTCACTTTTGAGGATGTTGAAGAGTTTTTAGAAAATGGTATGATCATCAAAAGAGTAGAAGATCATTTTAAAGAGAAAGATGATGAGTTAACCAGAAATCCTTTTCAAGGTTACACAGAAGTTGAATATGAAGCTTTCCTATTTTCTGAAGATGTTCATCAAGAAGAATCCATGAACCAAGTTTGTGAAAACATTGATGAAAATTTAACAATAGGTACGATGGAAATGAGAATTAATGATAGGATTCAAGTAAGAGAAGATGACACATCAAGTTCTCAGTCTTCCTCATGATTGAGACCTAAATTTGAAGCATTCAAGTTCACAAGTGGAGACTACAATGAAGAAAACATTGTGACGGTATCTCAAACTAGACGAGTACTTGGCCTTGAAGAAATGTGTTGTGATCTGAAGATTGAAAAATGTGAAGATGAAGGCATAGATGATTATTCTATTTTAAAAGAATTCCCCTTACATAAATATCAATTGATGATCAATTCTCATGATCAAATAGACTCATTAGACGATGTGCACACCAAAATAGAAAAGATGGTTGTTTCTTCTTTGAGTGATCTAATAGGAGAAGAGGAAGAAATACATCATGGGAAGATCCACTTTGACAAGGATGTGCATTCATATTGAAATAATTTCATAGCGAATACAAACATTATCATCCCCATGGAAAAGAAAGAGAGTCTAGTGTTAGAAATAAGTTTAGGAATTCATGATGACCAATCATTGGAATTTCAAGTAGAGGAATTGTCAAGTAAATAAAAGTATCATAAATACATTCAAAAATTCAACTCTTTAAAAATGAAGTTATCATTGACATGCAACATCAAGTAGAGTTGTTTTAGAGGTCAAATATTTTTTATGAAGCTTGTTTATTTGGATACTTTACTTTCTCTAAAGATGTGGGGCATGTTAGGAATCTCAAAGTTATAATTTAAGAAGTGCACTTATATTTGAACCCATGGAAGCTTGAGATTTTTCACATGTTGGCACACCATGGTATTTATTATCTCCAACAAGTGAATGGGTTTGCATGATTATACATCTTCTCACTGGAGGTAGGGAAACCTGCCTTATACATAATCTAGTTAGGAGTTTTATTATGTTTTTTTTTTTATGCCTTGTCTTCCTTTTAGCTGTCCTATTTTTGGTGTCATTTTTCCACTTTGTAAAGTGGTTCCTCATGTGACTCTATAGCCTAATGGATAAGGCACTATTCTAGTTATTCTAGATTCGAGCTTCATCCTTGTTAGTCCTTCTCCCCAAATACAACCAACTGTTGCCCAGATATCAAAAATTGCTCTAAATTTTCAAAATCATTGTCATGTCAAACTATGGTTATTCCTTAAGGATATACCTCTTTCTAAAATTTAAATGATTTCTTCCCCTCAATATTTCTAATCATTGTTACCTTTCGAATATCTTTGGCTTGTTCCTATCTCTGTCCAACACTTTGGATTTTTGAAATTTGGTTCCTAAGTTTGAAGTTATCAAAGATTAATGAAGCTTCCCAAAACATGTGTTTCATTTCAAAATCTTAACCTCTCCATTAGAAAGGTTAAGATATGTTTCTAAAATATGTATTTTCATTTTATTCATTAACCATTAACCTCATCTAAAAAGGTTAAGTTTTGGGCTCCAAAACACATATTTCAATTTGAAATCTTAACCTCTCCACTTTCTTTTTTAAAGAAACGGTTAAGATAAGTTTCCAAAATTAACCTCTAATCCAAAAAGCTTAAGAGTGGAGTTCAAAACCCAAATTTTGGAGATAGTTATTAACCTCCTTGTTCAATTGATAAAGGTTAATGAATCATCAACTATACCAAAAACCATAAACGTTTAGCTAAACACAGGTTGCTAGTCATTCATGAAAAATTGAATCCCAGAGAGGTCGTTTTATTATAGAATAAAGTATGCCTCAATCGTACCTCTATTTTTCATAGAAATCACATCAAATGTACTTTAAGAATGAATTTCAAATGGTGAGTTGAAGATTATAAAAATTTCTACCAAGGTAAAATTGTTTGAAAGACAACGACTTATTTGATAAAGCACTCAGATTGGAGCTTTGAAAGTGTAATTGGTAGACACTTTGTGGAATAATAAATAATGAAAGCAATGTGGGAGCACTAACCAACCATGTGATTTGTTTGATACAATACCCCTCTACTAGTTCACAACCTCTAATGCAGTAATGGAAGATGGAAAGTATTAAGTTTTTGACCAAATGTGTCTAAGGAATGCCCATCATATCTTTCTTTCAAAGAATCAAAATACATCAAAGATGTATGATATTAGCTTAAGCATACCATCTCCAACATTTAGCCTACAAAGACACTAAATGGAATTGGAAAGTTGGTCATTCATTCTTTCAATGGGTCTAGCACTCAAACATTTGACGCATGCTCAAAACATTGGCTTGGCTTTGAGATCATCAAACTACTGGCAGAGAAATTCCAATCCAAATTTTGAAGATGACTTTGAATGTTGATAGAGCAGGGGATAATAGTGTGAATCAATAGTTTGACATAATCTATTGGGACCAGTGGATTAAAGGGAGTTTTCCAACTATCTAACAAATTATCTATCCTTTAATGCATTACTTTTATCATGAGCACTGGTCAAACAAGCATAGATAAATCATAGATATAAGACTCCTTTGTAATTGCCAAATTCCATGAAGAACTGTACATCCTATACTCATGTTGACCAAAGCCATCAAAAGAAATAGAAATACATATAAAATACTAGGGCAAGTCCATGGTATTTTTTTGATATAATGTTGGTCTGTATATAATCACCTCAAGGAATTTGCTAGAAAAGTTGGAAGTCTCTACAAACATATTGAATAACTCACACTTGTCTCTAGCTAGAAGTTATCACACAAAGTTATAAGATTGGATACTTGTATCAAAAATGAAGTTGGTTTTCCCTACATTGGGGAATCATCTTCAACATTTCAAAATCCTAAGCATTGGCATCAATGAGTAGCATTTGCAAACAATTTCAAGGGTGCGTGATAAATTTCTACATTTGTTAAAGCCTCTAAGGCTACGAATCACAATAATGAGTGTGGTAGAATATTTGTCACAAGGTGGATAGGTTAACAGGACATTTTATTGACTAATCTAACCAATAAAAAGGAAAGTTAATTGTTTGATAAAATGTGTGTGCGTCAACCTGATCAGTGACAAAGCAATTGAACTATTTGATATAATGTCCATTGATTGGTTCAAGCATAACAAGGTGTCACTACCAGTTTAGGGTTGTGCATGGTGTAAAGAAGAATATTATCAATATTCTAAGCACAAATAATATGCCTTTTAACTATCTGACTAAATGTCTCAAGCTTGGAGGCTTTGTACATAAATGAAAAGCTTAATGAAGCATCCAAAACTAACCTCTCATCCAAAAAGGTTTAGGTTGGAGTTCAAAACACGTATTTTGGAGATCGTTATTAACCTCCTTTTTCAATTAATAAAGGTTAATAAATCATCAACTATACCAACGACCATAAACATTTGGCTGAACACAAATGGCTAATCATTCACGAAAAGTCAAATCCTAGATAGGGCTTTTTACTATAGAGTAAAGTATGCCTCAATTGTACCTCTATTTTTCATTGAAATCAGACCAAATGTGCTTTAAGCATGAATTTGAAATGGTGAGTTGAAGATTATAACAATTTTTGCTAAGTTAAAACCATTTGAAAGAAAATGACTTATTTGATAAAGCACTTAGATTGGAGCTTTGAAAGTGTCATTGGTAGACACTTTTTGGAATAATAAATAATGAAAGCAATGTGGGAGTGCAAACCAAGCATGTGATTTGGTTGATAGGATACCCTTCTACTATCTTGTAGCCTGTAATGCATTGATGGAAGACTACAAGTATTAAATTTTTTACCAAATGTGTCCAATGAATGCCAATCATTTCTTTCCTTTAGAAAACTCTAAGATAGATTTAGAATACATGGAAGACGTATGATATTAGCTTATGCATACCATTTCCAATGTTTAGCTTGCAAAGACACTAAATGGAATTTTTTGCAAAAGCTAGAGGTCTCTGCAAACATATGGAATAACCCACACTTGTGTCTATCTCGAAGTTATCACATAGAGTTATAAGATTGGATATCTATATCAATGATGAAGTTGGTGTTCCCTGCATTGGGGAATCATCTTTAACATTTCACACTCCCAAGTATTAGCATCAATGAGTGGCATATGCAAACAATTTCAAGGGTGTGTGATAATTTCTACGTTTGTTAAAGCCTCTAAGGCTAAGAATCACAATATTGACTATGGCAGAATGCTTTGAATCTCTGCGCCAAGCTAGATAGGTTGGCAAGACATTTTATTGACTAATGTAACCAATAACAAGGAATGTTAACCATTTGATAAAATGTGTGTGCATCAGCCCAATCAGTAACAAAGCATGGGAACTATTTGATATAGTGTCCTTTGACTAGGTCAAGAATAACAAGGTGGCACCTCTAGTTTAGGATTGTGCATGGTTTAAAAGAGAATATTGTCAATATTGGAAGCATAAATATAAAAAAATTAAACATCTGACTGAATGCCTCAAGCTTAGAGGCTTTTTAAGTAAATGGAAAGCTTTCGAATTGGTTTGAACATGGAAATATGAGAGCACATAGGTGGCAATATCAATGGACTCTAGAGAGGTACATGCAAAGTTTTGTGAGTTCATCCACACAATGCATTTAATTGAGCTCAAGGCCATTCACTCAATCTATTTGATGAAATGTCTCTTAATTATTTGAGACAAAGATGAAGCTCAAGCTCTTTATTTTGGAAAATCAAGAACGTCTTCCTAAAATCAACCACATATTTCACATTGGTGGAGAACATTTGGAAAGCCAACCCTTCCAAACATTTGATTGTCATTGTTCCATGATCAGAATAAAATGTTTAAGGCATCTGATAATGGGGTTCAATGTATTGGAGAAAATTTTCAATGACTTGTTCCTTCGTTCCTATCTGTACATAGATTTTGAATCCATAATAAGGCTCTCTAAAATGCCTTATCCTTCATATGATGTAATGCTTTTAACCTTCTATCTGTAGTGCCCACTCCTAAGTCGCATTTCTGTTATCATTGCCAAACTCTTTTGGGCCAAATTATGTTTGTCGATTAGTATTATTAATTTAGAGATTATCAGATGTTGTTTCACACTCAGCTTATTATTTGATGAGATTACTTTGTACTCTATATTTCATGCATGTATGATGATTATTCAATGTTTTTAGTTATCGATGATGATTAGTTAGATGATTTATTATTCCATGTGCTTTCTTATGGATACTTACCCCATACTGCATGTGTATGGTGTGCGTGTTTGTTTTATTTATTAATGGTGTTTCTGATGTGGTTAAGGAAGGGAGTCGTAGTCACCTGCTAGTCGAGATCTACATGATGCACCACTTCCTGCCATTATCTGGTTAGCTTAGAATATTGTGTTTGTACATGCATGGATTTTATGCAGGTTGCAGGTACCGGGTATCAACTTCCCTAAATTGCCAGGATGAGTGTACCCTATCGCAATGTCTCAATGGTAAGAGAGGGGAGATAAAATCTTAAGTCCAATTCCTAAACCCTTTAGCCAATTGTCCTAATTGATAATTAGGACAAGTATCTGAGTTAAGTACCCTCCGAATGCATCAAATGATGTAATTTCTGGATTATAACCCTTTTTGTTTTGTTTTAGTTTGTGTTTTTCTATGTAGGGTTTTTGTATGTTGTTATATGAGTCCTTGATGTGTTTTCTATTAATTGAGTCTAATTAAAAAGGTTAATTAATGATTTAATTTAATAGAGAATTAATATGATATCTTTAATATTTAATTAATTGGGAAATTAATTAAATAAAAGAATTAAATTTGGAAATTAAAGCTCAAAGATAAATTTAGAATAGGATAATATTTATTTAATTTAATAATAATATATTTGGAGTTCATTTTTAAATAAATGCTAAATATTATTGTTATTTAAATTAATTAAATATGTTATCAATTAAGTTTCTAAAATAAATTAAAAGTTGAAAGATATAAAATTATTAAGAATTCTAGATCGCATGATCTAAGCATGAGTTTAAATATGAGAAATAATTTAAAAGATTAAATAATAAAAATTAATAATGTTATTTTAATTTCATGAAGTGCACATGAGATTAAAGTAATAAATTAATTTAAAATAGAAGTCAAGTAGAATATTAAATAAAGTTATTTAATAAATCAACTTAATGTGCATGAAAAGATGAATGCAAAATAAAATAAAAGATAATAAAGGTTAATTTGGAGTTAACTCAGTTGTGCAAAGAGTCTTCTCAGGTGAACGCACAATTAGTGCCCCGAATTTGAGGAGAAAATTGCTTATCACAACTTTGGGGGTTCATTCTAGGGGGACACGAATTTGGACGAGAATTTTTGGGGAGACAACTTTTGGAAAAAAATTCAGAAGGCTGATACCAAGAAAGTTTTCCAGAAGAAGGTTATTGAGGGGAGCGAATTCTCTTACAATTCCTGGAGATTTGCATAATAGCATCAAGATCAGGTAGGGTCTTGTGTTTTTTATTATCCATTAAATACGCAATTATCCTTTCCTATCTTCTTTGTGTCTGGGGTTTGTAAATCTGAATTCTCTGTGATGAATGTTTAAACATTACAATATTAGAATTTATCAGATGCTTGTCTATAAACTTCTGTATACAAAATTTAAATGAGAAGGGTTGAATTTAAGACTGAATTTCTAAGTTAGAAGTTCGGATGGTTGGCTATATTTTCTATATTAATATAAGGATGTAAACAAGTTTTCAATATATTGATATATATATATTAAAAAGAATTATTTTATATATACATATATTTAATAGATTGATTATCAATAAATTGTATTATAATGATTATATTTTGTTGAGATAAAAAAATACATATACATATATGTAAATTTTTTTAATTAACAAATTTAAGTATACAAGTCGGATTTAACAAAAATGGTTTTAAAATATATATATATATATATATATATATATATATATATATATATATATATATATATATATATATATATATATATATATATATATATATATATATATATATATATATATATATATATATATATATATATGTAATTAGTGGGGGGAGGGAATTATCCCGTGCCCACCCCCATTGTCGACGGAGCCGACAGTACCTGCATCGCAAGTATTGCAACGGAAGGTACAGAGTACCTACCGCCGTAGGCCCTACGACCGCAGGCCTGCGGCAGACCTCAGAGGTCTATTTAGCCGATGGGCTATAAACATATGTTTAAAACATGTTTTTTTTCAGTTTTTATATAATTTTTATTATTTATAAAAACAAATTTTATTATTATTTAAAATTTTTAATTAATAAATTCTATATATATATATATATTTTAATTAATAAATATTTTAATTTTTATTAATATTTAATAATTAAATAATAATACATTTAACATAGTTTGTAAATATTAATTTATTAATAATTTTGGTTAAATATTAATAAATTAACAATTAATGAATAGATTAAAATAAGTAATTAGAATAAGTAATTATTGATTAATTTAATTAAAATTAGTTTAATTAAAGTTAATTAATAATGAATATTATTTGATTAAATGGTAGAATTGGATTATTGATTTAATGAAAGTTGTTATAGAAATGGGTTAATCGAAAGGAGTAGTTATGAAAACATAGTTACTTGAATTCGACATTAAACTGAAACATAAACCTTACCTTAACTCAATTATATACTTTCAAATCCAATCTCTGAGACTTTGATGTTTTCTATGTGTTCTCTGTATTTTGGAGTTGTTCTAGTATTGACCAGTTTAGGTTGTTACCAGAGGCTCGGGGTTGTGAATGTGATGTCATGATGATTTGGTCTCAATCTTTCTTAACCCGACCATGGTAATGTGATGAAGTGCTCTATGACATGATTGTATTTACTGTTTGTTATTGCTTTCCAGTTTCCTTGTGTGAAGCTGAGGTGTATGTATTTGAGATACCTAACTTAACCATTTTTGAGTCTTGATCAGTTATATTTGATAACCATTTTTTGAGTCTCAATCAGTTATACTTGGATTACTTTTCGGTCGCTTGAGAGGACTGAAGTGTTTGTTATGTTCTTGATGATGTCATGTGTTGACTTGACCATTTTGGAGTCTTCGATTAGTATTGTAATTTACTATTGGGATACTTTCTGGTTTCTCATTGGAGAACCATTGGATTTTGTGATTTATCATTGATGCCTTCAGTTGCTGATAGAGAACTGTCGTGATCATATGATATTTATTTGATGCTTATCTGTTGCTCATGAAGAACTGATGTAATTTTGTGGCTTATCTTTTATGATGTTTTTTCAGTTGCTTGTATAGGACTGAGGTGATTTTATTATGATTCTTTGATTTGTGATTTCATGAGCCTAGGGTAGGTTATCTATGTGTAGTGTTGGGAAGTGGCTTGCAATGGGGATCAGGGCCCTAAGAGGCTGCCTGGAGTAACCCATTGTAAGTTGTTTTAATAAGTGAAAACATTTACACTAAATGAGAGAAAATGAACCTAACAAGATAATTGTATGTTCTCTCCCATGCCTTGAGTGCTAGTACAGACTAGGATGGGGTAGAGAGAACGCTTGGTTATGACCTTGCATTCCGTAGTATGCCTCATCAGTACAAGAGGATACTAGTGGCCGCAGGGATCAGTAGGGACCCGAGATTCCTAAGGGATTGCTCGGGTAACTTCTACGTGAATTTTGCGATGACACTTTCTTGCTTGCATATTAGGTTTCCTACGTGTCTTGTGGTACCTCTGAGTTTTAGATGTCGATCTTTTTAGGAACCCTTGAGTTAGCATACTTATAGGATTTCCTGGACTTAGAGATTATTTATGATTATAGGTTTTGTTATCCTATTTGGGACTTGAGACTATCTCCTCAGCGCAGTGGGAGTGGACCATTTAGGTTCCACGCGGTCAGGTGGTAGTGCTTTTACTCTTACCATTGAGATCCGTCCATGGTCGCTGTGGCTGGAGTTTTCTTGGTTGGCATTTACCTTCTTTCTGTACATGGATGTTTTATCATTATGGATGTATGGACGTATCATGTATGGTGTATAGTTTCATATATTTTTACTGTACTTTGTAACATGGATTCGTGGAGGTTGATGCATTTCTATTTTTACATATGTATATTCTTTTAAGCCTTTCATACCCTGTGACTTGTATAGTGGATGATTGAGCATTCCGAATTAATTTGCCAAGAGGCATTCGGAACAAATGTATATTATGGACATGGGACTTTCTAATTATTCTTTCATATGTATCTGTTAGTTGTTAGACTTAGAATTAATTAAATTTAAAAGTGACTCAACGTCTTGGGATCCTTAAGAAATGTAACTTGCAATGTATGCTGGTCGATGATTACATGTTATTGCTTCCGCTACTATGTGTTTGATGTGTATGTTATACATTCTTACTTTAAAAAAAAAAAAAAAATGTTTAGCAAACTTAGTGAAACTTTAGGTTAATTCTTTTGGATCCCTTGGCAGGGCGTTACACTATCTCTATAATTAGTGACTTCAATCATTTTGGGGTTAATTTTATAGAGGTTAATTAACCTCACCCAAATCACATATTTTGGAGGTAGTTATTAACCATGAAGGAGCAGTTCTTAACATCCATGTCTATACAAGGAATCATTTTTGGCTTTCTAAAGGGACTTTTTGGACTTTTTAAGAGGAGAACACTTAGGTTATAATTTTGGTGACTGTATAATATTTGGAAAGTGTGTACAAATTTTATCTTTGTAATTGAAAATTCCTCTTAGGTTCTTGGTCCAAGAAAATAAAAGAAAATGTTATTTGAGTCCTCTTCTTTCAAAATCTAAATTGTTAAAAATGTTGATTCTCCTTGCAGTGAGGATTTTCATCGTATTGTGCAAATGTTTATGAATCTTTGGATCAACATTGTACTAAGGGTAACTCTCAACCATAGATCTTGATTATTGTTGTTAGCAATTTAAGTTAGTCCAAAAAAGCTCTAAAGTTGTGTCATGCATTCATCATCAATGGTACCACTTTATACAAAAACTTGTTAAAAAAATTTTAAAAACAAACTTAAAAAGCCTAAGGTGCACAATAGCACACTTAATTAGGTGCTCTACCATGCACCCTTAAAAAATAAAATATTTTACGCCTAAACAAGTATAGGGTGTGCAACAACACACCCCATGAGGTGCACTAATGTGCACCCCAATCATTGAAAAAACTTTTCTAAGTTTAAAGGCACACTGGGCACATCTTTGAGGTGTAGAAGGTGTGCCGTTTTTGCAATCAAGGGTTGAAATTATGGTTTTTGGTATTTTTAAGTGATTAGGTATTTGGGTTGTGTTTTTGTCATCAATAGGGTTTGCTTAAAGTTTGATTTTTTGCTTTCTAGACTAATGTTTACTTCTTTATGTAGATAAAAAGGGCATCCTTAACTTGTTGGGGTCATAAATTTTGACCTAGAGTTCAAAATTCAAAACCATTTACACCATTGGAAAGAAGAACTAAAAATCTAATTTCAATCCCTAAAATAGTGAGTCTTTGGCTGCCTAGTTTTAGGGACTAATGAAAGTTTAAACTTGAAATTTTGAGCAAAAGACCTCCGAAAAAGCCAGTTAAAAATACGTAGAAAACCTTGTGAAAAAATTTCAAACATTTCATTGTTTTGGATAATTTGGATCACCTAGTCCCTCACCAGGAAGGATAAGATAGTTGGAGATAAGAAAAAGATCAAAGATAAAGAGGTTGGACACATGAATTAGAATAGGTTCCTCATCTTACGCAATTATTAATTACAAGATTCAAAATAGGTGCCTTGGAAATGTATGAAAGTGTTTGGTAATAAAAAGGGTTTAAATCATCAAAGGGATCAAAATAAGTACACTAGAGTGCTCCCATGAATCGTTTGAGAAAAACCCAAAAAAAATTCATGCTGGCGCATAGGTGCTTTATTGTGCTAGGTGCACAGGTGCACTAGGTGTGTAAGAGCACTTTTTCAATTGCATTCTGGAAGATTTTGAAGAATTCAAGAGGTGTGCTATTGCATCAGGTGTGCTAGGTGTGTAGGTGCACTTTTTCAATTGTGCTCTAGAATATTTTGAAGAATTTAGAGGTGTGCTAAGTGCACATGTGCACGCTTTTAATTGTGTTTTGGAATATTTTAAAGAATTCAGAGGTGGGCTACTACACTAGGTTCACAAGTGTGCAAGGTGCATAGGTGTGCTTTTTCAATTGTGTTCTAGAAGATTTTGAAGAATTCAGAAGTGCACCAATAGTTAACTTCTAGTTCTAAGTTTAAATTTTTTCATGCATCAAAAAATCATTCTAACAGTATTTTAACTCCTATAGACACCTAGTAAAGAAAGAAACTTTGTTTTTGGCACTTCCAAACACTCCTACATTGATTAATGTCTCTCTTTCTTATTTTCTCATGTTTTCTTTGTTTTAAGACATGTAAGGGCTCATGCGTCAAATTAATGATATAAAAATGGATGAATTCCTACTAAGCACCAATTAGATAGTTAGTTTGTACATAAATAGATTTTTTTACTAGTTTACAAGCATATGATTGCATAAAGATATCACTAACTCTCGACACAAATTAAGGTTAAGTTTTCTTATAAATTCAGGAATGTAATATGTATTCTAGGCTACCATTATTTTGATGTAATAACATATATTTTTAGTGCTTACATTTGGAGTGTAGTGATTCTTGCCTAACTATGTTATATTTTGTGAATGTATGTTCATGAAGTGTAATTGAGCCAATAGTTTATTGTGTTGTTTTTGGTCATGTGATCTTTTAATTCTGGTGTTTGCTACAGGTATCAAATTCCATGACCTACTTAATTTGAGAATAGATCACCATATTATTCCTCCATAGCTTTTCATGTTGCATGAGCACACTTTTTGTGGCCTAACAATTTGATGAAAATTGTAACATCTTATGGTTACTGAATTTCCATCGATGATTGCATAAGTAGAATTAATGAAGCGTTGATCCTATTTTCATTGCTTTTCAAGAGAGATGTTCGAAAGGATTCTTATCATTAAGTATCATGTAAAATGACATCTCGACAAAAAAGGTACTAGAAGGAGGGCCTGAAAACTATTCGGCTCAAAAAACCTAAGTTTTTGTTTGAAAATTCTGCAACTCTCAGAAGTTTACAATTATTTCTGTGAATTTTTAGTTGGTGCATAGGTGGGCCGATTGCACAGGTGTGCTATTTTCAAAAAGTGTTCTTCTTCAAGGGTGTGCTTTTCTAGAATAAACACAAGTTCCTAGAACTCAGTCACTTTCACAAGAATCATAGCGATAAAGGGATACTAAGAACTCCACCCATTCACATTACACATTCCATCATCATCATTTGCTTTATATTCTACTTCACACATTCCCATCATTATGCACCATGTCTTTCTTCAATGCCTAAAGTTCACCTTTGAATCTAACTGGACCATTACATAACTTACCAAAAAAAATTGAAAATTTTTTCCCATGGTTCATCTATGGAGAATTACGAACAATAGAAGATCATATTAAAATTTTCAAGGATATTTGTAATTGAAACTAGATTCAGCATATGACTGTGGTATGTAACCTTTTCTCATACACTTTGGGGGAAATGGCATTCAATTGGTACCTCAATCTACCACCAACATCAATAAGGGATTGGAACTCTGTTCATGAAGTGTAATTGAGCCAATAGTTTATTGTGTTGTTTCTAGTCATGTGATCTTTTAATTCTTGTGTTAGCTATAGGTCTACAAATTCCATGACCTACTTAGTTTGAGAAGAGATCACCATATTATTCCTCCATAGCTTTTCATCTTGCATGAACACACTTTTTGTGGCCTTACAATTTGATGAAAATTGTAACATCTTATGGTTACTGAATTCCCATTGATGATTGCATCAGTAGAATTAACGAAGGGTTGATCCTATTTTCATTGGTTACCCATCAATCTTTTCAAAGGCTTCACTCACAGATGCATTGTTTTTGTGGCTTATGTCTATTCGGATTTTACTTTCATGCTATTTTCTTAAACTTCTTGTTACATTATCTTTTCTATTTTGTTTTCTAACCCCTGTTTAAATTAGGAATTCATATAGTTGCATTGTTAGATTAAATTCATCATAAAAATATAAAATAATAAAATACATATCTCTTTTGTAGTTAATTTTGAAACAACAAGCAAATTGATCATTTGATCTGAAATTGGTTCAGACTAGTAAATGCCTCCTCATGAAGAAACACATATATCTTCAACTGAGCTAATTCTAGTAGCTCGCAAGATCACCCAAAACCTTGGAGTTGATCCCAGATCATCTTTTCAAGAGAGGAGTTTGAAAGGATTTTTATCATTAGGCATTGTGTAAAATGACATCTCAACAAAAAGGGTACTAGAAGGAGGGCCTAAAAACTATTCGGCTCAAAAAACCTAAGTTGATGTTTGAAAATTCTGCAACTCTCAGAAGTTGAAAATTATTTTTGTGAATTTTTAGCTAGTGCGCAAGTGGACCAATTGCACAGGTTTGCTATTTCCAAAAAGTGTGCTTCTTGAAAGGTGTGCTTTCCTAGAATAAACACAAGTTCCTAAAACTCAGTCACTTTCACAAGCATCATAGTGATAAAGGGATACTAAGAACTCCACCCATTCACATTATAGATTCCATCATCATCATTTGCTTTATATTCTACTTCACACATTCCCATCACTATGCACCATGTCTTTCTTCAATGCCTAAAGTTCACCTTTGAATCTAACTGGACGATTACATAACTTGCCAAAAATTTCTAAAAAGTTTTTCCCATGGTTCATCTATGGAGAATCATGAACAATAGAAGATCATATTAAAATTTTCAAGGAAATTTGTAATTGAAACTAGATTCAGCATATGGATGTGATATGTCACCTTTTCCCGTACACTTTGGGGGAAATGGCATTCAATTGGTACCTCAATCTGCCACCAGCATCAATAAAGGATTGGAACTCTTTTGATAGCAAGTTTCTGGAACAATTCAAGATCTATATCGATCCAAATATCCTATATCATTAGTTCATCTCAATTAAGATGGATTGCAATGAGACTATTTTACATTTCAATCATCGGTTCTATAGGATGTATCAAAGAATGGAGTTTCCATACATTGTACCACAAGAGGCTACCATCCATATCTATTTTTGCACAATGGATTCATTAACTTCTATTTTTATAAGAAGGCTCCCACCCTGAGACATTGATACCATTGATAAGGTCCTCAAAGAGGTTGTTACATTCACAAAGTAAGTTATAGCTGCTCCAATGCCAACAATTACATATTTAGGGTATGAGTCTCAAAAGACTACTTTCTTTGAGTAGAAGCAAACTGCATCTAATGAAGTAGGAAACAATATGGCTAGATATTTTAAGGCCATGAAGGAGATGATGTCTCTTTTATCCGATGAACTCATCAAAATAAAGTTGAATTCCTCAAGAAACCAAGGCAATCATCCAAGACAACTTGCTGCCCAAAACAATTGTTCTCAAAATCAGGGCAGAAATTTTGGCCTTTATAGGAACATCAACAATGAGAATAATGGTATTATAGGTATGAGTCTAAGTGAAAATGGTTATGGGTACAATGATGTTTTCGATCAGCCTCCCCAAATCATGGAGGAAAAATCTTTATAGTTTAGTGCAATGGTGTTTGAATCATGTGATAAATCTATAGGAGGACAAAATGATGAAGATGATCAAGAGGAGTTTGTGTGCCCATTCAATGAAGAAATTTTAAGTGTTGATGATTCAATAAGTGTAGATATGCCAAGATATTTTGAGGACACAGAAAATTTTGAATTTCCAAAACTCCATGAAGTTGCAAAAAGTGATGGAATTGTAGAAGATCTTGAGGTTGGTGAGATTTTTGAATCAAAAAGTCATCAAGAAGAAGATACCAATTCTTCCTACTGTGATGTTTATTCCCCATTGGATTATGATAAGATGCCTCCCTCAAAATAGGATTTTTTATTAGAAGATATGGATAGAATGCTCAAATTAGTCTCAAGCTTGACTAAGGAAATGTCTATTTGTGGGTATTCTACACATATATCAATTCATGCAATAAATGAATCATGTAGAATCCATTTATTTGGGTTCCATTTTGAAAAAATTTGTCCTGATTTCTTGTTAGCTTCAAAGATTGCAATGGAGGGAAAGTATGATTTTGAATAGACTTCTGTTGGATATGAGGCACAAAACATCTACATCAATGATAGTAATGAATTTTGTAATTTGAAAGGAAGGTTGATGATTGATTTTTGTAGTCTGAAGGAACCTAAAGGATTTCCATGTGCATGTGGAGTTGTGTTCCATGAGATAAGACCACTAGAATGAGAGATTACAATGTGTGAGTGTACCCCTATCATGGGAGACTCACTAGATTAGGTGATATATTTCTATTATCCCTCTTATTTTGATATTTTTCAATTCAAATATGATGCTAAAGGTAAGAGAACTTGTTTCTAGATTAATCATGGTCATAGAGAGTTATCACAACTTCTAATTTGTGTGATGTGTGCTGAGAATTTGAACCAAGATTGTTCAAATTTTATTTTTCTGAGTACAAAGACAAATTAGTTTTTCTTAGCACTATATGTGGTGGTTCATTAGTATTTCACATAATGATAAATCTATTGAACCCAACCCACATTCTTATTATTCAAGGTTTTATGTAGATAAGTTTTTGTTTAAATTGTTTTTGTTTTTCTTAGCTTTTTTTAATCTTTCTAGTCAGGTGTTAGCTTTCTTTGAGTTAAGTCTTTTTTGTTTGGGTTTCATTTCTTTCTTTTTTCAAAGTTGTGTTAGTCTATGGTTTAGGTGTACTCAAGGATTATCTTGATGTATCTCATTAAACCACTTTTTTGTTTTGACTTTTGGGAAAAGGTATTTCTTTGTCAAAGCATTTGAATGATTTTGTTTCTCAATACCAAGTAAGGAACGAATGTTACTTTTAGTAATAGGGTACTTTTAGTCTTGATTTCAGTATTGCAAATCAACAATTTTTCAACACTTTGAAAATTTAAGAATTGACTATCTTAAGTTTTTTCAACCCAACGTTGTTGGCAGCAAGGGATAGTCCAAAACCTACTAGTTCAAATAGAAGGGTCTTGTCGAAGGAATTTTGAAGATCAAATTTTGGTGTGAGAGTTTCCAAAAGTTCTTAAAATAGGAGCACAAGGGATATTCACTAAAGATTGAATCTAAGAAATGATGCCAATGTCTTGGCCACACAGTCTAATCATGGTCAGGGTACAAAAAGAAAATAAAAAAGAAGGGTGTTAAGAATGAAGGATTCTACAAAGTCTAAGAAAGGTAACCTAATTATAAGCTATCCAATCTCAAAAAAGTTGCTTATTCAGAGCCTTCCCATGGTAGCCAATTGGAAATGTAGAAGAAGTGTCTGTTAGGGCTTCATCAAATTGGGTATAAATTAAAAACTTGAATGTTGAATTTTGGCCCTTTATCCACCATATATTGAAGCCTATTGGCTCGATTTTGCAAATAGAACAATCTAAGACTACCCTCTCATATTTACATGTTAGAGTTCTAGTTTCTCTTAAACCTAGAATTGTATTCCCTAATAATTTCTCCCTTACTCTTGATTCTTAATCTTTTCGATGAAAAGTCTATCGACTTGGTAATCTAGCTACTTGTTTTTATTGTAAAAGGAATGGACATGCAAGAAAGGATTGCCCAAACTTATTTCGACCCCAAACTGCTAACTTTGAGATTTCTCAAGATAATGCTAATAAAGTTTCTAGTTTTGAAATAGAGAAACCCTTCGCACCATCCCCAGGTAATTTTGATAGAATTTTGGGGATAGATAATCCTATGTAAATTGGTAAATATAAACTTTCTAATGCTTCCTTAGAAAAGGAATTTGAACTATTGTCAACCATCTTTATGATACTGAGCTAACTTATACTAATTATCTCATCACTAGTTCTAAGATCATCCCAAGTGGTTTTTCCTAGTTAAAATTGATTATTTGTCCATAATAAAGTGTTATTCTAGTGCCTTTGGTTAAAACCCCCATCAAGCATAATGCTCAACAACTTGCTCTTAATTCTCTACCTAAGAGAGTAGAGCTGGTTAAGAATGCCAATCACTCTTTGACTAATAAGAATATGTAGTTGAATGGTTCAAAGTCTTTAGGCAAGGAAATTTCTCTAGATAAAAATAGAAATAAGCCCCCATTTTTTGAAGTCACACATAAAATAAATAAGAAAAGAAAGGGCAATGATAACCAGATATTAACCAATTCTAATGGTTATAAAAATAGACAAGGAGATATCAGTGGTTGCTTTAATAGATTATATAACAAAGGTAAGAAAAACCCTAAAAATCATGAACATCATCAATATCCATAGCTAGAATGTTAGAGGCTTGGAGATAAATGATAGAAAATGCATTGTCAGAAGATGGTGCAGTAAACTATTTTAAACATGCTTTGGGATCATGCCACTGCAGTCTACTCCAATCATGAAAGAGGGAGGGGACTGTTGCTATTCTTGTGGCACCTAATTGGGTGGATTATATAAAACTTAATAGAGGATTTTATCATTGTCATGGTGCATTATGTATTGTATTTAGTAAAGATGGTCAAAGCTTTGAATTGTGTAACTTCTATGCACCTAATGACTTAAGAGATAGAGTAGCACTATTGGAATGGGCTTCAAATAATTTTCCTAATACTAAATGAATATTTATTGGTGATTTTAATATGGTAGAACATAGGGAGGATAAAATAGGATGTAACTCTTTCATTTGGAAACGCAATGAATTATTCTTCTAGAACAAATTTAGGAGGAAATTTAATGTGCTACATCCTTTAGAAGAATGGAAATTAGAATTTTAGGATATATGGTATACTTGGTTGAATAATAAAAAGGGATCTCAAAGGGTTTATACTAGATTGGATAGAATTTATGGAAACTCCATTCTTCTTTGTTTTTACTCTAATCCTAAGCACTCACCTATCATAGTTACTCTAGGTTCTCTCTCTGACCAGTCCCCTATCTCTGCAAAGATTGGGTTGCAAGATGAGACTCTAGTTTCTAGGGTGAAGGTCAAAAAGCCCTTTAAACTTAATCTTTCTCTTCTTAAAGACTAGGATACTATTGGTGCTCTCAGGAAGGTCACTAGTATTTATAAGCTAGTTAGTAGTTATGTTCAACCAAGAGAAATGTGGAGAAGATTATTTGATGTTTTGCAAAATATTTTCTAGATTATTGGTAAAAAAGGTATGGATTTAAATGCTGAAGAAACTAGGGCACAGACTAATCTTAACCTAATAGAGAAAGATCTCCATATTAGAATTCAAGATCTGGAGTTAGAAGCTTATTTTATTAAGTCTAAACATTCTTTAAAAAAGATCCAAAACTATAAGATCTAAGATTAGGCAGCTAGATCCAAATTGAATTGGAATTTGAAAGGTGATAGGGAGTATAATATTTCTTCAATATAATCAAGTCAAAGAATAAAAGGGAGCTCCTTGAACACATTCACTTTAATGGTGGAAAATCTTTAGATTTAGAGCTAATTCAGTCAACTTTCTTTGAGTATTAATCTTAGGTTTTTTCATTTGAGATGTCTAATGCTAACTATGAGGCACTCGATAAATGTCTTCAATTGATTCCCAGAAAAGTGAAAAAAGATAGTAAAGACTAAAAAATCTTAATACTTTGGAAGAAATTAAATGGGCTATTAACTCTTTAGCTAATGACAAATCATCAAGATGTGATGGTCTTCCTGTTGAGTTATACAAAACTAACATAAATTGGATTTCCATTGATTTTTTGGCACTCTATGAAGACTCATTTAGAAGAGGATCCATGGAAAGAAGCATCAATAAAGGCATGATCAAATTGATACCAAAGAATGGTGACAAAGGTGAAACAAAAAATATGAGACCAACAACATTATTGAACATCTCTTATAAGATCATTGTTAAATTACTAGCTAAAAGCATTGAGAATTTTCCAAATAGATTTATCTTAGTTACATGGAAAGATTTCATTCGAGGTAGGTATATATAGAAAATTTAATAACTAATTGGGAAGCAATGCATTGGGCTAAGAAGAACAAGAAGAATGTTGCTATGTATTATTTGATTTTGAAAGTGCCTCTGATAGAATTGAATGGCCTTTTGTTATTGTGATGTTGCAAGCTTTTAGATTTCATGAGTATTTTTGCAAATAGATAAAGGTGTTGTTCAAGGACTCTTCCACTGTCATGGATATGAATGGAACTCTTACCATCCCTATTCCTCTTAAGAGATCAATTTGACAAGATGATCGTATTTCCCCTTCCTTGTTTTTTATTGTTGTTGACGCTCTATTTTATTTTCTTAGAGATCCCTCCCTTGGTCCTCCTATTAAAGGTCTCCTCCTACCTAATAATGATACTCTACTAAATTACCGTTTTTTTGATGACACTTCTTTGTTCTTAAAATTTGAGAGATTAATTTTTGTAATACCTTGGATAGACTTGGATTATTCAATTTAGCCTGAGGTGCCAAAATTGATCCTCATAAATCTTTAGTTCTAGGTTGGTCTAAACCTCCTTGTAACTGGGTTTACTTTATGTTTTGGAAATGGAAAGGCCCTAATGAGATTTTCAGATACCTTGGTATCCCTTTCGCAGCTAATCCTTCTACTAAAGCTATGTGGGAGTGGGTCTTTGATAAAATTCAAAAGAAACATGTTAAATGGAAAACTCGTTATCTCTCTTTGGTAGGAAGGGTATGAGTTGCACAAAATGTCTTGTCATCTCATCATATTTACTTTTCTTCTACTTGTTTAATGACTAATTAACAAATGGATAAATGTAATGCCCTGCCAAGGGATCCAATGAATTAACTTAGAATTTCACTAAGTTTGGTAGAATTTTTTTTTAAACACGAGAGTAAATACCACATATAACTTATGCACAATAATAGAAGCAATAGCAATATCCATCTGAAAGTAAACATAACATACATAATAGATTACATTCTTTAAGGATCCCTTAATGTTGAATTACATCTAAAATAACTAACATACATGAATCCAACATCCACATGAAATAAGAATGATAAGTCCAATGTTTATAAATTACATTTACAAATGCTCAGTCATCTACTATACATATCACAGGGTATGAAAAGCTTAAAAGAATATCCATATGTAGAATAAGGTACACCATCCTATTCTAATCCATGATACATCAAAGTAAAGATAATCACATGATATGTCATCATAGAAGATATATATACATCCATCATAAAGATCAAACATAATAAGCTAAGTGCACGGTTCCTCCCAACTATTAATAGCATCATTAGACCATCATGGGTCCTAGCCATCCCTCCATGCATAACATTCCAAAGCACCGAAGAGATCATCAGTATTAACATAGTAGGAATGTCACTCCTAACATATACTATATCATATGTAGAAAGTAATATAACATGCAAAAATAAGCATAAGATAACATCATCTAACATATGCTAATCATCAATGAAAGGATACATATCCACCATCACGAAGGATGCATCAACCACAATGTCTCAATGAATCTCAAACGATAAGAGTGGAAAATACACTACCACCCGACCGCGTGGTACCTAAGTGGTCCACTCCCACCGTGCTGAGGAGGTAATATCAAGTCCCAAACAGGCTATCCAAAACACATAGCATAAATCTCTATAAGTCCTAGAATCCTAAAATTATACTAACTCAAAGATTCCATCACAAAATCGACATCTAACTCCCAGAGGCACACAATGACATGTAGGAACCTACTATGCAAGCAGGAAAGTGTCATTGCATTTATCACGTACAAATTACCCTGGCAATTAGCTAAACTCCATGGGTCCATACTGATCTCATGCAGCCACTAGTATCCTCTCATACGGATGAGGCATACTATGGACTGCAAGGTCGCAACCATGCATTCTCTCTACTCCCATCCTAGTTTATACAAGCACTCAAGGCATGGGCAAGAACAAAACTCTTATCTTTTTAGGTTTATTTAGTTAGTATTAGGTGTGAATGTTTACACTTATTAATCCAACTTACAATGAGTTACCCTGGTAGCCTCTTAGGGCCCTGACCCCCATTGCAAGCCACTTCCCAACACTACATGTAGATATCCTACCCTAAGCTCATGGAATCGTAAATCTCAAAATAAAAAAAGATAGTCCATAATAAAATCATCAAATATGCATAAAAGCATCGAATCTCCATGAGCAAGCATCCATAAAAAATCATGATCACAACAACTCTCTATTGGCAACTGAAGTATCACTGATAATCAAAAGTATCCAATGGTTCTCAATAACCAAAATATATCTCAATCATACTGATCAAAGCCTCCAAAATGGTTGAGTCAAAACATGTCACAACATGACATCATCAAGAATAAATCCACATTTTAGTCCCATCATGGTGACTAGAAAATAACCAAGGATAACTGATCGATGACCAAAAATGGTTAAGTCAAATGTCTCATATATAAGAATCTCAACTATAACAATCAGTAATTACAACCAATGCATAGAGCATTCCATCACATAACCATGGTTGGGTTTATAAAGATCTAGATTAAAACATCATCATGACATCACAATCACATAACCCCCAAGCCTCTGGTAGACGTCCTATAATTGGTCAACACTAGTCAACCCAAAATCCAAAACAATAGCATAAAGAATACACAATGCAAACACATGTTTTGGTTTTGCTAAATTTACAAGCTTGAATTAAATGGAGAGGTCTCAATTTATGTTTCCAAGTTTAGAGAATGAATGAACATTTTGTACATTATTCCTTACACATGTATTGTTTTGGATGGATAAAAGTTTTTCTTAATAGGTCTAAAATCCATTGTCCAATTGTAATATTTGTTTGAAAACTTTCCCCACCAACCTACCAATTAATAATTTAAAACAATTAATTAAATCTTAATAGTTAATTTACAATATTATAAACTAATTCATCCTTATAAAAGATGAAACTTTAAAACAAATCATTTATCAAATAATAATAATTCATTAATAACATTTTACATACTTACATATGTACATATATATATATATATATATATTTATTTATTTATTTATTTATTTATTTATTTATTTATTTAAATATATATATACATATATAAATATATAACTATTGCATTTTAATAAAATGAAATATAAAATTGAATTATACAAATTCGATTGATGACGTGTAATATGGAAAGAAGGATTATATAAAACATGCGCTTCACATATAAAAAATAGTGGCAACCATACTCAGTGTTTAAAACATCGTTGCCATACATAAGCTATGCGGCCTACAGCACCAACACACTACCAAGCTTAGGTGTCATGTGCGTGGGTCTGCGCACGAAGGACAGTCGGGGTTGGTATGTCTACCTGACCCATGATCTAATACATATAACATTTTTTTTTATAGCATTTTTTCAAAAAAAGCAAATACAAATCGCAATGCGATTTGACGAGTTTCCACTGCGGTAATTCAGTCAATTTTTCCATTTAAATATATATGTATGTATGTATGTATGTATGTATGTATGTATGTATACATATGTATGTATACATATGTATGTATATATATATATAATATATGTGTATATATATATAAATTTGTAAAATTTAAAGATGAAAATGCAGATCTGGTATCATATATATATATATATATATATATATATATATATGATTTTATGAGTTTCCTATAAAATATTTTCTCAATAACTTTCTAATGAATTTGGCTACAATTGAACCCTAGCCCCATGTTCTTTTCAGATTTATGCAAATAAGATTCTCAAATATACTTTAACTACCCATATTGAGAATGCATATAATTTAAATAGAAAAATCCTCAGAAAACACGAAGAAGACAAGGGAATGCAAGATGCAGAAATAGGATAAGTAAGATCACAAGAATCTACCTAGATTTTGATGCTAATTCGCTCTTCCTCAGAAAACCCGCAGAGCAAGCTCCTCCCTTCTTTAGAGTTCTTGAGTCCTCCAATGCTCCAAATGCTCTCCATGCTATGTCTAAGCTTTTAGGAATGCCTGAATATAAAGAGCTCTCAGGAAACACCGAGAATGCCTCTAGAAATAGCTAGAAGGTGTCACCATCTAAGCATGTGTCTTTTCCAACCTTCTAGATGAGTCATAGGGTTGTAGACACCAACTGAGTCCATAACATAATGTCTGATAGTTTGAAAACAAAACCACTAATCCATCAGCATAAGCTAGTCTAACATAGTCTGATAATAATAGCAACAATAAGTCTAGAAAAGATGTGAATGAGGGTAGGCACTACAATAAAATTGAAAAAAAATTCAAAGACTTTATGTGTTCTAATGTGATGGGAAACAAAAAAAAAAAGAAAAAGAAAAATTGTGTGAATTGGAAGTGGTGTTGTAAACCCAAGTAGTATGGTGGACTGGGTTTGAAGGACTTTAAAAATTATGCTATTGCTCTTGCCTCTAAGTGGATTCTTAAGGCCATATATGGTAATGAACCTTGGAAAGTCTTAACCAAAAATAACATTCAATGTTCTATCATCTCCAAAGATAAAAATTGGATAAACATTCCATTCTTTGATTTTCTATTAGATGAATTTAAGATCAAGGTCTTTGGTTCTAATGCTTTTACTACCCTTTAGAAGGCTTGGACCCATTCAAGGATACTCTTACCAATTAGAGTTGTTGTTATCCCTTCTCCATGTTATGTTGTCACACATAGATCAATTTCTTGGGAGTTGTACCTAAATAGAAAACTTGTGGCACTTACACAAAGTATCTCAGCAAAACATTAGAATATGTTGGGAGTGACTTTAATCAGTGACTTAATTATTGATAATCATATGGGTACTTGGGATGAACTTAGACCTAGATATGGTATCACACAGACTCAAAAGAAAAATTATACATTAATTTTCAAGGCACTTGGTTCATGTAACTTTTCCAAGGCTATTAACTCAAATGGATATTTAAAACAATTGTTGTGGAAGAATAGAACAATGCTTAATGAAGTAACAGTAGAAAAACTATATAATATGCTTGTGTCTAATCCTAAAATATTTTCAAAGAGTGGTCCAAGGGTGGGGATTGTGTTCTCCTTTTTCTAAATGGTCTTTCCTATTTTAATGTTTATGGCATTCAAAAGTGGAACCCAAAAAAGTTTTTCTTAAATGGCTTTTATTGCTCAAAAAACTTGCCTTATGATTTAACTTGGAGTTTTTAGGTTTTACTCCTGGCCTTTGCAAATTCTGTGACACAATTGAGTCTTTTGAACATGTTTTCTTTTAGTGTAATTTTTCTATTATGATATGGTCAATTGTTTTGGGCAATCCTATTGGATGGAATTCAAAACTAGGTCTTTCCTAAAGTGAAATTTTAGCTAGATATGTTGAAGCTTTTGACTCTAAGTTTAACTCTTTTTGGTTTGTTCTTACATGTGAGATTTTATGATTCCTTTAGAAAGAAAGAAATGAAGAGGTTTTTTTGAAAAATGATAGAGGATTTACTGATTTTACTTGTAAACTCACACATTTTTCCATAATGTCTCAGGTTTCACTTTCTCTAAAAATCTCTATGGTTCAATTTATGACGCTAGTCAGGGATGGAATGCTACTTACTCATAAAGACAAGGTCAAGTCTTTCAAGTACCTTGATGAATTAAATGATATGATGGACCTGAATGACATTAAACAAAATGAAAGAATGATGGAGGATCTACGCATTTCCACTAACACCCACTAGTCTATTCCTAATGTGTCTACTGGTGAAAAGGTTCACCTGACTAATTATTGTTCTAGCAAGATGGAATGATGAATTGTTTGATGCAACTTTCTTGCAAGCTTTGGATTCTAATGATGGATGGGGCCCGAACATAAATTAATAGCATGTCTAATTTTGATAATCAGCACTATGTAAATCTTTTGGATATACAATATAAATCTTATATAGTTTTGATACTTATTCAAGTGATACAAAATGGATTGACTAACTGTAAGTCATGTTTGGTGATGATAAGGTTGTTAGATTTATTACATTAATTAGGCTAGTTTTTAAGTTTAGTTTAAATAAATAAATAAGTTAGATATATAGTTTCTCAGAAGTTATTCACTCTCCAAATAGGACTCTACTTCAACCTACCCTACCTTTCTGTCAAATATAGAAACCAACTCAAAACTCACCAATCTTTTTGTAAGGGAAAACAAGGTTATATAAAGTTGTTCACATATCAATGTGATATAATTTAGTATCAATTATGTATTTATCCAAATGTATTCAAAAAATCTGAATCAATAAAATCAGTATTATATATTTTTACTCTTTCATTTCGTATCAAAGCTAGGTACACAGGCAATACAAAGTTAACCATGAGATGAAAATGTTTTGTGCCCAGTAGTGACGACAATGTTTGTATGCAATAGTGAAGTTTTGAAGCAATACTCACAAGCATTGCATTCATTATAGACACAAGAGGAATGATTCTGGTTGGCAGAAAGAATACATGTTTCTAACAGTTTGAGGAGTCAAAGAAGACAAATTCCCTATCAGGACATTCAAGAAAATGGATAAAGGAATGGAATCATTACCAAAGAACACTATCTATTAACATCAAATTACTATGTTAAAGTGAAGGGAGAAGCATCATTAAATTTAGTTATTTTTCTCTTTCACAATAATATCATGAGCAGTGCTACCGTGTGTCTATTTTGTATTCTATGAGATCATCAATTTGAAGAGTATGTGGTGTTTCTATGATAGAGATTTTTCTTAGCCTCTCATAATTTGTAAATTGCTTTGGTTCATATGTTAGTCAACTTGGAGAACCATTTTTTGTAGCATTGGATGCATTTTCATTTAAAAATTTGTAAAGAGTGTTAGCTTTTCTATTGTGCATTTTATTTAAGTTGTACGATTTTCTTTCAAAGCAATCAAGAAGAAATTGGATAAAATGACTACTATTGCTAAGTTTGAAGGTTTTGAATTCTACACATGGGAAGATTTTTGCTATAAATAATAGAACTGAATAGGAGGCTAGAGGCAATGGAAGTTGGAGGATATTTATCATCTCGAGCTAGCTTCTCACTCACATGGAAAGCAAGTATTTATGTCCTTGTAAAGTCAAGGCTTGGAAGATTCATCCCTAAAGAGAAGAGGGGACTTGATATATTTGTGTCCCTGAAGAAAAGAGGGGGCTTTGCTGCATGATTGTTTTTCTATGGAGCAAGTAGGGGTAGGATTTGAAGAATGGCGTTAGAAACACTTGGAAGAGATGTCACCTTTTAGAGGAAAGGCATCCATGTGCAGACAACTAGTGTTGATTGTTTCTAGGCACTTGAAGAGTCATTAAACACACTCGGAGGGGATGTGGACTTTCGGAGGAAAGGCGTCTTATGTGCAGCACTAGAGGAAGCATCAAGCACACTCCATGGAGATGTGAAATTTTAGAGGAAATATGTCTAAAGTTGGGATATGAGAGCAACTTCAAGATTAGGATTTGCAATATAAAGTTGCAGAGAGAGATCTACTTTTAATTATTGGTGAATGAGCTTATTCAAAGTTTCCAGGGGAAATGTTAAACTTATTACATTAATTAGGTTAGTTACTAATAAGGGGAAATGTTATATTTGTTGGGTTAATGTAATAAGGGGGAATATTAGATTTATTATATTAATAAGGCTAGTTTTAAAGTATAGTTTAAATAAATAAATAAGTTAAATATATAGTTGCTCGGAAGTTATTCCCATAAGTAGTTGTTGTAAGGGAAAACAAAGTTACATAAACTTGTTCACATATCAATGTGATATAATTCAGCATCCTTTCAATATCAATTATGTATGTATCAGAATATATATTCAGAAAATCTGAATCAATAAAATCAGTATTTTATATTTTTCCTCTTTCAATTGTAGCTTTAAAAGTATAACACTCTGGTAACTTATGCTGAATAGATCTTGATGAACCTATTGTATTCAGTTTTCACACTATTCTAATATAAATTTTTTCTAGGCTTACTACTCTATTAACTTTGCAAGACATGTTCTCCATTAACAATATCTCAAGGATTAGGCTATTGGTGAAAAATATGCAGAAGACGGAGGCTGGAGACAATGATCATTTGTTGCGTGTTGAAAGCATCCTCATGGTTTCTACAAACGCCTTCCAACAAAAAAATACAATACTCTACATTGCTATGTATATTGATGGAGTGATGACTGCATGCCACATCACACCCTGACATTATTAATTTAGCATTTATCAGTCAAGAATTTATCACTTAATTCAACAAATAACATCAAACACAAACACAGTATTTTAATTCCTAAAGTCAATACTATCTTTGCCTCCCTATTATTGATTGACAGTTTCTCTTCAAGATATCCCAACATATGCTTTTAATGCATTGTCAAAAACATAATATTACCTAGATATTTTTACTTAAATAATATAGAGATTAAATCAAATTTCATTATGACAAAAATGTAAACTGTACAGTTTGTAGAGAGGATAGCGGCATCCTTATATAACAGATAAGTGCACATTGTCCTTCATCCACCAAAACCAAAATATAACGAACACCTAATCCAGAAATATACAGAAACCCTAATTTTCTGAATTCATGCAAATAGGAATGCAACTGAGCATTTATTCTAAATTTTCGAGTACAATCAATATTAAATGTGTTAACAGGCATCAATTTTATCTGGGAAGGACAAATAAACAATGTCTCCGTTTCTCTAATATATTATTCCACTAAAACATCCATGAAACCCTGAGTCCGATATATGCATTACAAGAGCAATGCAATTATCTCCAGTTTAAATGATATTGAACATCAACATAATGAATTCAACAGCATATAGCAGTTGTAAACACAAGCAAAACTGATAAATAAACACAATAAATTCCATAGTATATAACGGTTCCAAAGACAAACCAACGGAACCAGCAATTATAAATATGCGTTGCAGAAACAGTAAATAGATCTGCTCTCTACACATTTATTTAATACTCCAAAGCCATTATTCATCAGTAGTTAGGGCCTCAGGCATACAATATGACACAAAGTGCTTTCTAGTCATGGCACGCATTTAGCAGAAGAGACTGTCATGGGAAATTTATAAGTTTGTGCATAAACGAAGGACACAGAGCCTCCGGCCGTTATGGGCTTCCCATCGTTAACAAGGCAGTCATTGATACTCAAACGCTTGAAAAATCTTGGGTCAATCCATATGGCAGAGGCGAAGGATCCACAGTCGAGATGTATTTGTGCAATGGAGCAGCCTGTTCTGCACACATTCGCTACTGTCACTGTGTATGATGGTGTAATTTGGTTTGGCATCGGAGAGTTGGGGCTTTGATTAACTACTATGTTTTTCTCGCAAGCCGGAACCAGTTTCTCCGCGAATCGACCTGCAAATTTAATTATACCCATCAAATTCCTAGCTATGAAAAAATACATAAGGTATTTGAAGGATTTGACTTACCCACACGATCCAACAGCCTACGGTTTGTGTAGCTTAAAGTCACAGTTTCATTTGTCACATTGGACGCCACCACGGAGCGTGAATCTTGCATTTCTGAAAAGCCTGCATATATCACAAATGAGTTATGTGGTCTAAAAAAGTTGAAGTAAAAAGCTTAGAACTGCATATTGATGGTGTAAAATTGGTACCCGAGACACCCTTGAAGAATATGAGGAGAACAAAGAAGGCGGACACATTGATCAAGTTCAGCATCGTCATCGTTCCTGTGAACACTTTGGAATTACATAGCAGTTTGCCTTCCAGTGGTTTATATAGCAATCTAGCCACATCACACGCCGGTATGCTTGTGCAGTCGACCGCAAGGCTGTTTAACAGTTATTTTTAAATAATATTTAAAACCACAAGACATTATATAATTATTTTCAACTAATTATTAAATAGTAAATAGCTGTCATAATTTTGCTTGTTTTGGGCTATGATGATTCAAAGCAGCGATTATATTGTTGTTTCTAAATCTTCTCTTTGTTTTTATTGGAATCATTGGAATCAGGGCCCTCTTCCCACTGAATGGGGTCTTCCCACTGACTTAATTAAAAACATTATTAAATTTATATTTAATCAAAAACATTATTTAGTTATTTATTGTATTTCCCACTGACTTAATTAAAAACATTATTAAATTTATATTTAATCAAAAATATTAATTAGTTTCTTATTGTATTTTCTATAGGTTATACAATTGCAATCAATTGTACTTAACTAATTATTAAATTTTCCTAGTATTTTTCATTTTAATTTTAACTTTCAATTTTTGTAATATTTTTTATGAAATTTTAAAATTTTAAAATTTTAAAATTTATTTTACTTGAATTTCATTGACTTATAAATTTGGGTCTTATAGGAGCGGATTTTGAGAAACCATATTTTGTTATGTAAAACTATTATGTCAATAATATCTTATAACATATAATAATTTTAATAAAATATTTTTCTTTCTTGTGATATATTGTATGAATAATATTTTTTTATTTTAAACAAAATATTAATACTTTAAATACAAATTTTATTAGTTATAATGGTATGCTGACATTTATATTTAATTATAAATTATAATTTTTCTATTAAATTTTTTTTTTATCTAAATCAAACGTTAGATTTTTTATGTAAAAGTATAATTTATAAATTTATAAAACTTAATCAAATTTATAATAAATTAATAAAATTATATTAAAATTTACCATATTTAGAGTCAATCTTATTCAATCTTAAAAATGACACAATTTTTCCTCATGGTTAGTTTAATAGTTTGGTGGGTTGAACCGTGAACCTACTCAACTAAGTAAGAACCTTGTTGGCATGTGGTGCAGACCTATAGAAGCCAAGAAGTCATGTTTCATATGACTCCTTTTCCTACATAAATTAGTTGTTAAAAAACTAGATGGTGACATTAACATTTGTTCCTTTTGTAGAGAAGCTTGTAGAATTTTTGGGCTTAATTGTGCACTATAGTTTAATATTCTAAAAGTATTAACTAGTCACTCCCTGCACTTAACATTTATGATAAAAATGAAAACATTTTTAAAAGTAGTTCTCTTAGGAAATCTCTTTGGAAATTTATGTTCCTTAATATTTCTACTACCATTGAAGTTGATTAAAACTCATTTGCTAAACTCCTAGGAGATACATAGGTAACGATGTAAAAGAAAGAATTGGCATAGAGGCAACAAATTCTAGGCCATCGGTAGTTTTCTTTTTGTATTTTGATATATTGGAAATCATACTTCTATGTAACCAGTGTGTTAATATTTTTTACAAGGTTGAAAGTAATTGATAAGCTATCTTAACAAGAACTTTATTATTATATATTATGTTTTAATTATAATCAATAAAAAAAAATAGGTTCCTAGGTTTTTTGGTTTAATATATCTTATAATAATGTTGATCAAATAAATTTATAGAAATCATATAAAAAGCAATCATATATTTATGTTACAAAATAATAAGCAAATGTTCTTATTGTTTACTATTTTTTCTTTATATTATACAAAATAAAAATGCAACTTTAGAATTATTTATTTATACTAATATAAATTAGACTATTTTAACTTTTAGCAATTTTGTTTAAAATTGAAATTTTGAATTAAAATATTAAAATTCAATCTTGTTGCTAGTGTACCTGAAAATAATGGTGTTTAAGATTCTAATATAAATAGTGTTTGAAGATGATTATCATACTTTAGGCATGAAAATGGCATTTTTAAAAGTTTTTTGATGAGTTGGTAATCTACGATAGAATGTATAATCATTATTACCATTATTAATATGATATTACATGTTATGGTATATAATTTTATTACATGTAATGCATAGAAATATAGTAATATGTTTTTTTGAAAGGGATCATACATAATACTATGATATGTTTCAAATTCTCCCTTTATACTCATCGACTCTTTAAATTTTCCAAACCTTGGGGGATGTACCTATGCCTACTTCTATGTGTAATGAAGGAATTGCTTCTATAAGGTCCTCTAGTATCTTTTTTATTAGGGGTGTTCTATATGGTTATCATCCTATTATGGCTGAGGTTATGGCTACTCCTACAAGGTATTGCTTTTTCCAAGAAAAAGCTTGAAAGGATATTATGAACACTTTTGGTTCCCTTTTATCCCCAATTCTCATTAAATTGCATATGCTCACTTGCTACAAAAAGAGCTTCCTTATGCAATTGTGTGCCTTTCCTTTGTTGCTCTACCTATCCCAAGGAGGTTTTGGGCCATGAAACAATAGATAAAGAGATTGCTTTCTCAAAATTGGGTCTCATGAGAAAATGTTTCTTTTAGATTTATGATCATCTCTCTAGGGTACAAACCTTTGGTAAAATATAAGCTTAAGATTTACCCTTGTATTAGGGTTTCTTTGTTATTTATTTTTATTCTTCTAATTATTATGGTTGCATGCATTGATAACATGGTCACCACATTAATCATGTATTTATCACTAGTTTATATAAATGGTATTCTATATTTTGATAGCTGACTTATTTAGATTCATCTATTATATTAAATGGTATATTCTTGTGTTTCTCTTGTAAAGCTTTTTCTTTTAGTTTAAGCACTTTAGTATATAAACATGATATTAGAGATAATGAAACTAGAACCTCTTTTATACAAGTTTGGGATTGGTATTTCAATTTTTACTATATATAAAGATTTACAAAATATCATATTAGATAAGCTAAAATACTTGGATGTTTAGTAATAAATCACATGGTTTCTAATTCATTTGTTTCCATCTATCTTAGTGGTAATGACTACCATGTTCTCATATTTTCTAGATCCATCAAGTACCCTAATTTAGAAGATAAAAAAAATTATATTATGCTAGAATGGATTTAAAATTCAATGATATTAGTTGATTTGGATGGGAGAAGAATAATGGTGATAGAAATCAGTTCTTGGGTTGCATTCCTTTGTAGTAAGAAATTTAATCTTCAAAGAACAAGCTAATTTATCCACAACATGATGTATTCATACTAAGGAAATTGGAACCCCTTGTTTAACTTAGGACTCAATTCACTGGTTGATTTTTTTCAAAACAATATTAACCTAAAGTTGTTTCCAAGATATTTTAGAACATAGGTTTTGTTTCTTAATGAAGTGGGAGAAAATAAGTTCATATAATATCCTTATTCAGTAATTATTTGGTACTTTAATTTCACACTAGTAACATGTCACCTTTTTTATTGATTTAAATAACTTTTCCCACATGTATTTAGTTTATGATGTTATCCTTTCACATGAACCTCATTGATTTGTTTTTTATTTCCTTGGTGTTTGTAGAAACATTTTCTTTTATGGTGACATTCTAAAACCTTGAGTTTTTTCTGATTGGTGAGAGGTTGTAATTTTTGGTTCAATTTGGTCTTGAGACATAAGGTGCAAGAATCCACAAAAACTCTATAAATGTGAGATCTACTTAACCCAATGGGACAATTTTTTTAATAAAATGGGTATATTCTTTGTTCATTGATCCATTGATGATTAAATTGTGGATTTTGAATTCTTGAAGATTGTAGATGTGTCTAAAAGGGGCAATTCTTCATACTATTACAAATTCTAAAGGTTTCAATTTAATTTGAAAAACTTTAATATATAAGAAGTATTTTAGAAAAATCATTTCTATTTTTATAATTTTACTAGAGATAAGTATTGAAATTAATTATTATTAAGCATCAAACTTGAGTAGGTTGGAACCCAAGACCTCCCACATGAGAGGCTCACAAGCTACCCATATGTTGTAGGCTCTTGCCTTACAATTCTTTTTTATTAAGGGCTAAAATAGGTTTTGCACAAGTTTGCTTTAAAATTTCCACAAATTTTAGAGGTGGAAATTTAATTTGATGTGTCTACTTTAGAGATTTTTCTACTTTATTTTGGTCCTTTGTGTGCCTTTTTATATCATCTTCAAATTTAGATTTGAGTTTGACATACCAAAAAATTATCACACATAGAAGATTGTTGAGTCCCAATTATTATAGTCATTGTGTCTTTGGAAACTATTAAATGATAACTAGTCCAAATTTTCTAAGGTATTTGAGTAGTTTCTTCATGGAGTAAAATGGATGAGGAAAAATGACACATAAGTCATTATTGTCAAATTATTATTATTTTTTCATTTTTGGGTGTAATAAAAACAAAACATGTTTTTTATAAGATTTTAATGTTGTGTGGTAAGGCTAATCATTAATAGAAAAGATAATTAATAGAGGCGAGAATTGGATATAGTAATGTGATAGGGGTTGTTAGAGAAGTTATTATAATTAGTATCTATCCTCTTCGTTACATTGGAGGGAAGATGGCCCACTTTTCTTATGCGATGATTGAGCACAATATTTCTCTACTATGATAAGGCTACTAATGAATTTGTAATTGGACAATTCAAGTGTTAATGATAAAAGATGGATTTTAGAACATATCACTAGTACATTTTGGAAAATATGTGACTATGTGACTAAAAAATTTAGTCATGTCACTAAAATTTTTAGTTGAGTGACTAAAACTAATCACATTCTATTATTTCTTCTCAATTTATAGCTATAGGTGACTAAATAAGTGACAAATTTTGGCACTAGGTAAAATCACAAGATCAACCAAGTAGAAATGACTAAATAAGTGATTGAATATTTAGTCACTAGTAATTAGTCACCTAAACACAAACAACTAAAAACGTGACTAGTATTTAGAGGATATTAGAGATCATTATTATTTGGAACTCATGGTAAGTATAAAAAAAATTATATAATACATTATTTAAAACTTATTTAGATAAGAAAGAGTGAAATATGCAAAAAATAAGTCTTGCTAGGAACAAAAAAATGTAAAAAAAAATAAAATGAAGTTTGAAGAGGAAAAGGTTGAGAAATAACAATTATGCAATGGTGGCCATTTTTCAATGCTCATCTTGCAGTAGGTCTTCTTTTTCCATCTTTAGTTAAGGGAAAAGAAACATCTATAATCATTGTTATCTCTCTACCAAAATGGAGGAGGCCTCATGATAATACCTTGATTTGTGGATCTATACAAATCCAAGGTCTAATACTGGTAAGGACCCAATACTGTTATTAATATTAATGCTCTTTAGCTTTTCTATCCTACAATTCAATAGAATCAATAGATAGAATACTCTATATCTGAGAAATAAAGGGGCTATAGGGCGGTTAGAAAATAGACTGTTTAGATTATCTCTAGAGGTCACCCAAATTTAGTTGTAGGAGAAGGCATTTAAAAACTACTGAGAGAAATTTAGAACAATTTCAAGACCAAAATATTCGAGCCTTTTTAATATCCTTGTCTCACAAGATTTCCAAAAATGAAAATCCTCTAGAAAGATAGAGGCTTGTAGGGTTTATTTTGAAGAACTATTTCAATGCTAAAGAAGCCCATAGAAAAGATAAGCTTGTTCAGGGAAGCAAATTTTTGGAAGTCATTGTCAAGACCCAAATTAAAGAATTCATTTTGTAAACCCTATCTCCAACTAGAGATGGCAATCACACTTCTACTCAGGTAATTGTTGAGATTGTGGGCATCAAACTTAGACATAAAGAGTGGTTTCATCTAAGAAAGGTGCTACTCACTAATATGAAGGGTTCATGGCCTACCCTATTAAAATAGGTCATAAACAACATAAAAACCAAAGTAATAAATATTGTAATGTAGAAAGTAGGAAAAAATAGAGCCAAAAAATAGAGATATATAATTGATTTAAACAACAATATATTAATATATCTTGCTCACATACATCAAACCTTCAAATATCTTCTAACAATGTAGAGCTTGTATGTGCACATCACATATTTATACATGTAATACCAAAATCTAGAAACTCCTTTTCTAGAGTATTCTATATCCTAGAATGTTCTACATTTAATCTAGACTATAAAATGGAAGCCTCTAGGAAGCCTCTTCTCTTGATTCTTCTAGACACCTTTAACCCTTAACATCCCCCCTTAAGATTGGCTACAAAAAAAATACAAAAGAGAGGGGAAGAGGGGAAAATTATATGACTATCCCCCCTTAATGTTCACCACAATCATATCGAGCATACTCTATAGCTTGAGAAATTTAGCCTCAAGCATACTTTTAGTAAATATATATGTAGTTTGATCTTCACTTGGACAAAATTGAAAATTAACAATATTTTCTTGAACAAGATCCCTAATATTGTGAACATAATTTCATTGTGCTTTATTTTAGCATGAAAATTAAGATTTTTTGCAACTTGTATAGCACTTTTATTATTGCATTACAAAGTAGTAGCTAAACTTTTTTCAAAGTCAAGCTCACATAAAGGATGTCAAAGCCAAACTACTTCTTTTTCCATTTTTTTTGCTGCTCTATATTCTACTTCACATGAAGATAGTGATGTAGTGGCTTGATTTTTGCTTCTCCATGTCATTCTATTTGAGCCAAGCTTAAAAATATAGCCTCCTATAGATTTTCTATCATCAATATCACTACCCCGGTCTAAATTTGTAAAACCAAGCAAAGAAATTGGGGACTTCTAATTGTAATGTATGCCATAGTACATTTTTCCACAAACATATCACAAAATTCTCTTGGAAGCCATCAAATGACTTTCTTTAGGTTCCTACATAAATTGAGATATCATATTGACTACAAAAAAAGTGTCTGGTCTAGAATGAGTTAGATAAACCAAGCTACCAACAAGTTGTCGATATATAGTAGAACCTATTTTCTTGGAGGTGCATTCCTTAGTAAGCTTGACTCTAGATTGGAAAGGAGTAGGGAGTATCTTGCAATCAAGCATTTTAAATTTCTCTAAAAGATCCAAAACTTATTTTTTTAAAGAGATGAACAAACCATCAAGAAGCCTACTAATTTACAAGCCAAGAAAATAAGTTAGCTCACCCAAATTAGTCATATATAATGTCACTTTGAGATCTGATTTCAAATCATTGATTAAACTAATATTTGGTCTAATAATGAGTAAATCATCTACGTAAACTACAACAATGATGATGTCATCTTTCACCCTCGTCACATAAAGATTTGGATCTGATTTACATTTTTTAAACCCATGCAGCTGAAAATACCTATCAATCTTCTCATTCCATACTCTTGGTGCTTGCTTAAGTCCATAGAGTGACTTATTTATTCTATAAACATGGTTAGGATTTTGCTGATCTATAAAACCTAGAGGTTGATCCATATAGATTTCTTCATATAAACCTCCATTTAAGAAAGCATTTTTTACATCCATTTGATGAACATGCCACCCAAGACTTGCAGTTGTAGATAAAATAACTCTATATATATATTCATTTTAATGATAGAAGAAAATTTTTCTTCATAATCAACACCCTCTTTTTAATTAAATCCTTTAGCAACCAATCTAGCCTTGAATTTCTCTATATCACCATTTGATCTAAGTTTTGTTTCGTAAGCCCACTTGCCACCAATAACATTCTTACCTAGGGGTTGAGGTATAAGTTCCCAAGTTTTATTTTCCATTAATACATTATATTCTGCTTTCATGGCTTACTCCCATTCTTTCTTCCCTCGAGCTTCCTCATAGGATTTTTGATCATTTTCATGTAATGCTTTTGCAATGAGAGCGTAACCATTCCTTCCTTTTATTTTTTAGCCTTATGTATAGATTTATTATCACTACCTATAGGTAATGGCTAATCAAAAGTATTAGTAGTTTCATTTGTAATAACAATGCATACATCATCCTCATCAATAAAGTCTTCACCTTTTTCTAGAATAGGAGAAGCAGTTGTTGTTGTAAGTTGTGAATGCTCATCAAACTTTACATCTGTACTAAAAAATACCTTATTTTTTGTGAAATCATATAACCTATGAGCCTCTAATTCTTCACTATAACCCATAAAAAAACACTTGTGACTATTTGGTTCTAACCTTTTCCTCTTTTTATCAAGGATATGTGTCCAAGTAATACACCCAAATGCTTTAAAATAACCAATATGGGGATTTCTACCACTCCAAGCTTCTTCAGGGGTGCTATTTGTGAGCGCTTTAGTTGGAACTCTGCGCAAATATATGCAACAGAAGAAACAACCAAACCCCAAAATTTATTATGTAAACTTTTAAAATGTAACATAAAACAAGCCATTTCTAGAAGAGTTCTATTCATTTATTTAGCCACCCCATTTTTTTGAGGAGTATATGGTACCATTTTTTGCAATTTAATTCCACAATTCTCCCAAAATGACTCAAATGCATAGTTACAATACTGACCCCCATTATCTGCTCTTAAGAATTTAATTATTTTCCCACACTGATTCTCAACTAAAGCCTTGAATTTTTGAAAAACTTCATGTACCTCATTCTTTGTTTCAATGAAATAAACCCATACTCTCCTACTATAATAATCAATAAAAGTGAGGAGATACCTAGCACCTAAAAGTGAAGGATAGCTTGGTTCACATAAATCACTATGAATGAATTGTAATGGATGATTGGATCTCCATACTTTACCTAGATCAAAAGAATCTTGGTGATGTTTCCCTAAAACACATCCTTCACAAACTCATTTAGATGGTGAGATTTTTGTTAACCCTTTTAACCATATCCATTCTAACAATATCTTGTTATTTCTTATAATTGATATGTCCAAGTCTAGCATGCTAAGGTTTTGACATATAATAATTTTAAGCAATATAAACATGACAGTGTTTAAAATCTTCATTAGAAAATCCGACAAATTTAAAAAGGCTTTCTTCATGATCAACTCTACAAATGGAAATCATATTGGTTGGGTTTTTCTATCTCTAAGAATGACTTGATCAGCAGTAACAAAAAACTCATATCCAGCTTGAACTATTTTGTATATTGAAATTAGATTCACCCCTAATCCTTCAACCAATAAAACATTTGTTAAAGACCCATTTGTTACATTAATAGTTCCTATACCTATAACTGGCAATTTCATTTTCCTGCCTATAATAATTTCTTGATCTGAATTCTTTCCTTCATGAAAACAAGTAAGAAAATATCTATCTCCAACCATGTGAAATGATGCACCTGAATCTAAAATTCATTCTTTAATAGAATCTAAAGAAAATTATCCCCTCTTAACATTAGATTTTATTTCAAGTGTAGCAGTCACCTCCTTACTTATTTTATCTTCTCTTTTTTGGGAGATGGCTACAAAGTTGTATCTATCCTTCTTGTCATCCTTAAACTTTCATTTCTTGGGCTTTTTTGGTTGCCTTTCATTGTCCTTGTTTCTCAAATAGAGTTTCTCCATGTGATTTTCACCACCATAATACCTACAAATAATGGGTTTTCTTCCATCTTGTTTCAATGCACCATCATGTCTACAAAAATGGTTCAAACTCTCATTATTCTGAAATTTATTATATCCTCTCCAATTCTTCTTTCCATCATTTATAAAAAAACTTACTTCTAGCTGCATATGCATGATTTTTCTTAATATATCCTTCTTTAATAAGTTGGGCTTCTTCATCTATAACAAACTTACAAAATTGATCAAAAGTTTATTGTGGAGTATTAGGATTTAGCTAAATAATCCTTTTCCTTGATTCCTTAAATACATTGTATGGATGGGGGAGCTTACTTTCAACCATTACAATCAACTAAAAATCTTTCTTTGCATATTTAGCAACTATTTTCTTTAGTTGAGCATTTAAAGAAGTAACTTCATTGAAACAATCAGTCATTTTTTCAAAATAGGATGGATCCAAGTTCACCAAATTTTTCTCTTGTTAAATATGCTAGCAATATCAGCATATTTATAATATTTTTCTAAATTATCTCATAGAATTATTGGATCATCAATATCAACAAACCTTCCATTGAGATTGGGGCTTAAAGCTTTACCAATAATACCTCTATGTTGCTCCAACTTGCATCTCCAAATCTCTTTTTCTTTATTAGTTTAAGGTTCTCCAATCTCCTTATTCAATATCCCCCATAAGGTCTTTTTTCTCATGGCACTCTTGACTACAATCTTCCAATCTAAAAAACCACTTCCATCAAATATAGGCTAAACATCATTTGAAGAGCCCATGTTAGCTAAAAAAGTTAGCCTTGCAAAAAAACCACTTTTAGCAATGTATTTTCTGCACCAAATCTCTCTAGATAATTTATAGTTGAATCTCTAGCTGAACCTCTAAATGTATCTCTAGCTAAACTACATAGAAATCTATGTCTAGTTGAGCCTAATCTCTGATAACATGTTAAAATAGGTCATAAACAACATAAAACCCAAAGTAATAACTATTGTTTAATTTAGAAAGTAGGGCAAAATAAAGCCAAAAATTAGAGATATATAACTAATAAACAAGTTCAAAAATATATTAATCTATCTTGTTTATATACATCCGACCTTCAAATGTCTTCTAACAATGTAGAGCTTGTATGTGCACATCACATATTTATACATGTAATACCAAAATCTAGAAACTCATTTTCTAGAGTATTCTATATCCTAGAATGTTCTACATCTACTTATGATTGTACAATGGAAGGCTCTGGGAAGCCTCTTCTCTAGATTATTCTAGATAATATTAACCCTTAACATTGTTCTAATATGGAGCCTAACCAGCCTCAAAGGTTTATGCGACATAGTTTCCATCTAGATTATTTCTATAGGGGTTTGAGGCTAGGGCCCCCAAGAAGGGGTCAAGGAGTAGTGCCCCAAGTGCACTCCCTTGTATAAAAAGGCTTAGGATTGGGGATTTTCATAATGTGTGATGTGAAAACTGGTTTTTTTTATGGTATTGAGCTATAATGGATGACGGATTGTAATCATGTTGTAATTATTGGATCATAATAATATTGGACTCGCTATTGGTGGATGCAGTGTAGGGATTAGGTGAACCATGTTAAATCTTGGTGTCTTGTGTTCTCTTATTTGTGATCTATTATTTTCTAGTATTATTTATATTTGCATATAACTATTATTTCTATCTAAAGTTAATCTTAAGAAGTGGTATTAGAGGCAAAAAGTTTTCATTTTTTTTTTATCTTTTTGCCAAACCATTGTCATTTTTTTTGGCGATCCTCTATAGGAAGGTCTCACGATTGAGTGGGAGTCTCATGGTTGAGTGGGAGCGATGGAAAATGAGGGTAAGATAAGGGTTGACAAGTTTAATGGGAAGAATTTTCAGTTATGGAAGATGCAAATGGAGGACTATCTCTATCAGAAGGATTTTTGGAAGTTGTTGGAAGGAAAAACTACGAACTAGTGAACTATGACAAATGGGGATTGGGAGATTTTAGATAGAAAATCACTTGGAAATTTTTTATTATGCTTGGCACTATCAGTGACATTTAACATTACAAAAGTGAATATGATAGAAGAGTTGATGGAAACCCTAGTGAAATTGTATGAAAAGGCCTCCACTTCAAATAATGTATTTCTCATGAAGCATTTATTTAATATGAAAATGGAAAAAGGTGGATCTATTGTAGATAATTTAAATGAGTTCAATACTATTACTAGTCAATTATCTTCTATGGGTATTAGTTTTGATGAAGAAATTAGGGCCTCTTGATTTTGTGTTCTTTTCCTAAAAGCTAGAATGGCTTGGTAATGCTTGTAAGTAATTATGTTTCTAGATCTAATACCCTAAAATATGATGATGTGATTGGTGTTATTTTGAGTGAAAAAAATCATAGGAAAACCTCAGGTGGATCTACATCAGGAAGTACTTTGAATGCACAAAGCAGAGATAGAATGACTAAGAGAGGAAATAATTTCAGAAATAGTGGGAAATCAAGAAGAAAGTTTGTAATGTCCCCATATTTTTAGCCTCTCGATAGAGTTCTTAGCATTTCATTATTTGAAGGCTAAGTGGAGAAATAAGGTGAGATAATTAAATTAATTTCTTATAAAGTCACTAAAATAATATATTGTTATATGGAAAAGAAAATCTTCTAGAAGCACAACTAATTATTGTTGGAAAGGAGGAAGCTTCTAGAAAAGTGCAATAAAATAATATTTTATGTTATTCTAGAAGGGGTGAAGGAATAGAATAAATAGAGGAGAGAGCCTCATTGTACGGCATTCAGATTTGATATTGACATTTGCTTGTGCACTTGTGGAGCCAAGGGTTTCTATAGGACATTTCAGCCATTGAGAATAATAATTCTCTTTGATTGGAAACTTTGAGGTTGTGAAACTATCAGCTGATATTGTTGCATTTGTTGGAGGTGATATTTCAATCATCTCATTAAAGCTTATTGAGTTTTTGCAGCAATTCATGAAGAAGATACACTTCATTTTTAAGGGTCATTTGATGCCCTCATTTTATCTATACTTTGGAAGGAGTTAAGAAGCTAATTTAGAGGCATATTAGGAAGTTTATACCCATCTACTACAGTGCCATCTATCTAGAAATTGTGAATGGTGTTATCGCTACAGTGCTCATGAGTAGTATTGCTACAATGTTGCGAACAATGCTGCTATAATGCATGAAAGATTTCAATTATTTTTAAAGCTACCTACCAATCTTAGCATCCCTTCATTTTATCTTCATGTTTATGCATTATCTTAAAATATATCTACATGGTTTTGTATGGATAGTCTAGTTAGATTGTTGAAGGCATTGTAACTTGATTTTATATCAAAATTTTTATATCAATAAAATATCAATTTTGAAGTTTGAATTATAATGTTAGTTGCATGTCAATTGTTTGACATAATGTCAATTGGCTGTAAGTGTTTTGATTAAGTTAAAATAGATTTTAAGGACCCAAAACCTTATTACAAAAGGATAGTCTCAGAAAAGATAGATCATTTAGGAACAAAAATAAAATAAACCTCCAAAAAGAAACACAAGAGGTCACAGACAGAACTGCTAAAAACATAGGAAAGAAATAGCACTAGGAAAGAAAAAGGACAACATAAAAGATAGAAAAGAACTAGCTACATGGCCTTAATCAGGTCCAGAGCCTGATTAGCTAGCATCTGCATGTTTTCTGCCATAGCCTTCACCTCATCCTTCTTGGCTATACCATCATTCATTTTAGAATGGGCCCTAGTGCATTTTCTAAGACCTTGGCTATCAACCACCGGAGGAGAGTCATGGCCTTTATCCATGACACATTGTTAGCCATCTTCTTAATTAACTTCTCAAGGTTGCACATCTTGGCTTCCATCATAGTTACCTTCTCCTGATTCACATTGAAGTCTCTGTCAATAGCCTTGTCCTTAACCTTTAGTTGTAGAATCTCCTGCATAAGATTTTTAACATTCTTAGCATTTCCAACCACATCCATGAGCTTGTCAATATGTTGGCCAAGGGTGCACTCACCATGTGTAGTTTTACTAACATGCATGAAAAATTCTTAAATTCTTGCATGTCACTGCCAAGCGTTTGAATTTGGCTCTTCATGAGCCCAATTTCTTTTAGTGTAGCACCTGGGTTACCATGCATCCCTTTCATAGGATTAGGGGTACCTTCATGTCTATTCTCCCAACCCTCATGAATCCCCTATTCCTAGGAGTCCTCATCACTTGACTCCTCTTTATCTCCTAACTCTTTATTAGGGCACCTGGATGGGTATATTTTCTTTTCCAAGCATCGGGCTAGGGTATCATCATCATCAGAAGGGGATGAAGCCCTCTTCCCTGGATTATCCTTAACCCTCTTCCCCTTTATCTCAGACTTCTTACAAACCCTTAGCAGATCCACCACAAAATCACTCTCCTTTTCAGAGTTAGAGTGACCCGCGACTCTCCTTTTCTTCGTAGATTTGTTGCCAGTTCCCTTAACCACATAAACCTCATCCCCATTAGCTTCATCTTGGGTTTTGGAGTCATAACCCTTCTCCTAGGCACTCCCTTCCATTTCATAGTCAGCATCTTAAATTTGACCCCTGCTTCTCACTATTCTTTTGGCCTTTATTGTATTCAAAATAAGCACCATTAGACCCTCATGGCAAACATGTATACCATTTGGGTCTTTTTGTAAAGCTTGGATAGAGATAGTGAGAGACTACTTTAGATAATAGGAAAAGTTAATTTTCATATTACGCCTAAAATGGTTGGCCAGCATGAAGTGGTAACCATAACATTTGGTAAATCTCCCATCCAACATTAAATATTCCATGATAAAAAAAATGACGAACCACCATGGGCAATATATTGAAGCCGAGTTGATGAAGGACTTACCAATTTTAACCAGGCGAGCCTTCTCAATCTCAGTGTCCACAAAATTATCCACAATTTTGTCAGATAACTTCTGCTCCCTATAGAAATTGAGACCCTCAAGCTCCAGGCTTGTAGCCTCAACAATCACCTCCTCTGTGATCTCCATGCACTAGTTACCCATCATAATCAAGCCCTCTTTCCAGGTTTTGAGAAATTTTTGTGTGATGGCAGGATTGCCTCCATTCAATCTCTCCATAAACCTAGTGAAATTACCCCTTCTCAAAATCTCCCACACCTCTTCCTTCTTCATCCACTCCATGCAACTTCCTAGTTCAACTCATCTCCTTTTACCTCCCATTTGCAAAACACCAAAAATCATAGAGAACTTTGTCTGCAACTCCCAAGTAAAGAGGGCCTCACAAATGATAGTGAACAACATCAGGGTGAAATAGACCCAGAATCCATGTGAGATTTTACATAAATCATTGGGAATTAAAGCACAAAACCCATGGTCACATACCTCAATATCATACTCCCGTACTGACATATTCATTATTAGAAAACGATTTGAGATGACCTCCATTTATCATTATGGAAAAGAAATCAAGCCTCCAGCAATAAGGGGTCATGAGTATCCCAAATAATAATTTGATCATTTCTACATGCCACATTCGCTGCCCAGTCAGTCATCCCATTAGCCTCTCTAAAGCTATGAGAAATAACACATAACTCAAAAGAATTAATGATTTGAACAGGCTCATAAATTATATTACTAATTATCCATGAAGGTGTAGGTTTTTTATTCAAACAATTAATAATGTTGAGTGAATCCCCTTTTAACCAGATCCTTTTCAAGTTCAACTTTTTTATATACAGAAGACCATGGAGAGCAGTCAAGGCTTCAACAACATGATTTTTTTGGGTACCAATTGAAATAGTTAAGATTCCAACATTGTCCCTTTTGGAATTCCTTATCACAATACCACATCCTATAATTCCAGGGTTACCTTTCGAAGCTCCGTCAAAGTTAATCTTGTACCAATCATCAGGAAGGCAATCCCAACTAGCTTGTTCCCTAGGATTGAGCCACTGGTCACCCAAAATCTCAGCCTTCAAATTCCAATTGAGAAGAACAATAGATTCCCAATCATTACAAGGTTGTTGATCTGGGGTTATATTTTTAATGTTCTCGATCAAAAGAGTCTTTATTTTATGGAAAACCTAACTCGGGCTAGACTCAACATCTCTAAAGATTCTATCATTATGTTCTTTTCAAATACCCCAAGAAACATATGGTAGAATGAAATCCCATAGTTTACCAATCAAAGAATTTTTTGAAGGAGCCTTCCAACTATTAAAGAAGAGATGAAAATTGGAAGGGAAAACCCATTCAACCTTTAATAGATGAAATATAGAATCCCAAATCTTCATAGAAAAAGGGCAATGTAAGGTAATATGATCAATAGATTCCCCATCATTCTTACAAAGTACACATCTATTGATAATAACAATCCCACACTTTTTAAGGTTATCTAGAGTAAGTATTTTGTTTTGCAGCATGGTCCAAAAGAAAATGTTAACCTTGGGTGTCATACCCTTCATCCATGCTTTAGCCCAACAAGGTTCATCATGGTTATCAAAAGAGTCAGTGTAGGCAGAGGCAATAGAAAAAACACCATTAGGTTCTTTTCCCCATATAAGTTCATCCTCCTTTTGATAGATGTCATATATTGCATCAAGAAAAAGAAAAAAAAAGTTGCATTTCATGTTAGGTGTAGACTGAGTGGAAAAGAAGTTGTTTTTAGTCATCCTATGATATTAGAAGTCTTCTTTCTTATTCTGGAAAAAAACTAAAAATTAAATCAGTCATATATCCCACTACTATACAAGTGTTTGAATTTTTTTGCAAAAGAAAATATAGGAAGTTTTCAATTAGATTTGGATAGGGATATTATAGTGATATCAGAGCTTTCATCCTACCATCCTGTGATCACTCAAATAGTAGATGAGTGAGAGAGAAATCAGATATCATATTAGGGAAGAACAGAGACAACAATATTGGAATCCTTAGGTTGAAGGGGATACATTCTTAGAAGCATTAAGAGAAAGAGATACCAACAAAATAATTCAAACTATGGTAGAAGAAGAAAATAGGGATGCAAGAGCTGAAAGGAAATTTGATACCATGCTTGATATGATGACATGCTTATTAGTAAAAATGGATCAGCAAGCCACTCAAAATCAAAACACAGTTGAATATAGAGGAGTTAATGAGGAAAGGTCTATACATGGCATTGAAGATACTAGAGGATTAACCCCTAGGCCTCTTTTTCCCACCTTTACACCAAGAGAAGAACAACCACATGATGCTCCATCTATTTCTTTCAGAGATGAAGCTAGACAGGCCTACCTAGAGTATACCACTCTCCCTCCTAATATGAGAGAAATATGGACATTTGATCAATTGATGAATCAAAGAAATAGGAGAGGAGGATGGAATGACTATTATGGTCTAAGAAATGACTATCAACAAACACTTGGTAAGATTTCCATGCCTTACTATGATAGAAGTAACAAATGCACAACTAGGTCTTAGGTGCAAAATCTTGATAATTATCTTTCTTTGAGGCCAATGCCTGAAGAGGATGCCATAAGATTTTCCACACTACATCTTGAAGGAGCTTTTCATGAGTGGTGGTATCATGGGTTATTCACTCTTAGACACAACCATATCACTACATATGAGGATTTTACCAACTAGCTAATTGAAAGGTTTGATGTCAAAGATCCTGAGGTGAGTTTTTGTGAATTGGCACAACTAAAATAGCATGGTTTCCTTGATGCTTATTTGAATGACTTCCAACAATTATTAGTCATGGTTCCTAAAATTAGTGAAAGAAGATTGGTGGTCCTATTCATGGAAGGATTGATGGAGCCATTAAAGGGTTAGTTGAAAGCTTTCGATCATCCCTCACTACAGGAAGCAATGAAGAAGGCACAAAGCATGCCCCTACCAGCAAGTTCAAATCAAAGGGAACATTTTCCAATTGTGACAACAAGATGTTTCCTAAGAAGGAGGACAAAGCTAAAGGTAAGTCTACTTTTTCGTTTGATCATGAAACTCTTAATGTTTTGAGGAAGAGGAAACTATGCTTCATTTATAAGGGACCATATGATATTAACCATAACTACCCTATGAAACCTAATGGAAAGTCAAATCATGCAATGTGTGCACTAATTGAAGATTCTAATTTAGACCAGCAATCTGAAATTAATGATTTAGAATCAAAAAAATCAGAACATGATGAAGAATTAGAGTAAGAAATGAAGCTTAAAGAGGCTCATCTCACAAGTATTCAATGAGAAGGGTCTTTTATGATGCGAAGAGTTCTTTCTAGTCAAAATATTATTACCCTTCTTGATATAGGTACATACACAATTTTATTGATGTTAGGCTTGTTGAGAGGCATGGTATACACACTGAGCAGTTTGAGAGAATTTGAGTTAAGGTTGCTGATGGTTACACTCTTAGGTTTGACAAGATGATTTCAAATTTGCCCATGCACTTGAATAATTATGAGTTCAAGGCAGATTTTTATGTAGTGAACATGGAAGAAATAGATATGGTTTTGGGAATGATATGGTTACATGACATAGGAATATTCACCCTCAACCTTCATGAGATGGAAATGATATTTGAGGTGGATGGAAAAACTCATGTGTTGAAAGCACTTAGAGACACTAGTTGCAAGACTATTTCTTTCATTAAAATGGAACATCTCTTGCATCATGACATGGTTGAGTGGGTAGCAGGTTGTGTTTTGAAGCCAATGCAGGAAGAGTAGTAGAAACCTATTTATCTTCCTAATATAAAAGAGTTGAGGATCAAGCATGATAAGGTCTTTATCGAGATGCCACTCGGTAGACCTCCAAATAGAGGGATACAACAGATCATTGAATTGGAGGAGAGTGCTAAGACCATGATAATCACTCCCTATAGGCACCCTAAGTGGCTCAAAGATGAGATAGAAAAGGCTATCAAAGAGTTGCTAGCTATGGGGCATATTAGACCAAGTAAGTCACTGTTTGCTTTATCAACAGTATTGCTTAAAAAGAAGGATGGTACTCTAAGGATGTGTATTGATTATAGAATGCTTAACAAGAGAAAAAACAATAATAGATATCCCATTCTAAGGATTGATGAGTTAATTGATGAATTGCATGGTGCCAAGTACTTCTCCAAAATTGATCTGAGATTGGGTTACCACCAAATTTGTGTGAGGGAAGAAGATATTGAGAAGATAGCTTTTCATTGCCACTGTGGACATTTTGAGTTTGTGCTTATGCCATTTGGGCTAACCAATGCCCCTGATACATTCTAGTCTACTTGAATAGGGTATTTCATTCAAAGTTGAGGTGATTTGTGTTAGTCTTCTTTGATGATATCTTGGTTTATAGCAGGACATGGGAAGAACATCTTGCACATCTTGACATAGTTTTGGGTATTCTTGGTAACAAATCTCTATATGCTAAGGAATCTAAATGTGACTTGGGCATGATAAAATTATTATATTTGGGTCACATCATTAGTGCAAAAGGATTTTAGATGGATCTAGATAAAGTCAAGGCAATTGTTGAGTGGCCTACTCTAACAAATCCGAGACAACTTAGAGGATTTTTGGGCTTATGTGGATTCTATCATAGATTTGTCAATGGGTGTTCTCACCATGTAGAACCACTTATAGATTTGACCAAGAAAGGGGCTTTTGTTTGGACTTGTGAGGCGTATGAATGCTTTGAGATGTTCAAACGAATTATGACTACTTGCCTAGTGCTTGCATTGCCTGATTTCACTAAACTCTTTGAGTTGCAGTGTGACACTTTAGGTGACCTGGGATTGGAGCTATCCTTATGCAAGAAAAACATCCAATTGCATATGAGAGTAAGAATCTAAGAGGTCTTGAGAGGAGCTACAGTATATATGACAACGAAATGTTAGCTATTATGCATGCATTGGCCAAATTTAAGCAGTACTTAGTGGGTAGTAAGTTTGTTGTAAAAATAGACCATAATAGCTTGAGACATTTCCTTGGGTAGTGAGATCTTAATGATCATCAACAGAAGTGGGTAAGCAAGTTGCAATCTTATGACTTTGATATTTCTTTTGTCAAAGGTTCATAGAATATAGTTCTTGATGTCTTGTCTCACCAACCCCATTTGAGCTCTGTGGCTGAGGTTTCAAAGGATTAGAGTCATTTGATTGTGGTAGAATATGCTAAGGATTCTTAGGATTTATGTATTATTGATGGGTCACTATAGGATGATAGGTACATGGTGGTGAATGATCTTATCATTTACAAGGGGAGGATTTTCTTGACTCTAGGATTAGAAGTAAAGAACATAGTATTGAGGTTCTTTCATGATTCACCATTGGCAAGCTATCTCAGGTATTTCAAAACCTATCAACGGGTTCAAGAGAGGTTCACTTGGAATGAACTAAAATCTAATGTCCTACAATATATTAAGGAGTGTGTTGTTTGTCAGTAGAACAAATAGAACCATACATATCATGTTGGTTTATTACAGTCACTTCTAATTCCCGATAGGAAGTTGGAATGTATATCCATGGACTTCATTATAGGGTTGCCAAAAGTGTAAAGTAAGGATTGTGTATATGTGGTGGTTGATCGCTTGACCAAGTTTGCACATTTCTTTCCAATCACTATTTCATATTCAGCCACATAGGTTGCTGGACTATTTTTTTGTGAGGTGTTTAGATTGCATGGATTACCATGAAACATTGTTAGTGACTGAGATAGTCAATTTATGAGCAATTTCTAGTAGGAGCTTTATAGATTGTATGGGACCAAGATTTCTCTGAGTACTAGTTACCACCCTTAGATAGATGGACAAGAAAAGATAGTCAAAAAATGGGTGGAAGGGTGCCTCATAAATTATATTTCTAGGTAGCAAAAAGGGTGGGCTAACTGGATATACCTTGCTGAGTACTGCTACAATACCACTTACCATCTTTCTATTTAGATGACACCATTCATGGCCTTGTATGGTTATAAGGCTCCTAGCTTTCTTAATTTGTTGATGAGTGATACTAGAGTTCCTAGTGTTGGAGACATGTTACAAGAAAATTAGGATATCACTAGGGCTCTTCATGAAAACATCTGAAAGGCACAAAACTAGCAAAAATAGTATGTAGATTAGAAGAGAGTGGAATGCTCTTTTGAATTTGAGGACATGGTGTATTTGATGTTGTAGCCCTATAGACAATCTACTCTTAAGAAGAGTGGTGCAGAGGAGCTCAAGTTGTGATACTATGGACCCTTTCGAGTCATTAGGAATGTGGGTGAGGTGGCTTATGAGCTAGAGTTTCCAGCGGATAGCAAAGTGCACAATGTTTTTCATGTATCACACCTCAAGAAGGAATTGAGACATCATGTGGTTTCTTCTATGGTTCTACCACCCTTAGATGATGATGCTAAGTTGATTTTGATCCCAAAGGCTCTATTAGATTTTAGAGAGAATTAGTTGAGAAGCCATGTCATTAGAGAATATTTGATTAAGTGGAAGGACCTACCTATTGAGGATGCTATATGGGAGAGTGAAGAGATTCTACAACATCAAAAGTTGATATTGCTTGGGGACAAGAAATTTCTAGATGGGCAGACTATAATGTCCCCATCTTTTTAGCCTCTCAATAGAGTTCTTAGCCTTTCATTCTTTGAAGGCTAAGTGGAGAAATAAGGTGAAATAATTAAATTAATTTCTTCTAAAGTTATTAAATAATTTAAAAATTAAAAGATGACTTTATAATTAATTAATTTAATTAAAATGTGACTAAAATAAATATTAAATCATAAGTCACTAAAATAATATTATATTACATGGAAAAGAGAATTTTCTAGAAGCACAACTGATTATTGTTGGAAAGGAGGAAGCTTCTAGAAAAGTGCAATAAAATAATATTTTATAATCTTATAGAAGGGGTGAAGGAATAGAATAAATAGAGGAGAGAACCTCATTATAAGGCAACCAGATTTGATATTGAAATTTTCTTGTGCACTTGTGGAGCCAAGGGTTTCTGGAGGACATTTAAGTCATTGAGAATGATAATTCTATTTGATAGGCAACTTTGAGGCTATGAAACTATTAGTTGATATTGTTGCATTTGTTGGAGATGATATTGCAGTCATCTCATTGAAGCTTATTGAATTTTTGCAGCAATTCATGAAGAAGATACACTTCATATTTAAGGGTCAATCGATGCTCTCAGTTTATCTGCACTTTGGAAAAATTTAAGTAGCTAATTTAGAGGCATATTAGGAATTTTATACCCATCTACTATAGTGCCATCGCTCTAGGAATTGTGGATGGTGTTATCGCTACAATGGTCATGAGTAGTATTGCTTCAATCTTGTGAACAATACCAGTACAATGCATAACAAATTTTGATCAGTTTTAAAGCTACCTACCAATCTCAGGTTCCCTTCATTTTATCTTCATGTTTATGCATTATCTAAAAATACATCTGCATGGTTCTCTATGGATAGTCTAGTTAGATTGTTGAAGGCATTGTAACCTAATTTTATATCAAAAATTTTATATCAGCAAAATATCAATTTTGAAATTTGAATTATAATGTCAGTTGCATGCCAACTATTTGACATAATGTCACTTGGTTGTAAGTGTTAATTTGCATTGAATAGATGTCATATATTACATCAAGAAAAAATAAAAACAAAAGTTGCATTTCATGTTACGTGTAGACTAAGCAGAAGAAAAGTCATTTTCAATCATCCTATGATATTAGAAATCTTCTTTCTTATTCTGAAAACAAACTGAAAATAAAATCAATCATATATCCCTCTCTACTGTACAAGTGTTTGACAAAATTTCTAAAAGAAAATATAGCTAGTTTTCAATCAGATTCGGACAGGGATTTTACAAAGTCAAAGGGGAAGAGGTCTCAATCTAGAGGACTGAGAGGTTGTTGGTACTATCATAAATAGGGCATAAGAAGAAAGATTGTTGGACTAGAAAGAACAATGAAGGAGATAAACTAGAAGGGAAAAAGGAGGAAAATGTGATAAGAAACAAATCTAAAGAGGATGCTATGCTTCTTTTCTTTAGAAAGTATTGATGATTCACAGGTTTTAGATTATGGTGCTTCATTTCATGCTACATCTTATAGAGGTTATTTTATTGATTATGTCCAACGGGATTTTAGGCTTATTTATTTGGGGGATAATGAACCTTGTCAAATTGTTGGAAAGGGAAAAGTTAAGATTGAGTTGTTGAATGGGAATCATTGGCTACTACATAAGGTAAGATAAGTTTCAAGGCTAAGTAGGAATTTAGTTTCAGCAGGACAACTTGGTGATGAGGGTTGTATAGTTACTTTTAATGATAAAAATTGCAAGGTTTCAAAAGGTTCCATTGTATTAGTAAAAGGTGTGAAAGTAGACACCTTATATCTTTTTACAGGTCATATTGCTCCTTCTAATTTGATTGTTTTAGAGAAAAATGAATGTTCAAGAATATTTTCTATAATTGAGAAGGGAGAACAAATAGTTATTGTAGATTCTGATACAACATTGTGGCACAATAGACTTGGGCACATGAGTGAGAACGGTATGAAAGTAATTCATTCCAAGAAAGTTTTACTAGGTTTGAAATGTACCAATATGGATTTCTGTTAAAGTTGTGTATGGAAAACAAAAGAGAGTAAGTTTTATGAAGACTAGAAAGGAAAATAAAAGTGAGAAATTAAAGCTTGTGCATACAATTGTATGGGGACCGACTCAAATATCTTTCCTTGGTGGCTCTTATTATTATGTTACATTTATTGATTATACAACTAGAGAAGTATGAGTTTATTTTCTTAGATAGAAATTTGATGTATTTCAAAAATTTTAGAAATGGAAATGCTTGGTTGAAAATGAGACTTAAAAGAAATTAAAATTTCTCAAATCTAATAATTATGGTGAGTATTATAGTCATGAATTTGAATATTATTACTCCACTAATGGTATTCATAGGTAGAAAGCTATTACAAGGACTTTATAGGAAAATGGAGTAGCTAAACACATGAGCAAGACTATAATGGAGCATGCAAGAAGTATGAGGTTGCATGTAGGGTTGCCCTTAAACACATGGGTGGAAGTTCTCAATAATATTATATATGGGAAGCATGGACTAGTATGAAGGTGAGTTATTTTTTTCTCAAAACCTTCATCTGTGAAGCATTTGCTCATATAAATTCTAAAAACTAGAACCAAGCTGGAAGCTAAGTCAAAGAAATGTGTATTTGTTAGATATTGCATTAATAAATTTGGTTATATACTTTGGAGTTTTGAAAATCATAAAATTGTAAGAAGTAGGAATGTCAAATTCAATGAGGAAGTGTTGTACAAAGATCTATTACAACAACATGAGAAGAAAGAAGATGACTATGTAGTGTTGGATGGTACAATAAAAGTTGATGTTCTAGTAATTCCTCATGATCTATAACAACTGAAACAACAAATACCACACACTCTAGTGAATGTTAGATGATCAAAAAGGCTAAGTAGACCTCCAAAAAGATTTTCTCCTTCTTTGTACTCTATTTTACTAACAGATGTTGGTAAACCTGAATGTTTTGATGAAGCTATGCAAGTGGATACTAAGATTCTATGGGAGTCTGCAATGAAAGAAAAAATGGACTCTTTTCTGAAAATAAGACTTGGAATTTATGTAAGTTGCCTGTAGGTAAAAGGGATTTACAAATTAAGTGGGTTTATAGGTTGAAAGAAGAGAATAGAGGTAAGAAAATTTTTAAGCCAGGTTAGTTATAAAAGGATTTGCACAGAGAAAAGACATTGATTTTGATGAGATATTCTCTCTTGCTATTAAAATGACTTCTATCTACACTATTTTAAGTGTTGTGGCTATTGAAGAATTGCATTTGGAGTAGCTTGACGTTAAAATGGCCTTTCTTCATAGAAGTTTATATGGCTTGAAGCAAGCACTTCAAAAATGGTATCTAAAATTTGACAGGTTTATACATAAGCATTGATGCAATAGGTGTCACTCAAACCATTATGTTTATTTTAAGAGGTTGGATGATGATAGGGAAAAAACACAAATTTGTGTCACCTTTTATAAAGAAACAAGATATCAGAATGTGATAGTTCAATATTAATGACAAAAAAATGGTATTTGTGTTTAAAATATGAAGATGATGTAAACTAATGAAATGTGTAGAATAGGATGAATTTTATAAAAATAATTTTTATAATTATTTTGAGTAAGAATTTTTTCATTTTATTTTATTTTGAAGTCCCTTTTTTAACTATAAAATATATAGGGTGTAGTTCCTGTTAAACAAGCATATGAAAATCATCTTTTTTTGTTCTAATTTGAAAATATCTTATAGATGACTTGTATAGCTAGTGAAAAAAAATTAATTAATTAATTTTGATGTATATTTTTTTTGTTATAAGTACTCAAGTTTGACCTTATCAGAATCCAATAGTTTTTCCCTCTCGTCAAGACTTCCCTATCAAATCTATACCTTCTTTAAAAAAAATACATATTCATGAAGTGGATCCTCTCCTCTAGAGATAAATATAATTTTTTAATATTTTTGATATGATTTATTATTTTTTTCCTTTTTTGAGGGAGCATCTTCTAAAATGTTGAAATATCAACTTATAATATTTTTAGATTATAACATATTATAATTAATCAAAATACTCAAAAATTTATATAATGATGATATTGAATCTGAGATCTATAAATGGATATTTTTAGTTTTTTAAAAAAATTGAGTTTTAATAGAGAAATGAGATTTGACCAAAATAGATTTTGGTATCATAAATGGTGACACAGATCTATGCTTTTACCCAATAGCTATACATTATTTTATGTTTATATGTTGATGATATCCTTGTAGTTGGGTCTAGCATGGATCACATTAAGGGGTTTAAGGAATAACTAGCACATTCATTTGCTATGAAGGATTTGGGGGCAACAAAAAAAATCCTTGGTATAAAGATTTGTAGAGACAGGAAGAATAGGAAATTGACTTTATCTCAAGCTAATTATATTGAGAAGGTGCTACAATGTTTCTCTATAGAGAATGCTAAAGCTGTCAGCACACCTTTACCTAGTCATTTGAAGTTGACTAAGGAGATGTGTCTAGAGGATAAGATGTCTCAAGTACCTTATGATTCAGTTGTAGGAAGCTTGATGTATGCTATGGTATGTATTAGGCCAAATATTGCACATGCAGTGGGAGTTGTTAACAAGTATATGAGTCATCCGAGAATTGAGCATCGGAATATAGTTAAATGCATTCTCAGATATTTGAGAGGAATATCCAATAACTGTCTACATTTTGGGTACTCTTCTACTAATTTATAGGAATATAATGACTTTGATTTGGCAGGGGATATTGATATCAGGAAAAGTAGTACATGTTATGTATTTACTATTGGTGGGGCAGTCATGAGTTGGGTTTCTACATTACAAAAGGTTAATGCTTTATCCACTATAGAGACAGAGTATGTTGCTGCTATAGAGGCAACCAAGCAGATGATATGGCTTCAGTTATTCTTGGAAGAATTCAGACACCTTTAAAAGGATAATTATTTGTTTACAAATAGTCAGAGTGCCATTCATCTTGCAAATAATCTAGCTCTACATTCAAAGACAAAACATGTACAATTGTGGTACCATTTCATTTAGTCAGTTTTGGATGATGGATAGCTAAAGATGGAAAAGATACATATAGATGACAATCCAACAAATATGTTTACCAAGGTAGTATCAAGGGAGAAGTAGAAATCCTCTTCAACTTTGATTGGTCTTCTAGATTGAACAAAATTTACCAAGGTAGTAACAAGGGAGAAGTTAAACCCCTCGTCAACTTCATTTGGTCTTCTAGACTGAATAGAATAAAATTACAACAAAGTCCAGGGTGGTTTGGTATTCCAATGGGAGCTACATGTTTAGTAGTTCTCTAATCAGTCTCTAAGTGGGAGGTTATTATTGTGGAGTCTGATCTATCTCTAAGTGGGAGATTTTTGTGATGTAGAGCTTAATCAAACTTAGAGGTCTATTCAGTGTGGTTTTCCTTTAGATTATTTTGATGAAGGTTTGGGGGTAGTTCCCCCAAGACAGGGTCAAGGGGCAATGCCCCCACAAGAGTTTTTGAGGTCAGTGGCCCTAAAGAAAAAAATGACCTTATATTGTAAAAGGCCTCAACTACTATTTTTCTTATTGGACAACTTATTCTAGCCCTAATTTTGTAAGTGGAAAAAAGGCTTGTATAAAATGGCTTAGGGATAGGGATTTTTATATTGTGTGATGCAAAAATTGGTTTTTGTGGTGTTATTGAGCTGTAAGGGATTACAGATTATAATCAAGTTGTAATCACTAGATCATAATAATATTGGACTTGCTATTGGTGGATGTAGCTTAGGGATTGGGTGAACCACGTTAAAGTTTGGTGTCTTGTGTTCTCTTATGTATGATCTATTATTTTTTGATATTGTTTATATTTTCATGTTACTATTATTTATGTTTGAGGTTAATCCTAAGAAACATACCCTTCTTAGATAATCAACCTTAGAAATATTAGGATTTGTTTACGATAAGGTCATATCTGATGTGTTGGCCCAAGATGAGGTGAATTCAATCCTTACCACCATTGTATAGGGCATGAATTTTTATTCTCCCAAGGATGGTGGTGTGTATGTTAGATTAGCCATTGCTAGGGCCCTTTGTAATGATCTTGAATTTTATTAAACCAATTTGATAATGATATAGAGAGGGATTGCATCATGATCGTGGTGTGTGTTGTCACACATTCACATAATGTTAGGATGCATCTTGTTGCATTTGGGTGCCTTGTGCCAATCTCATCAATGTATTATGGGAAGCTTAGGCTTTACATGTAGGAAATATTTATAATTACTATCAAAGAGATGATAAAAGGTGAGGAGTTTGTGGGTCTACAGGCCATAGAGTTCTCGAGAATGATCTATGATGAGTAGCTTCATATATTAGAGATGTTTGGGGATTTGGAGGATGCACCTTATTTTTTATTTTATTAGGTAGGCACCATCTTCTCTTGTGTCGATGTTGTTAGAAACATTATTGAAGAAATAGGAGGATCAGGACAAGGATGAAGAAGTGTAGAATCTGGCAATGATAGGTAGCACTTTCTTGGATTTGGTGGCAAGGATAGTAGGAAATGATGTAGGTCCTCTAGTACTGCTATTTGTTGAAGAAAATATTTCAAAACTAGATTGGGAGTGTAGGGAAACATCTAGCTATGTATTTAGTTTGATTTTGGAGGGTCCATCTACTAAGACAGTTAGCCTAGTTGTTAATCTCGCACTCAGCTTCATGCTTGTTTCCATAGAGGATGAGAATAATCATGCTAAGGATACAACCTCATGGATTCTTTCTAGGTTTTTTGACTTTCTACATGGTTCCTCAATGAAAAATCCTATCATAACACAATCTAGTTTATCACCCATTATCTTTGTTTTACTTGAAAGTATGAAAGATGTTCTAAGTGTTGTAGAGAAAGTGTGTCATGTATTGTATTTCTTGCCCAAGGTTGTAGAGAGGGATCAATGAGATTCTTGCCACTTTCTCCATTTTTTAAAACATTGTGCAATCTCTTCTAAGTGCAACTCACAAGGAAGATGCAATTGATTATAAGCTTAGAACCTCTAGTAATGAAACATTGTATGAATTTGTTAGATGTTCAACTAGAGAGGTTATACCCATAGTGATGTAGCTGGTTCTAGTCATCTCGATGAAGCTTAATGAGACCCTTGAAGTCCTAAACTTCTCTTAAAAAAATAGTGAGAAATAAAATAAATTTTAAGCTCTTCTATATGTAGTTTTCTTTAGTTTATTATCCAAAATTTTGACAAACTTGTGAATTGATTTGGAAACTTCAAATTTGGAACTGAACTTGAATCGGTAACTTAGTAACTTAGAACATTAACATATATGTTTTTTGAATATTAACGTATGCTACAAATAATCTAGTAAGGGCTTCAAAAATAAAGAAACAAAAGTACAAAATATCTATCCAATTTGAAAATTAAATTAAATCTGAGAAGGTTTTCCTATCCTATCAAGGATAAGGCCTAGTATCGAAAGATTGGCTTTCTTGGACCAATTAACTAGCAAGATCACACTGCCTAGATGAATATATTTTTCAAGTTTCATTTTTCTTTTTGCACCTCACTCTACTCACTACTAAAGCAAATTATGTTTCCTTGTTACTTTCTTCTTTTCATGTGCATGCTCTCTCCACTAGGGCTTATATGTTTTGAAAATTATATTCCTAGTAGGGTGAAAGGAAATGAAGGTAGTAACAAAGAATATAAAATCCAAGGACAAGACCAAGGAACCAAGGCACACCAAAAGAGATATTTAAGGCTTTCTCACATGTGTGTCCCCTCTTTGCAATATGTGTTGGAGGAAATCAACATTTTCTTTCTCCCAACAAGGGGCTCAACTAATACCACCTAGAGGAAGAAGGGCTTGGTGCTCAATCATGAAATTTTAGATTCCAAGATCCATCATTCATAACACTCATCAAAAACCTTGATTCTCTTATTAATAGATTTACTCAAAGATCTAACTAAAGTGGATGCAAGTGATTACCAAATGAGAAGAACTTGGTAATTGATTCCTCAAAAGAAATAACTAAGAAGTTCAAAGGTAAGTACAAGAACAAGTAACTTAAGCCTAAGAAAAACATAAGTAATTAGAATCTTCACATTAAATTTCTTAATCTATGATTCCATACTATGGATTATCTTCTAAAGAATCCAAAAGATTGAGGAACATGAACAAAAAAAGTTTCTATCTACTTAAATAAGAAGGATAAATTTTAAAACATCCCTATTCTATAGAGGGGATTGGCCAGGAAGAAGTGAAAAATAATTCCTACTCTTTGTTTCTCCTCTCTGAAAACAAGGTGTCCAAAATTAACCTTTACATAGGTTAACCTTTAGTGAATCTAACCCACCCTTTCTACTTAGAGAAGCTATGAACTATATTAAATCTAGTTCAAGTCCCTCCCTCCTTAAGAAAAAGAAGGAAATACAATTCCACATCTCAATGAAAGCATGGTTCGAATTAAGTAGATGATGAAGATTAGTCTCAAGTCACAAAGAAATAAAAGTGCCTTAGATAATTTTGTATGCAAGTTAGTCTTGATTTCCTAGCAACCTCTTCCCAATGAAAGCATACTTGCATCCATCATATATATTTGAATCACCTTGTAACTACTGAAATTTTTCAAATTTACATAGGTACTAAATATGTTTTCCTTAAATCTCTTTTCTGCACCTACTCTTATAATATAATATAATGTCAAAGAATATATATCTATATCCAAGCTTCTTTTTCACTAAAAGGAGAATTTGTTTACATGAGGACCAGCCATAAATTTATGTACATTAATACAACTCAATGGCCAAAAAGTACCATTTTTAATAGCTCTTAAAAGAATCAAACATTCTAGCTCATCTTGATGACAATATTCTACATTTGAAATTGCAAAAGGAATACACATTTGATTGAAGCTATAGAAAAGTGATAGTACTTAATTATAAGCCCAACTAATTAGAGTTCAAAATGTTGAGAGGTTTAGAAGCCAAAAAAACTACTTACAATATCATGGTTATCCTCTAACATTAAGCTACCAAAGCTAAATAAACAGTCCCAAAATATTGTGTGCTTATTTGATTTTTATTGAATTAGTAAGATATTTTTTATGATGGCAAATAGATCAATAGGCCTATTATTCTAGAGATTGATAATTTTGTAAAGGAAGAAAAGAAACCCTCTTAAGCGGCTAAGGAAGGTGGTAGATTACAATGAAATGTATGTTTCTTTTCTTTTATTTGTATTCTATCCCTTCATCGTGATAATCATAAATTTTTCCCTTTACCATTTTTTATGGTTTCACTTCTTCATCTTGATGATGAATCATAGAGTATTATCACAAAAATTGATGCAATTTTTTTAAAAAAATAATCAAATCCAAAAGCTTCGAGATTATTAATTGATGGATTGTGTAAAAATAATAAAGTTATGATTAATTTGAAATAGTTAATATTTGACCTAATTTGCAAGATGTTTAGTGGATGGCCATTAATTTTACATGTAGGAACCTCTCTTTGATATCTTGGATGAAATAAAAATATATTTGACTGAATTATGTCACAAGCTACAAAATACACCATAATCAATGCATCAAATGACAAGCTATGTACCCGCATATCTTTTAACATCCTAAGAGGTCTTCTTCCATGTATCAATTGTATAAATAGGATTTCCAACCACTTTAGAGAATGAATAAATAATGGGATTCAAACATAATGAAAATATTGCCTCCTCTTTTTTGACTTCCACAATATCATGAGTTATGTACCACAAGTATTTTTCCTAAGAATTAGCTTGCTGAAACATTAGGCTTCTCAGATAATTTCCTAAGAATTTATAGTAGTTGATGATTTCATATAGGAGGAAAATAAACGCTTCTAAGTGATTAAAGAAGGTGGTGGATTATAGTAAAAAGTATCTTTCTTTGGTTTAAAATCTATTTGATTCCTTCACCATGGTAACTATGAAATTGATAAACTTATGATAATAAAAATACTATTTGACCTATAGTAGCTTTTAATTAAATAACCATTATTATTAAATGTTAGATAATCTCCATTGGAATCTTGGATGAAATATATTTGACTCAAATAAGGTTTTAGGTGCAACATGCACCATAATCAATGCATCATATGACAAGATGTGTACCTACAGATCTTTTAACAAGCCTAAAAGGTATCCTGCCAGGTATCAATTATATTAATAGGTTTTCAAACCATTTTACCATGACCATGAAAAAAATGTTGTGTCCTCTTATTTGATATCCACAAGATTATGAGTCACACGTAGATTTGCTAACAATAGAAACATTTGCCACCCAAATAAGCTTTGGTTATATTTTTTATTTCTGTGACCAATTAGTTTGGCATTGTAAAATGAAAAACCCTCAACCAAATAGCTAAACAAGATATAGTCTTCAAACATACTCATACAAAGTCACCTTAAACCAAAACAGTCAAGCCATTTGTATATAGGTGATCAAGGTGTCAATTTGTATGCATCCACATCTGTATGGTACGTTATTACTTTGGGTATTAAACTATTTTCCTCACATATTGATAAATTAGAATACTTTTCACCATTGTGTCACTCATTTTTTCAACAAGGACAGTGTCAAGCCTCAAATTTGTGTTGAAGGGAATTTTCCATAGCTAGCCTATAAACTACACCTCTTGAAAAAAAAAAAAATCTTTGGCATCGAGGTATTCCATATAATAATCATCAAGGGTAGTAGGCTATACATTCTACATTTTTCAATTATGCACAACAAAAGGAAATAGAACATCAGCTTACAAGTTCACCTGCTATCTATAGGATTTAAAGAATAGCAGCAACACAATAAAAAATAATAATAATACTTAGAATAGGAGAGGCTCTATTTTTATCAGAGAAAACAAAAAAAATTATTCATAGTTGATCAAAAAAAATTAGAAAATGAAATTTTATTTAACCATAGACTTCAAATCTAATTCCTAAGAAAAATAAAACAAAACCAATTCAAACTGACTCATGCACAACATAACATATGCAAGGAAAACATGATTTATTGCAAAGCAATAAACTACAAGAATTCAAACTACTGAACACTATTATCCCAAGAAAGTAAACTATGCATCAACTATTAGTTAAAATCAATAATCATGCATTAATATAAGACTAGAAGTTATGCATGATGACTTCTTATTTTAAAGTACTTCTAAACTAGAACAAGGGCGGTGGAACTAAAGAGGTTTAAATGGTGATTCTAGAGTGAATCTCAGCATCAATCTTCATACTCCCCCTTGTTGTTGAGAGGGCTCACAATCTAATCCCTAAGTATGAAAAATTGATCCTTTGCAATTGCTTTTGTGAAGATGTCTATGATTTGCTAGTTTGTGTTGATGTACTTCAACTCAACTACTTCATTTTGTACCAAATCTATAATGAAATGTTGTTTCAAATCAAAGTGTTTGATCCTATTATGATGAACTAGATTCTTGGCCAATTTAATGGCATTTATATTGTCACAAGAGATCATAGTAGGCTGAACATGTATCTCTCCAATTTCTTCAAGAAGCTTTCTGAGCTATAAAGCTTATGTGTTAGCTGAAGTGACCACAACATATTTTGTTTCTGTAGAAGAGAGAGCAACCATACTTTTCTTCTTTGAACTCCATGTGATTAAGCTAGAACCCAAAGAAAAAAAAATTACTATATGTAGATTTTCAATCATCCAAACTACCTCCCCAATTTGAATCACTAAAGCCAACAAGCTCAAACTTATTCGAAAAATAGTGAAGGCCGAAATCTACTATGCTTTTCACATACCTCAAAATTCTCTTGGCTGCATTCATATGTTCCTCTGATGGATTTGTCATATATCTTGAAACCAATGAAACTAAATAAGCAATATCAGATCTTGTGTGAGTTAAAAACATCAAACTCCCCACAATGCTTGTATATAATGTCTCATCAATAATTTCAGGACTATCATCTCTACATAGTGCAACTCCATGAGCAATTGGAGTGGAAAGAAGTTTACAATTAGACATATCAAATTTCTTCAACATATCTTTTGCATACGTTTCTTGAAAAATAAAAAGTTTCATCTTTGCCTTGATAAACCTCCATGCCAAGAAAATACTCCATGAGACCTAAATCTTTCATCTCAAACTCATTCATCATAGGAACTTTGAATTCATCTTTCATCTTTGCATCAACATACAAACTCACAATGAGAATATCATTACCTTCTTTTTGTAGTAAACTGTAGGTTCGCTCTTACTTCTTTGGAAGCCGTTCTATTGAAAATATTTATCAATTCTTGTATACAATGCACATGGTGCTTTCTTGAGGCCATGCAAAGCCTTCTTCAACTTTTACACATGATCTTCTTTGCCTTGAATCTCAAAACCTTGTGGCTGTTCCAAATACACTGCTTCTTCTAAGTACTCATTCAAGAAGGCACTTTTCACATTCATGTGATGAATACTCCATTTCTTTTGAGCTACAAGAGAGATTAGCATCCTAATAGTTTCTTGTCTTACTACTGGTGCAAAAGTTTTTTCATAATCAATTCCATACTTTTGAGTGAAACCTTTAGTAACCAATCTTTCCTTGTGTCTTTCAACACTCGCATCACTATTATACTTGGTCTTGTAGACCCATTTGTGCCAATATTCTTCTTCTTATGTGGAAAATCTACAAACTCCCATGTTTCATTCCTATGAATGGAATCCATCTCTTCATTCATTGCTTGCATCTAAACCTCATTAGCACATGCATATTCAAAACATGATGGCTCAAAATCAACTTTAGCAAGTAATGCACAGTTTACTTTCTCACCTATTAGATCTTTTTCATGTGCTTGATTTTGACACCTCTCATAGATATCACTCAATCTTCTTACCTTTCTTGGAGGACTTGAGGATGGACTTGGTCTTCAAATTAGTGAGGAGTTTCTTGGCGGGCTTGGTGATCTTGAAATAGAACCATTAACTAGCTACTCATTATCATTATCAGCAGTATCATCATCATCCAACACTAATTTTGGCTTTTATTACCATAAACTCCCCCTTCATCAAAAATTACATCTCTTGAAACAAAAATCTTATTAGTAATAGGATTGAATAATCTATAAGCCTTGTTTTCCTCACTATAAACCACAAAAATGTGTGATTCACTTTTAGCATCTAGCTTTTGCCTATTTTGATCAGGGATATGAACATAAGCTAAACATCTAAAAAATTTTAAATGATTTACATTAGGCCATTTCTCATGCCGTGCTTTATATGGACTCATCTTGTGTAGGGCACTTGAAGGACTCTTGTTGAGAATATATACTATTGCAGCAACTGAATCAACCCAATAAGAATTGTTCAAACTCTTGGTTTGTAACATGCTCCTAGCCATTTCTACTACAATATAATTCTTCCTTTTGACCACTTCATTCTGTCGAGGTGTGTATGAAGTTGTGAGTTGTTTTTTTGATCCCATTCATCTCACAAAAATTTTGAAAATCTTTTGAGCAAAATTCTCCTCCATGATCTATTCTCAAACATCTGATTGTGTTCCCTTTCTCATTCTCTACATGAGCTTTAAACCTCTTGAATGTATCAAAGGCTTCATCCTTAGTCTTCAAAAAATACACTCAACACATGTGTCAGTAATCATCAATAAAAGTAATGAAATATGATGACTTACCCAAGCTTTGTGTTTGCATTGGACCACAAATATATGAATGAATAAGCTGAAGTGGGTGTTGGGCCCTCCATGCATTGCCTTTTGGAAATGATTCTCTTGCATGCTTCTCTTTTGCACACCCTTCACAAATATGTTTATGCTCTTCAACCTTAGGCAATCAAAGAACCAATTCATTTGATGTTAGATTCTTCAAACTATTGAAATTAAAATAGCCATACTGAAATGCCATAATCAACTTTTGACCTCATAGGCCATATTGAAAAGATGATTGTCATTTTCACCAAACTTCAAAGGAAACATCTTATTCTTTTTCATAGGAACAACCGTAATCACTTTATTTCTCTATTTCGTATCATAGATAGTACATTTCATGTTCTAAAATACCACTCTATAACTACTTTCACATAGTTGCCCAACACTCAATAAATTATGCTTCAATTTGGGAGTATAATAAATATCTTGAACACTTTTTATACCTTCCTTTGTCTAAACACCCATGGCTCCTTTGGCTGCAACATCCACTATATTATTATTACCAAAAGTAATATTGGATCTATAACATCATCAAGTTTTGAAAAAAAATTCTTGTTACCAGAAATATGGTTAGAGCATCTAGAATCCAAATATCAAACATCATTCACATTACTCTCACCTTTCCCATAACACAAAAATAAATTACTTGAGGAAGGATTCTCATCTTGTTGAGCATAATTTGCATTATTATTACCTAATTTCAATCTAAACTCTCTCTCAAGATGTCCATACTTATTACAATGATAGCATTGGATGTTCCTTTTATCAAACCTACCTCTACCTCTTCCTCCTTGAGCGCCTCCTCTTCCTCTAGATCCTCTTGAAAAATTCTGATTTTGACCCCTTCCTAAGCCCTTGTTGTTGTTACTATTGCTGCTAGCACCATCATTCTTTGAAATTGACAATTGGGAAGCAAAAGTCTTCTTATTAACTCTGGTAGATGTGTCCCTTATTCTATCCTCATGTGATATGAGAGATCCAACCAATTCATCATACTCTATGGTAGCTAAATTTTTTCTTTCTTCCATGACAATTGCTATAGTATTCCATCTTGGGGTTAGAGATCTTAATACCTTCTATATTACATGCTCTTGAGTCATAAGCTCACCCAAAGTGGCCATTTTTTGAGTCACATCTTTCACTCTTACACAGAAATCTCTAACATTTTTTGTCTCCTACATCTTCAAGTTCTCATATTCTCTTTTCAAGGTTTGTAGCTTCACAACCTTGATCTGATCATTGCCATGGTAAGCATCTTTTAGAGTCTCCCAGGCGTCTGTTGATGTCTATTCATCAGCAATTCATGGAAACAAGCTCTTTTCAAGAGCCATCTGAATGTGAAAGAATGTCATTGCATTTTTCTTCTGATCTTCTTTCCTCAATCTCCTATCATTAGGTTGGAGAGTATTCTAGTCAGTAGGCTCTTCATATCTGGATTCAACGATCTCCCAATAATCTTTCCCAATCAAAAAACTCTTCATCTTGATTGACCAATATTAGTAATCAAGTCCATCAAACTCTAGGATTTGCAAATTATTTGCCATGTTGCTGTCTTCCAAACACCTTGAGCTCTGATACCAAATATAGGATTTAAAGAACAGCATCAACAAAATAAAAAATAATAATAATACTCAGAATAGGGGAGGCTCTGTTTTTATCAAAGAAAACACTAATTTTTATTCACAACTGATCAAAAAAATTACAAAATGAAAGTTTATTTAACCGTAGACATTGGATTTAATTCTTAACAAAAGCAATCCAAACTGACTCATGCACAGCATAACATATGCAAGGACAACATGATTTATTACAAAGCACTAAACTACGGTAGTTCAAACTGCTGAACACTATTATTCCAGGAAAGTAAACTATGCATCTATTATTAGTTAAAACTAATAATCATGCATTAATATAAGACCAGAAATTATGGATGATTACTTCTTATTTTAAAGTACTTCTAAACTAGAACAAGGGCGGTAGAACTAAAGTGGTTTAAACGGTGATTCTAGAGTGAATCTCGGTATCAATCTTCACTATCATCCTAGTGGGTCCATACATGCATGCGACTTACATGATTTCGAAAGGTAAGTGGTTGGCATAGTAGTTTTATGCAACCTGCAAACGTATACTTACAAGTTCACCACCTAGCATCCTAGTCGGCTCATACATGCACGGGATTTACATGATTGATAAAGGTAAATGGGTGGCAGGGTAGCTTGATGCAACCTGCAAACGTCTGGCAACAATTTAGATTAAAATACTTAACCTTTTATAGATCTCAATAACTTTTTCAGGTCTGACACTTTTCTAACAATCAGTACACAAATTATCAGACTTTGCTGGGTTCATATATACATGGGATCTAAATATCTCTAGAGACAAATGGTTGGGGTATTGCGGTTCTATCCTAACTGCAAAAGTCGCTATTGTAAATATGATACATGGTACCTTTGTGACAATTAAGATTGGGGTTCTTGCAAGTTTCTATAAATTTCTACCAAATACTTAACGAGTTAAACTTTCCAATACTCGCTTCACCACTTAAAGGAAAATTTCTATATGAATAGGGTTTGTATGATATATAAAGGTAAATGTGTGGAAGTGCAACGAGCAAAACTGTTGTTAAAAATATCATGTCAAATTTTTTTAGCATCAATTCAGATCAAATTAAGTTAAAATTTCTACAGATTAGAGATGAAAAGACGGATTTGCAATCATTTGCTACCAACTACAGTTTACTAAACAGTAAATACCACGTCAACCCCTTGGAACAGCTCAGATCAGGTTGCTTGCGAATTTCTGCAGATCGCAGCGGCATGATTCAGGAATTTAAGTTCCATACAAATTAACTCTCCTTCAACAATAATGAACTGCATACCAGGTTCAAGATCACCTGCAACCCCAAAAAAGAAAACCTGATTGCCTCCACAGCTTCTAAAAGTATTTTTATCCTCAAAGATATTTGAAATAGTAGAATTCGTCCCGCGCTGAACAAGAGACCAGTTGTCCAGCCCAGACCAGAATTGTTACAATCCTTATAATATGTTTACTAGTTGAATTCAAATGCACACCAGTACAAATCCAAATAATTAGGCACGCCAGTTAAGGCCATCAGGACTGGTGTTTACTAATTGTGACCAATTGCCCATCTCCACCGAACACTGACCCCACACTGACAGATTATTAGTTCTTCATTCCTTGTAGCCTACATCTGGAGATCAGATTGGAGACGAAATTGTTCCCTTCTGAATTTCTTAAAATGATATTAGTGGGGGCTGAAAGGCAAGTCGCATTTATAATATTTGGAAAAAGTCTATGCGAGTTTGACGGGTTTGTCTTTTTCCATGTGTTCATTCATTTCAATCATTGAACTGATTGAGAGCTCCCTTTAACTTTCCAAGATTGGATGTTACAGTCTGGCTTTAAATCCATTTCTAATGCAGCTAATCACGTTGCTTATGTGCAAACACCAAACTTGAGCTTTTTAATATTTTAACAGTTATTAGCTTGCCAATCAGTTTATGCCAGTATCATTTCCAATCCTGTTGTCACGATTTGTTGTTCTATAAACAAATTGATCGAATGCAGAAATTATTTTGCATATGTCTTGACATATTAGTCAACTTCCAAGTTTAGAGTAGCATGCTAGGTTTTAGGATAAAACGAGATCAGAAAATAAAAGATCAAAGAGACAATTATATATATATATCAAATGGTCCAATTTTTTCATTCCACGTTTTCTTTCAAATTGGTGTTTAAAGAACTTAAAAATCAAAATTTTTAAGATTGGTGTTTAAAGATCTTAAAAATAAAAAATTTTAAGATCAAAAAATCAAAGATCAAAGAGGCAATTAAGGAATCACACAAAGACGAAGTAAAGAAATCTGTGAGAAATATTATAAATTTAAATTACAACTCACAACCCTAAACTTAAAAATTTGCTTGGCACTAACTATTGCCGAGTGCCGGTTTTGCTCAGCACATGAAGGTGCCCAGTGGCAATTTGCTTGGCACACACACTATTGCCGAGTGATAGGTTGCTCGGCACTTAAAGGTGTCGAGTGACAGGCAACAGGTGCCGAGTGAGCTTGGCACACAATAGAAAATGCATGTCAACAAATGCTCAGCACCAATGGATGCCGAGTGAGCTCGGCTCACAAAGGAAATGCTCGGCACCCACAACAAAGTGAAGAAGATGCCGAGTGTTCTGTTCCAAACTGAAAAATTATAACTTACAAAAATTCAACGTGAATGCTTTCACCATTAAAACCAGAAAGCCAAAGCTTTAACCATTCAAACAAACTTGTCAAATGCAATGAATAGAAGAGGAAGATGGATTCAAGTATGTCTGCTTGCTTTCTATTCAATCTTTTATTAAACTATTACAAACGAGCTAGGAGCATTCAGTTTCAACCAAAAAAACCCTAAAATAACCCTAAACTGGTAAAACTTCAAACAACTTCAATACTCCAAAAAATTTAAACCTGCAACTCTAATGGCTACATACAATGTTGCCTAGAGCCAATCACTACTTCAAAGGGACAAGTTCAATGATAAAAAACTTGCAGAGAGAACAGAGGAAACACATGCAACTGCAAGCACAAACTTCTTTTCTTCTTCCTTCTTCTGCTCTACTCTGTAACTACTGATCAGTTGAATATGCTTGAACTCTCTGAATGAATGAATAAACATTCCTTTTTGTCACATTCCATTTTCCCCCTCTTTTCTGATTTCAAAATCTCACCCACTGTATTTATATTTCTGTCTGTTCTAGACGTCAGAGGTGGTAGGTGAACGTTTGGCTCTAGGGGCAAACGTCAACAACTACATTAAATATTCCAACAGAATCATCTTTAGTAAAACATCAACCATCAAATTTAGCAGATGATATCAAAATTATAATAAAAATGTCAGAAAACTCCTATAAAGCCATCAAAATTACATTTCATAGCAGTTCACCAGTTTGAATTGTAAACAATGACATAGCAATGTGACTTGGTAGAAAAAAAGTGAAGTAGACAAACCAGCTAGATCACACAAACGAGCAAGCAGCTCAAGCACCAAACCAAATAGCTCAATAAATTTTGGGCAAGTGTTATAATTCCACAATGATGTTACAGACATTGGTATTCAGTAGTGGAGTTACAAATTCTGGAGTTCTAAGTATTAACTTTGAAATTCTACAGTTCTAAGCCAGAACCGTTTTCATCAAAACTAGAAGAATTGCCAATAACTGTCTTACTCTGAAATTTTTAACCAAACCATGTTTTGTTAAATAATTATCTTTTGGAAATTCCCTTCCTAAATTTGGAAATGTCAATTAAAAATTGTTCACCTATGTAGACAAGTTACTAACCTTATCTTTTTTTCCCACATTAATCTTTGTTTTATTATAGTCGAATTGATCAGTAAGCATTTTTTTTTGGATGAGCATCCAAATATTTCTAGTTTTGTTCAACTAAATAATGCCATTTGTAGCCTATATCAATAAGAGGACATCTCTTCAAATATCTCCTCTAGACAATAAAATTAGTGTTTCTTACATGTTAGTTAATGGAAACTACCCTGATACAAATTTTCATTTATGTCTATTCTTTCAGTGTTCACATGGTTTCCATTTGGGGCCAGTCTTCTACATTAGCAACTTCATACTTGCATGGTCCTCTGTCCTCTGGCTCATTCTTAAATATGCCTAGGTTAAATATTAGTGACCCTCTAAAATATTTTATCTTACCTCATGAACCTAGTATGCAACCCATGTTTTTCATCGCATTGTACTTGAGTGTTTGGTCTCTCTTAGGGCTTTCATTCAGCTTCTAATCCATCTTTTTATTAAGGCTTTTAAATTGGGACTTTGATTAACTTTGAACAGTTCTATTTTTACCATTTTGGGGAGGGTTCTCCATTATGTGCTGAAATGAAGTGATTGAGCCATTCTTATGTTATTTTCAAAGACACTTTTTTACTCTTCGGACACTATCATCTTGTATCAATGCCCATTATCTCCTACATTTGTCATAATATGGAAGTCAAAGCATCAAAGCCTTTTTGGTTTCTTTATCAACCTTAATATCGAAAGATCATCTTGCATAGATAGTAAGTATTTTCTCAGTTTTGTTCTATTTTTTCCCATGAGGTCTTTAATGAACATATTTTTCTTTCCTAGGTCTTCTAGGACAACTTCCTAATTTTGTCTAAAAACCTCTATTTTAGTTTTCTTTAACTTCTATATCAATTTTAAATATTAAGTGGTTTCTTTGCATTTGGGATAGATGGTATGTAAACTTCCTCTAGTGTCATTATAACATATATCAAATCTCATCAATTCTACTTTTAAAGTCCTATTTGTTTATGTATTAAAGCTATAATAGTCATCGGATGATGATCATCCTACTGATTAAGATCAATTCTTTCTGCTATCATGATGATACAAACTTTTCTTCTAATAATGAAAAGGAATAAGAGTTAAATTTTGCATTTTGCTTCAGCTTAGTACATGTTAAATTCTTTGCTATACAGTTCAACAAGGAACTGGGAAAAGGTATTTGTAAAACAAAATTGAGGGTTGTCTTTGGTCCACCACCACAACCACCTTCTCCTATTTTAGAACTAGTAGAACAAGGGTTATCACCAAAAGCATCATATTCACTAGAAAATGGTGATCAAAACACATTCTTCACTGATACAAGTCTATTTATTGCATTTGATAGTGAGTAGTATCAATAGCTTCTTCTCTGGGGAAATGCCAGAGACTTTTGGTCTATGATTAGTTAGCACATGAATATGAATTTTAATTGGTAGATTCATAAAGGTTTTAATGTATCTGTATGTCTTTTACTTTCTCTTTTGTCTTGGTAATTACCTAGTCATATCTTAACATCTTTGTTTGCTACATATTTTAATGGTGCAGATTTTTAAATAGGTCAATGCGTTGAGAGCAAAGCTTATAGAGGTAAGTGTATTTTGGGTTTCATTTAACAATCCCTTTGTTGATTTCCGCATTATAAACATTGATTCTATTTGGAAAAATGTATACATCCCTTGGTCATGAATAGCTTAATCACCAACACTTTCAATAGAATTCTCTTGTAGGAAATCTGAAAAATGACTTCACTTTTCTTCTTTGAGAATTTGAAAATCTATATTATATGAATGAAAAAATCTAAGAAATGTATACAACAATCAAAGCACATAATTTTATTTATGTTAATGCAATATTTGACACAACTAATAATCTTCTTTTGGAAGACGTACCAGGGAATTTCCTACAGAATGACAGAGAAAGAATTATTGGAACATTAACTCTTTAAAAATGCCTTCTATATTTTATTATGATGTTTGGAGTCACCTTAAAATAATAGCAGGCATAAAAGTTCATATATTGTTGATCCTATGCACTTTTTGTGTGGATTATTTTTACTTTATTATTGTTGATAAGTTGCTAACAATATGATACATTGACAAAATATTTATTAATAGATTTAGCTACAAATTAAATTGGTAAGAGATTTCAGCATAATCCTAATCCAGCTCTCCTCTCCCCACTCCCCCCACTCTTAGGATTATTATATTATTGTACAAGAAATGCCAAGAATCGGTGAAGTTTATATCTACCAATAGTAACTATTAATACTACTGTCAATTTCTCCATGTGGCATAATACACTCTTATGCTACATAATTATCAATGCCATGAATAAAGGTAGCCTCCATTTGAAAACTTTTGTAATTGCATATGAATACTTCCTTAGGCATGGTCTACATTCTTGTACTCTTGTTGTTTGGTAGCAACTAGATTTTTTGTAGTGTGAACACGTTTCTCCATGTGGCATTATATACTCTTATGGTGCATAATTGCTAGTGAGATGAGAGGAGGCAACCTCCTTTTAAAAAATGTTTGGGCTACAGATTCCATTAATGAGTTCAAGTCTACACAGACAAGGGAATTTCAATATCTTCCTACAAGAAATTGATAATTTAGTAATATTGTAGACACTTAAATGACTTAAAATGGTGAGTGGAAAAGTTTTTTCTTTTTGTTGTGAATAATGTTGAATAACAGTTCCAATGTATCACCTTTATGTACCCTTTAACAAAGAGTCCCCTGAACTCTGATCTTCATGTTATGTTCACATGTTACTTGTGTCCTCTAGAGAACTAGAATTATTGTCAATAGACAACCATAATATGTCATTGTAATTTTTCAATACAATGACAAGATTTACCTACTCTAAACTATCATCTACAATATTCCTCCAACTTTATTCATCCAACTTGGGCCTTTTACCTGGAGTTCTATGGATAGAGGGACTATGTCTCAAGGCATCCATTGCATGCCATCTAATGCATGAATCATGGAAAGAACTATTTGATATGGAAGAGTTGCTACTACTCATAACATTGTTTCTTGGGTTCCTGTGGATATGACAATCAAGCATATGACTCCTCAAAATTGAACTATCATGTTCCATATATCTACAACTATGGAAATCATGGTTAGACATTATGAAACCAACAAAAATCCCTTGGAAATGGAGTTTATGGAATTGTTGATATAATTGATGCATTCTTTGGAATTTTCTTCACTAGAGATGAGAATACCAGATGTATGGAAACAATTTTTTGTGACCTCACATGTAGATGCTTCAGAGATAGACATGACAGGAATGTAAGAAGTTTTTTTATGTGATCCCATAAAATAATCTTGTGCATAGATCACAGTTTCTATGGCCGCCATTGGGAAAAGAATCCAATGCATTATTACATTCAGGTTCATAATATCCATATAATGCAAAACTTTTCTATAAATTGGTTATTCATAATATCCATATATAGAATCTATCTTTTTATAGATTTATTTATTCACATATCAAAAGCTCAAAATTTTAGTTTATCATATAGATAGCTATATTTTTAATGAATTTCATTGAATACCAATATCTGAATTATCATCTCCTAGTCTTGTATATCATCTCCTAGTCTTGTATATAAAGTTGGTTCAAAAGATCCAACATTATTAATTTCTTGGTAAGTCTGATAAGAATCAATGAAACCTAAACTAATCAAACCATATGGGTCCCTTTGGAAGAAAATACCCAAAGGAAGTGGCACCAGGTTCTATAAGATGCCTTCCTAAGAAATTAATGCCACTCTCATCTTGTATATCTTTAGATTTGGTCATTCTCCCTGTCAAGGCAAAATCAAATTTTGGTTTCTATTGAACATAAGCACCTTCATCTTATCTCTCATGGACATATGGAGAATATGGCTATTATACTGTGCACTCCATTCCACTATGAGAAATTTCATAACCTTGTTGTCAAGAAATCAGAATAAAGCTTTTGTTGAACATGGGATATTTCATTTATCTTAATGATTTTACCTTCATTTACTATAGATATAACATGGATTGATTTGGTGATATGCGTTGAAAAAGAAACTCTCGTATATTGTAGGTGTTTCATATTTGACCCATACGATTGGATTTAATCTATTTGAATTGTGAACTTAATTCTTGACTATGATTAGTCTAGTTTACAAATTTTCTCTATTTTAAATAAATCACTTATGCATTTATTTTGCCACAAGGATTAATATGATAGATTGATTTTATGTATAATAATTAGAACTTTTCCATCAATATTTATTTAATACTATCATTTATTATCATTAGGTATACTTCTCTCCTTTCATCATTTCATTCTTTATCATAAATTGACATTTATTAGATTATTCAAGCTTGCTATTTAAAGAAAACTCAATTTAACTTTTATCCATGAAGGACCATAACTATAATTCTTATTATCCTTGAATTAAAAAATTAGGAGGTATCTATGATGCTATTTAATGTTTTACTACTATGAAATGTTAATTTCACTGTGTGCTTGAAATCTATTCAATCCCTTGTGGGGGAAGTGCTTCAGAAAGACCAAATACCATATAGAGACATGGGGAAAATTCAATCAAGAACTCGAGCATTCAAACCATGGAAATACAAATCCAACCGAGGCTATATATAGGCCGTAATGATGATTGTTCTCTTTATTTATGTTTTAACATACTTATCTAAATAACTTTAATTTATTCTATTATAATCTTGCCCACAATAGAGTGTCTTGTTTAGCATAACAACCAATTGTGACACGGAGAAAACTTGATTGACAATCAAGTCTAAACCTTACTAAGAATTAAATCCAATGAAGCTAGTTCCCATGTGTTGCTGATGGAATCAACGACTTCAACATATTAAGGGAGATATTAGAAGCATTAAAAGCCCATAGCTGAAGATAATGAATGAAAATATGCAATCTGAATATATATAATAAAACACCATAACTATGTATTTATATTGAAGCAAAAAAATTTTATACAAGTATCTATCACAATATATGTGTATGTAATATCCGAGCATTGCCGGCATATACACTGAAGAGCAGAGACTACTCTACAAGAAGACTTTACTAAGATCAAATAATTTTAATTTAGCTTAATTTTTTTAAATTCTATGTTTGTTGATATATGTCATTTTTTCCTAATACAGCCTTAGATACTTCTATTTGTTGGCTAAGATTCTATGTTCTTGAGGTTTTGTATTGCTGATAGTTGCAACTCTTTTCCACAAATTGCACTTCTCTACATAGCTTTTTTTGTTGGCATTCTTTGTAAAATTTCCCAGGTACATTTAATAAACTGGACATTTTTAAGGTTTGAATTTAAAGTAAACATGACAGAATGAGTTAAATTTTGCACTTTTTATGACATAGTTCCTTGAAGTCAAGTAGAATGCATTTGGCTTTATTTGTCACAATGAGCTATGATTTATAGTAATGATTCTCATTGTAATGATTCTAATTTAAATTTCAAGCTCATCAAATGAATTGATTTGAATTACTTTAAAAAAATCTTTCTTGATCATCATTGGATTTTAGTTACATAAAAACTCCTCAATCTACATTTTCTTTGTAAGAGTGGCTAATGTTAATTCTTTCTTACAAATTTGCAATTTTGGTGTTTATCAAAGATGTTGCAAGCTTGTTTGAGATGCATTTTAGATCGCAAAAGAGAAGGATCCTTGTGTTATCTTTATAGATGAGTTTGATGCAATTAGAACAAAATATTTTGACAAGTAGTGAGATTTTTAATTTTCATTCTTGTTGGTAAGCTCACAATGGTAAATAGTTTAAATAGTAAAATTGTATTGGGTTTTAAGCTTAAATCTTTCAATGGGTTTTGCTTATTGTGTATTAGTTTGTAACATTTACAAATCAATATACTCTATGTTCTGAACACTCTAAGATCACTTTTTTATGACCCCAAGATGAATTGAAATATTAAAACATCTCGTTAATCTAAGTTGCAACTACAAGATTGTCTCATCATAGGTATATGCATAGTAATTCATTCAAGATGGCCTTCTTTTTCACTTGTACTTGAATGATTGCTTCATTAAAATCTTCATGAGTTACTTACAAACAATAAATATAGCCAATCTACTTACTATTATTGTTTGATACAGCCCATTTGGATCAGATTTCTGGTTTTCTATTGAATAAAATACCTACTTCCTCAAGAAAGAGATATGTTTCCCCTACAAGAAGAGGATCCAAACTCTTGGGTAGTATTGTGATTTTCTTCCAATGATATTTCTCTGATCATGGTCAAATCAGGGTCATCCCCACTCTGATTTTATTTTCATCCTCAAGCTCAATAGATGCTTCAATTTATCTCAAAGTAATTTATTATATATGCATTCTTTGTGTTCTTGGTAATTCAAGTTCTTGTATATCAATCTACCATTTTGGATTCTGCATAGTCCTTGATTTACATTTGGATTTGTGATTTGTAATTGGGGACTTTGCACTAGTAGAAGCACCAATATGCCTTTTTATTGGTAATGCAATTTTTGGAACATGACTTGGCCATGAAAGGTCTTGCAACGCACTAGATTCTAACCATAAGAAGCATTGTATATGAGAATCTATGCACATATAGCCATGCTTATTCCTTGTTTGACATTTATGCCACCTAAATTGTATATAGTCAGGCATCACTACATTTGTTGCAATTTAGTTTCTAGGTTTGTGATCCTCAACTTAAAAAATAAATAAATTTTATGAAAGAATAAAAATTCACCTTTCAATCTCTTTCTAGTTGCATAATTTCTTTAATTTGGTTAAGATATATAGAGTTGCATCTCTTCTGATATCAACACACTTATTGCACACTAGTCCCTTGTAGCAAGATCCAATGGAACACATGAAATATATAATTATCAAGGTCTTTGTATGTTCTAGCTTCTACAGCTGCATACGTAAATTGTTTTAGTTTCCTTGATTAATAATTGAAAGACATATTTTATATGTTGATGCATGAAAATGTGAAAGAGTAGTTATTTATGTTTATCCAATATTTTGGATGGTTATTGACTAAATATTCTTAGGTTACTTGAACTAATTTTAACTATTGAGTGTGAGTCTAAGAATTGTGTGTTTAAGGGGATGCTTGTTTAATACTTTGGCTAGTTTATCATAAACAACAAGATTTTTTAGATACACGCTTGAACTCAAAATATTTTTGCAATAAATTCTGTTTGAAAAAAGGGTCACAATTATTTTGCTAAATGAATCATAACTAATAACTTAATTTAATACATCATATTGAACTTTTCACATCCTCTAACACCACATGCAAGTAGAAATCATTGCTTGCAAAAAATTTCTAGTGTAGTTTTCACATTACCTTAGTGGCTTCTAGGGAAAGTCATTTTCCTGTACATGAGTTTTCAACCGTAGAGGAAACTTTTATCAACTTTTCCCTCTTGTGCAATTGTATTTCTAGGAACCCTTAAAGCCATTAGAATACCTTTACTTAGAAAACTTCCTTGGTGTACTATAGACATGTTTAATCTAATTTGAGATATTAATAGAAACAAAAAGATGCATATTAATGCTTTAAAATTGAATTACAATTTAATTTTTTAAATGATCCTTGAATTTCAATATAGATTGGGGAGATTTTCTTATGAATAAGATGTTTGTCAAAGACAAACAAACAAGCCATAATTCTGGAATGATCTAATCTTATCCCAACAACCTATGATGACAGAATCAAGTCAAACTACAAGCCTAGGCTTCTGTGATGTAGAAACTTTAAAATGGGAATTAGTAGTAAATAAAAGTTAAACAATAGATTTTTAAATTTAAAATCCATTACCCTAGTTCCCTTTTCCTCTTGCTGATTTAAGTTTGACAAATTGGGATTTTTTTTTGAAATAAAAGGAGCATTTAAACTATCATCTTGATTGGATGTTGCCTTGTTGCCCCTTTTTCAAGAAATACAGGTCCATAACCTTTTTAGGTGCTATATTGAGAATGAAATGAAACAAATAATAATTTATTATGTATTTTTTAAAGGGTGCTAGCTTAATGGAAGAGCAACTGCTTTACATGCAAGAGAATTGTGGTTTGATTCCATCATGCTCTATTATGACCAAATAAACTACCAAATATATGACTAAATATGCTATTGAATATGCTACTAAATTTGTGACCAAATATACTATTAAATATGCTACTAAATAAACTACCAAATATGTGAGTAAATATACTAAATATGTGATTAAATATACTACTAAATATACCACTAAATATGTGACTATATCAACTATCAAATGTACAACTAAATATGTGATTAAATATACTATTGAATATATCACTAAATATGTGACTAAATTGATGATCAAAATTAGTGATCAAATAAGTGACTAAAATCATTTAATAGTAAATTTAGTAGCATTATAAATGATTGGATATTAAGTACTATTAGTCACAGAACCAATTTTAGTCACATATATACAAATTTTAGTAATTTTTTTATTCACATATTGTTGTTTTTGTACTAGTGTAGTAGCTAAAAAATGGTAGAAAAACTAGTTCTATAACTAGAAGAAGAGTTTACAAAGTATTCACAACATTGAACTTTATTGTCATAATATTTTGGAGGGACTATGTTGACTTGGTCAACTTTCTCCTAGGAATAGGATGACTAAGTCAACTTATTCTTCCACATTCTAATCATTGCTATTGAAGACTATATCTGAGGTCCTATAATTCCTAGATCACATCCCATAGTTAGAAGCATGTTTATTCTTGCATACCAATAGATAGAAAAAAAAAACTTTATAGAGAGGTTTTTTCCTTATTCAACCCCTAGTTTAGGAACCAACCTTGAAATTGAAATGAAAAATTTATAACTTTAAAATGTGATAATATATAATAGTGGTTAGATTTAAAAATGTAAATTCTTATACCTTCGCAAAAGGATTTTCTATCATGGTATCTATGAAGATGCTTAGAGTAGCTCAAATATGGTTGTTGGATCTTGACTTTTAGATAAGATTCAAGGATGTCATTCACAAATGCCTATATCTAAAAATGTTCCTCAACTCTTTAATCTTGGTATGATTAATGCATCTTTCATTGGAAGGTAATTTATTTGATTTAATATTTATCTATATTTAAAAGGACCTTCGTACATGATTAAGGTCCCTTCTTTTTTTTCTTTAATTGTAGAGAAAATCTTTCTATAATGGAGAATATTACCTTGAAAATATGCCTTAGATGTTTGAAATCTATCTTAGGATGCTTGAGATCATATGTGTAGGCTATCATGAATTCTTTACTACCCAAATTGAGAGAGGTAGGTTTCTTACATACATCTCACAAGTAATTCAAAACTCAATGCTAAAAAATAGGTGACAATATTTATTTTTCCGACTTAACCATTGAGACTAAATCCCAATTCAAATTTCAACACAAATATTGTAAGATAGGTTGACTATGACAGCCCATTCCACACAAAATACTTTTAAATTTGGGTTAGGGGTCATAATATCAAAGAATATTACAAAATGGAAAGAAGAATCAAGGATAGACCAATAATAATTAACAATGAAGTTTGATAACACTAAAACAACACCTATTTGAGCATCCAATTAAACATGAGTATAATTTAGAATGGTAAATTCATCCACCACTTTAGTGAGATTGTGATATTACTTCATGCTCATGGTAAAGTAGATAAAACCATTGTAATTAGATCCTACCAATCCTCAAGTCAATTAGGTCAATATTAAATATGAAAAAAAAAAAGATAAAAGAAGAAACACTCTAAAAAGAGATAAAGGAAACATGATTAGACTAGCCTAGAAAGGTTTGATTTACTATGGACCATGTAAATAGGTAGATGGTATTACCAAATGGAAGATCAAGCATAATAAAGGAATTTCCTCAAAAGGAATCCACCAAGCAATTGTAAGGGGCATGTTGTAATGTAATGTGATGTAATGTGATGTAATGTGATGTAATGCAATGTAATGTAATGTAATGTGATGTGATGCGATGCAATGTCATGTCATTTCATGTCATGTCATGTAATGTAATGTGATATAATGTAATGTGAAACAAGGATTGGATTATATACATCTAAAATATCTTCTTGTTATATTATGCCCTTGATACTTTAGGAAAAATTAAGGGAAATAAGGCACATGATAGAGAGAGATTAAAAATGGATATGATAACCCTACAATCATATGATTGCTCATGTATGTCAAGAATTATTTCACATGGATCAACATAACCCCCAAAGGTAGCATAATTATGAGTAAAATGAAATAATATATCTAAACAAAATATATATCAAGAAGCATATAAGGGAATCATATATAAAAATAGAACTGTATCATCTTTAAATAGAAGTACTTCCATGTTAAGAGCATTTAGCCCTCTGAGTAAGTCATTTGGGGTCATGTCAAGCACCTTGAGTAGGTCTTTACATGGATTTGACTATTTTCCCCTATTTTGCTTCTCTCTCTATTTCCAACCTATATCTGACAACTTTATGAAACTAGGGACTTTCACTTTCTACATCATGGACGACCTTTTAGATCAAGGTCAACCTTGACTGTTACCAAGGTTAAGCTAAAACTTGACCCTACCCTAGGTCAAGGACAACCTCGTCCCTAACCTAGGATAAGGTTGACCTTATCCCTAACCCCAGGTCCAATTTTCAAGTTTTGGTAGTTTCAGGATATTGAGCTTCAGAAATTTTCATTTTCCTTCTTTGGGGTCGACTGTTTTAGGTTTTAGAATGGTGTACTCTTAAAATAAATTTAATCTAGGTAACTTTCTAGGGGTTAAGGTTAATTGGGATTAATTGATCCTATGTCAACCTTCTCTAGAAGTTTGTACCCTGGATTTCTATATAAGGAAGCCTTCTACCCTCATTTTGACATCCATAATTTTCTATTAAACTATCTATGGACAATGAGAAAATTTATGAGTGACTACCTACTTTTTGTAAGGAGACATTATCAAGTATTCTATCATTCAAGCATTCAAGTTTTCCATTGAAGATCAAGGATTCAAGCATTCAAAACTTTGAAGGGATTTGGTTCAAGCATTCAAGATTTATCATTTAAACCCTACATCTATCCATCTTGGTGGTGTGATCTTCCATCAAGATCTATTCATTCTTATATCAAGGTGGATTCCAAGCATACAATCATGGAGGTTTTGATTTACATTTGCTGAAGTTATTGTCAATCTTTCATATCAATATACTTGTTTACATTTCAAATACAATTGCATATCTATTGAGTATCATAGCTTCTTTGTTAGATTTACTTCGCCAAATTGCTAGCATCCCTTATTTAAATTTCATTATTAAGGTTGATTCTAAACTATGGTTTGACCAAGGAAAACCCCTCATCCAAAAAAAAAAATTCTGTTTTCTTGAAGATGCAGGTGTGGAATAGCAAATTAAAGTGCAAATTTGGATAACCCTTTTGTCAAACTTGCAGGATCCATGAATAGAATTTTTGTTAGAGTTGTATGTGTCAAGATCAACTTTTTGGGGCACAATTGTGCCCCAGCGTAAGATTGTGCCCTTCTATTTGGTCAAGGTTTACCTGCATTCAAAAGGACAATTTTTTTTTTGGGTTTTCTCTATCTTGACATTTCCAATCTAGAACAGGTTGCAAAATTCCCCAAAACTAAACATAGACATCAGAAATCAATATTTTCCAAAATTTCCCTATATTGAGATTAGTATTTTTCATTTATTCATTTCATATTTCAAGTACTTAGTTTTCCATACTAAAGATTATAGATCTCCTCCTTTCTCGCTATTCTCCATTGCTTGATCCATTTGTGCATTAATCACTTCCTTCTGATTAATAATTTGGATCATTCCTTTTGGGAATTTGGGTTGAGGATAGGTCCTAATTTTTTCCTATTCATTTTGGTGAGCCCGACACACTCACCCCCTATCTTTTGTGGAATTAGGTGCCCTATTGTGTTTTGTGTTGTTACATTTCATTTCATATTTGTTAGGTCTTTTCTTGCATTAAGATTAGATTTGGTTTATGCTCTTGCATTTTAAATTCAAAAATACAAAAAAATATATCTACATATTCAATAAAATACAAAAATATTTCTTGCATTTCATTTACTATGAAGATTATGAAGATGCTTTGGCATTGTGTTATGTTCCTTATTACCCTTATTTTAGCATCTCTTTACCATAATTATGATTTTTATGAAAGTATAATTCTTTTTATTATGTTCATGATCTTTCATTTTATTCTCACTTATGCTTTTGTAAATTTAACTAATACTAGTCTTCCTACCTTCAAAATTTTTATTAAAGATTCATGTGGTAGACTTATTATTGTTTTGGATTATGTGAAGGATTTGGTAGATGATACACTATCTCTTAATCTTCATAATCTGAATTATATTATTCCTAATCCAATTCCTAACTCTCCATCTTTCAATCCTCATTCCTCCCATACTTACATGATGGAATTCAAGCTATAGTTCAGGATGCAGATGTGCAAGATTTCTTTGATTTACCTTCTCCTTTTATTCTTGATTATATTAAAGTAAAGGGTAAAGACACTTCTTCCAAACCTATTATTATACCTTATACAACCTTTACTTATGAGCATGATAAATAATCACCTCTTTTAGAAGTGTTGCATGATATGTACACTATAGGATATAATCTGATAATTAAACAGGGTAATAAAGGTTTAGGGCTTGGAGTTAATGAACATCGTATTAATTATCCCATTCATATAACCTCTAAATTAGATTTTCATGTTTCTTTTTCTTCAAAATATCAAGTTAAGGAAAGTTATGTTAATCATCATCCCTCTCTTCATAAACTACTCTCTACATCTACCTAGGATAAATCTAATATTCATCAATAGGTGGCTAAATAGGTGTATGTTGAATTAATGAATTCCAAAAAAGAAATATTTAAACCTATACCAAAAGACACCTTACTAAGCACAAATTTTCTTTTCATTGTCATAATACACACTTACTTGTTGATTATTGACATTTCAAATTGTATGTTCGTAAATGAGCTACTTTAGGAATTATATCTCACTCTCTTGTAGTTTTAAAATTCCTTCATAATTTTGATATAGGAGATTTCCATCCTTTTGATATAATATAGATTTCTTCTCCTCTTGTCTCTGGGCTAGGGGGCAAGAGGTGTATTTTAATCTAGTCTCCTGGGATCCATCAGGCCTTTTATTTGGCTTTATTGGTATTCTTTCTTTCTATCTGTTATGTTTGAGATATCTTTTCTAAGACATTTGTTTTGAAAAGGACTCCCTTTTCTTCCTCCCTAGGGGGAAAGATTCTTTCTTCTTTCTCTTTGTCTAGGGAATTACTTTCCTTAGTTTAATGGTACTTATTTATATTGCAATATTATTTCTTTATATTGACAGATGATTTAACAATGGATAATATTTTTTATTTTCCTAGGTCATCACCTTTTCTCTATGTTGCAAATTATGTTCTTTATAAACTCTTACCCTTTCTTTGGTGTTAGAGCTATTTTCCTCATTCCAAAGATTCATTTTCATCTTCTTTATAGGAGGCTTGGTGATTGAATCTTTGTTACCATTTGGTTTATCTTAAAAAATGATATTTTATCTAAAATTACTCCTCTATGGTGGGGGTCTTGTTGATAATACCTCTTTCTTTGAGGATCCTTTTTCCATAAGTGACATATCATTTTCATGATTATTTATGCTCTTAGATGTAGGGGTCAATATCCCTTGTTAAGAATATAGCATACATTGTTGTTAAATAGCATATCTCCTTACCTTCTGAAGTAGGTATCATCTTCCTCTTCCTTATCATGTCTAGTAGATAGCATGATAAGGAGGAGGGCATATATAGGGTTTCCCTTGTACTATAGTCTTTTTATTTGCATGCTAAATCTTGGAAGGTAACACACATAAGTTTCTAAATCCTGAAGAGACACATTTTTCAATTTTATTATATGCTAAATCCTTTGAAGGTAACACACTTAAGTTGCTAAATCCTAAAGAGATACACATTTCTAAATCCCAAAAGATACGCATTTTTCAATTTTTCAATATGCTAAATATTTTGAAGGTAACCACATAAGTTTCTAAATCCTGAGGAGACACAAATTTCATATTCATGGTGATACAAAAAAGGTAGATCTATGGATATTCTAGAAAATGTCAAAAGACAAATTACAACTGAAAGCATGGTTTATAGGTGAACTATTAGGTTTTTCCACCTATTTGACTCTCCCTCTCTTTTGGTGATTCACACTTAGGTGGGCAAAATACTAGGTGAGGTAATCACTTCTTCTTTTCCTTCCTTTTTTTCTTTGACATTAGTAAAACTAGATCATGAATCTATGTTATTTATAGTGTTGCTCTTGTCTTTCTTATATAATCATATATGCTTTCACAATATTTTTCCAAATGTGATATTAGTATGAGAAATATTGAACTTAGTGAGGTTTCCTGTGCTAGCTGATTTGGGATTTTTTTGTGTTGTTTTAGTTTTTCTTCTTTTTGTTTTCACACCCTCATGCATGTATGTTGAGTTAGTATCCTTATCCTAGGGGCGTGTGTCCTTAGCTAAGTGTTATTCTATCCCATTATGAAACCATTTGGTTATCTTCTTTCTTCTCCTTTAACAAGAGTTTGCATTGAGTCCATACTCTTGCTAAGGTAGGGGCTTAATGTATCATCTTAAAATGGAAGAAATTCCATGTTAAGAGAATTTATCCCTTTGAGTAAGTGGTCTAGGGCCATGTCAAGTGCCTTGAATAAGTCTTTGCATGGATCTGGTTATTTTCCCCTATTTTGATTCTCTCTCTCTCTCTATTTCTAGCCTATTTTTTATAACTTTCTCTGTGAAACTAAGGACTTTGACTTTCTGGATCAAGGATGAACTTTTAGGTCAAGGATGACCTTGAACCTGACCTATTGTAGGGTTGACCTCATCCCTAACCCTAGGTCCAATTTTCAAGTTCCAGGAGTTTTACATTATCAGGCTTCAGATTATTTCGTATTCATGCTTCTAGGTTGGTTGTTTTAGGTTTTGGAATGGTAGACTCTTAAATTACATTTAATCTAATTTCATTTCTAGGAGTTAAGGTTAATTTGGATTTCATTCTCTTATGTCGGCCTTCACTATAAGTTTGTTCCCTAGATTTCTATATAAGGAAACCTTCTTCCCTCATTTTGAGACCATACAATGCTTTGTGTAATTTGCAAACCATATCTCTTTTGCTAGGATCCATTAAATCTTTAGGTTGTTCTATGTAGACTTCCTCATTAATAATTTCATTCAAGAATGTCAATTTTACATCCATTTGATAAATTTTAAATCCTTTGTGTGTTGCATATGCTAGTAAAGTTTTAACATCTTTTAATCTTGCAACAAGATTAAAAGTTTCACCATAATCAATACCTTCTTCTTGAGAATAACCTTTACAAACTAATCTTGCTTTGTTTCTTAAAACTTTTTCATCTTCATTTAGCTTATTTCTAAATACCCATTTTGTACCAATTACATTTTTATCCTTGGGTCTAGGGACAAGAGTCCAATTTTTATTCCTCTCTATATGTTCTACTTCTTCATTCATACTCTCAATCCAACTCTCATTATCCAAAGAATCTTTAACATTTCTAGGTTCAAATTCAGCAAGTAAACATGTACCTCTCAATTTTTTTCTTGTCATTGTTCCATCTAATTTGTCTCCAATGATTTGATCAGGTGCATGGTGTCTTGTAACATATCATGCTAATACAGGTACTTTGGATTTAGAACATGTTCCAAAAACTTTTTCATGATCTTATATATCAAGCTCATGTCCCACTATCTATGGCTCAGGTCCATCTAACTCAGTTTTCTCTGGCATCATTTTTGTAACTTTTGATTGTGACTCGGGTCCTTTAGACTATGATTCAAGCTGCACTGGTTGTAACTTGGTAGCTATTGGGGATTTTAGGGACTCAAGAAGAGAGTCCTCTTGATTTCCAAATATATTTGGCAATGTATTAGGTTCATAGTCAACAAACCTTTTGTAATCCTCAAGTTCTTTGTTGTTTTCCTCTTCACTCTTTTCTACAAACTCATATATTCTAACATGTGCACTTTCAATGATTTTATGAGTGGATATGTTTTACTTCTATAGGAGTATCCTAGGAATATACCTTCATCACCTTTAACATCAAGTTTACCTTTCCTAGATGCCTTCAATATATATCATTTTCTACCAAATACTTTCAAGTAACTTACATTAGGTTTGTAACCACACCATAGTTCATAAGGAGTTTGATTTGAGTCTTTCTTCAACTATAACTCTATTCAAGGTATCCACTACAGTATCGATTGCTTCCTTCTCGTATTTGATTGCAATATTCTTTTCTATCATTAGGGTTCTTGCACAATCCATGATGTTGTTCCTTCTTTTAGCTATATCATTTTTTTGTGGTCTGCCAGGGGTTGATACTTTTCTCTTAACTCCTCTTTCAATGTAGAATTCATTAAATTCATTGGAAATGAATTCACCACCTCTATCTAATCTCAAACATTTCACCTTCTTTTCAGTTTCTTTCTCTACTCTTTCTAGATACCACTTAAATTTTTGAAAAGATTCAGATTTTTCTTTTAGATATGTTAGAGTCATCATTCTAGAATAGTCATCAACAAATAAAATAAAAATATTGTCTCCATTGTATCTCTCTATTCCAATAGGTCCAAAAAGTTCTATATGAACCAACTCCAAGACTTCTTCTGAATGATAGTTCTTGCTTTTGAAACTAGTGTTTCCCATTTTTCCAATTTTATGATCTTTGCATAGACCCATATCAAGTTTCCTCAAACTAGGAATACCTCTTACTCATTTTTTCTTTCTTATCTTGATTAGATTGACAAAGTTAACATGGCATAACCTTTTATGCCACAACCATCTTTCTCCTTCTTGAGCAATAAAATATGAACTTTCACTATGATATAGGTAGAATAGGTTACCTTTTGTTTGTTTGCCAGACCCAACTAGATTTCCCCTTTCATCTAATAGTTTGGCCTTCCCATTCATGAATTCTACCTTGAATCCAATGTTATTCAATTGTGCCACACTCAATAGAGTAGATTATGCTTTATTCCTTCAACCCAATAAGCATTATCACATTTAAGTTCATTGGTTAGTGAGATAAAACCTTTTCCCTTTATGCAACAAAGTTCATTGTTTCCAAATCTCATGCTACCACCATCATAATGTTCCATGTGTTAAAATTTTTGTCACCAATCATATGATGTGAGCAGCCACTATCAATAATCCATGTATCAATCTTGCTAACATGAGAGATAAGTGTCATTTTATCTCCTTCATCATCGGATTCATTTTTTTCATCAATATATACCATTTCATCATCTTCACTACTATTTGAATCTTTAGCTATAAAACAAGATTTCTTACCTGTATCCTTGTAGTCCTTGAAATTCTTGAAATCCTTATTTCCTTTATACCTTTTGTGCTTCTTTTTATATATGTCTTCTCTATTTGGGCACCTTGCCACAAAGTGTCCAACTTCTTTATAAGAGAAATAGATTAAAGGAATTTTATCTTTATACTTTCCTTTTCCTCTGGGATACCTTCTTTCAAGAAATGCTTCAATGGCTTCGAGATCACTTTTAAAACTGTCTTCCTCTTCACTTTTAGATTTTTTTCTTTTAGATCTTTTATCTTTCTTCTTGAGTGATATCTTGGCTTCAAATGCAGAGTCAAGATTGCTAGAACTAGGAGTATAATTATCATAATTATTGAGTTCAAATGTTGTCAATCTTACCACTAGAGCATCCAAAGTTATATTGTTATTTGGATCACATCTCATCTCTTGAATAGTAGACACTCTGATTACATAGATAGGAAGAAGGGTTATGAGTACCTTTCTTACCACTATTACATCTTTAATTGTTCTTCCAAAGGATTTCATAGCACCGACACTAGCTTTGATTCTCTTAACATATATTACAATATTTTCATCCTCTCTCATTTTCATCTGATCAAACTGGCCTCTCAATATTTTTGCCTTAGCTCTCTTTATGTTATCATCACCTCTATATATCCTTCAATTTCATCCACATTTCATGAGTAGTAGCACATCCTTTGAGCTCATCAAATCCAGCATAGTTAAGAGATGATGTTATTTCAATCATCATGATATTATGATTTTTCTTTTTAAAAATTTCTTTTACAATCATTGTACCAGTAGTAGCTTTTCAAGAAGTGTTTAAGTATTTCAAGTCCAAATCAATGATGGTTTCCAAATGCAACTTCACAACGTCTTTCCATGTTGAAAAGTTGTCTCTACTCAACTTGGGAATCTCTCTTCTATAAGACATCATGATCTTTTAGCTTAGGTCCTTGAAACCTTCTTTGAAAGCACCAAAAGCTCTAATACTAATTATTGAAAGTATAAGAGGAGTAACTAATAGGTGAGAGGTAAATCAGTTACTACAAAAATAAATCCCAAATCCCTTAGATGTCAATACAAACCAAATCTTTGATTCTATTGTAACTCAACAAACACTCATGCACTTGGTTTACACTAGCAAATGTTTTAACTTGGAAAATACTCATAATCAACTTTAACTTGACAATAATTGAACAATGTGATTAACCTTAAGTTTATCTTAGTTTCATACACATAAAATAAATTTCATGAACATAAGTGACACAAAGATTTAATGTGGAAACCCAATTTGGGAAAAACCACCAATTGCAACTAGTTACTAATTTTCACTCTTCTGAAGTGAGCCCTACTAGGAGCCAACCTTGTTAAAGGTTACAAAACATACTATTAGGTGTGACCTTGTTAGAGGAATTACAAATAGCTATTAACCCAACTCTATTAAGAGATTTAGATCACTACTACAATGGTTAGAGAGTAATAATGAAATGACCTAATTTTTGATGCAACTAAATTGTTGATTATATATCTCAATTTTGGCTTGTATACTTGATTCTTCCTAATCAAATGTATCTTTCTAGCTCAATAAGGATATTCTTCTTATCCTTCTAATTCACTTCCTCTAAGCATCTTCAAATATTTTGTTATGTTCCACACATTCAATTCTCAACTTGACCTTGTATTTATATCTTACACATTGTCAAGTCATCTTGAATACAATTTAGAATACTTAATATTCATCTCCTTAGTCAGCTAGAACAAAAAATTAAATCAATTGAACTCAATATGCCAAAATGAGAAAATTCTTTGTTAGTCGACCATGCTTAGTAGACACTAACTCGGAAATGATTTTCTTGTATTAACCAAGTGAACTTGGTTAACACTACATATTCACAAAGTTCCTTTGGTAACTAAGTGAGATTGGTTAACACTCATTCCATCCAACATTTTCTTTATTAATCAAGTGAGCTTGGTTAACACTCAACTTCTATAAACTTTCTTTTGATGATAGAGTGAACTTGGTAGACACTATCTTTTTAACTTGGCAAACTCTGGAATACTCAATAGACACAGAAAACTATCTTATCCCCTAAGTGAACTCAACATACATTGAATGGAAATGATATGACATTTTGTGTAACATCAAAGATAGTACACAATTAATCAATTATTTTCAACAGAGGGACCAAAAAATGAAAATGTAGGGATTAGGCCTCAAGGACTATTGATAATCCAAAGAAGGATATAAAACTAAAAAGATCATACCTTATAGATGATATGGTAGTCAAATAAGAGGTCCAAATATATAGGGATCAAGACTTATAGAATGTTAGTATTCAAATAGGGAATATAAATATGTAAAAATCATTGTGTGTGTGCATGTGTGTGCACACATCCCCACACCAAATTGATTCCTATTGGGCACTCAATGTGAGAAATGTATTTGATGAAAGTGTACATGCATAGACAAGATATGTTTCCATTATGAAATTCTCCCAAGAAAGGATATAACAAGGGAAATGTGAACATAACAAAAAGAGCACCAAAAGGATCTACCAACTCTGGGGTTATTATGATTATATGAGAATATATAAGATATTATGTCAAAGATAAAATCCCCTCATTCCAAAAAGGAATTAGAACTACTGCACAATTAAAGAAAGACATGTACTAGAGTTAATTAGAAGAGTTTTTTGGGTAAAGAATCATGAAGACCAAAAAGAATTTGGTGCTACCACATCACAACATCCCAAGTGGACTATACAATGTCACATTAAGGAATAATAAAATATGTATAATACAATGTGTAACAACATATAGAAGAAGATAGGTGCAAGTAGAAGAATGACTTCCATGTTTTTTTATTACTTTATTGCCTTATGCTAAGGAAGAAACAAGGATTATAAGTTGATCTAAACATAACATATTACAAGAATCAAATCATGATAGAAGCACATTACAATAGGAAAAGGTATAAAGACCACTTCTCAATAGAAGCTAGTTAAGTGCATCTCCTTCCCACCCACCCCCATCCTAGTCTATAGAAAGGTGGGAAGCTCACAAGAGTGGTGACATCAATCATAGTTAAAGAAATAATAGCTAGTTTCAAATAAGAACCATTTTGTAAGGCTAGGTCACTATGTTTAGGACTAGTAGTGATTTATAATTGTATAAAAGGTATCAATGGAAAATAATGATCAAGATCAATAGCTTCATATAACTCATCAAAATCACTATGAGGCATTTTTTTTTAACATCAATAACATCATTTAGAGTATCATATTCATCTAAATTGATCATAATAGAATCCAAGACATTAATTTTTATTATCAATAATTTCAATCATAGGATTTGACATGATTGCTCGAGGGAGATTTTAAGGAATATTTTTGGAGATGATTGAGTACTTATGTGTTTCATTCATGACTTGATTTGTCATTGATGTGAACATATTAGCCATCTAGATAGTTCTAGCTAAGTAGAGGAGACATTTGTTTTAGTGAGGTTAGAGGTTGTTGAGTTACTTTCAGTGGGGTTAGAAGTATGTTCCTAGATGTTTATAGATTCTATGTCTATGTTCACAAAAAGAGTTATGAGATTTCAAGTGAGTTAAAACAATGCAAAAGAAAGGCATGCATTTTTTTAAAGCAATTTTTTAACGAAAGTTGTTTGAACTTGTTTTTTTTTTTTTTTTTTAAATTGCTACCTTGGGATGCAAGCCACATTTGGAGGCATATTTTTTCCTAAAAGTAAAACTAAGCTACGTATGAAAAAATATGTTGGAGGAATTTGTTGAAAATAAGTCTCTAATTGGTAAAGCACAATTATTTCCTAGATTATTTAGGAAAAGAGAAATGAGTCTTGTTCTAGAATTGTTAGGTGTGAACAATAAGAAAAGCTTTAAATGTCAAGGCAAAAATAGTTTATAATTTTATAGATGAATTAAATGCTATTGATAAAAGAAGTTGATTAGTTGATTTAAGTGTTGCACAGAGAGCATTAATGACTATGATTACAAAAAAAGACTTGTCACAGAAAAAACAAGCTCAAGCAATTTTTGAAATGTTCAATCTATCTAAAAGAATTGTTCAAACATACATAAAAAGGAGAAATTTACTTGATGAGGACATTGATAAGAACTAGGTTAATATTTGTTGGCTTCCTCAAAAGGATAGAATTTTTTATGTTAGAAGATAGGTTATTGAATATTGCACCATCTAGTCATGTTTCTTCCAATAGAAGAGACACTATATAGATCAAAGATGAAGAGATGAGTATGAAAATAGTATATCCAAAACACTTTGTAAGTACAACACAAAGTGAATTATTTGAAGCTTTCAAATAAGAGTTTCCAAATTTGAAAATATTCCAAAGAATGTTTGAGAGGTTGCACCCATGTTTTGTATCCATAAATAAGGTACATGAAACTTTTTGTTGTAAAAATCATGCTAAGCTTCATCTTTATTTGCAATCTTTTAGAAAATTTATGGCAACAATTAAGCCAAACGTGATAATTTTTAGAAGCTCAATACAATTTGTCAAGTCTTTTTTAGGTGATAATTTTGAAGAGTCAAATGAATTCAGTGTACAATGCATAAAAAAATGCATGTACAAATGGTGGAGATTTGCAAAAATTTCCATATGAAATGGACGATATTGATCTTTCAACACCAGTTGTGTGGAACAAATTTGAGTATGAGATATATCAAACAAAGAATGGAGAAGAATAAAGTAAATAGAATTGAAGAAGATTAATTTTCCATAAAGTCAGTTTATTAATAAATTCATATTTATGATTTATCTACACATCCAGCATTGTCATGGTGCAAGATGACAAGTGAAATAGTTTCAAGATTCAAAAAAAAATTTCCCACTAGGATGTATTCTATCAATTATAGACTTCTCTGAAAACTATACATTCTCCCCTCGATCTAATATTTAAGCTAATTACTCATATCAAGTTGCAATTTTTGTACAAGTTTCATATAGACATGTGCAATTTGAGGTGGATAGGGTAGAAAGTATCGATCAAGATGAACGCATTATCATCAAGGTGGTCTATTTTTATCTTAGTGATGGTAGGGTTCATGATAGGAGCTATGTAGCTCATTTTTTTGGAATTTTCTTTGATGATCTCATGAATCATGGGATAAATTATTTGGAACATTAGTTTGGTCTGATGGTTATGCCAGTATGTGTATTTGAAAGTTAAACTTTAAAATTTTATACACATATTTAATTAACTAAACAATTATGTAGGTATAGTTTTGATTACTCATAAATTTGTTTTAGTTTTATTTTTTAGGTCAACTTACGTCTGCAAAATAATTGAATTGGTTTGCAATACAACATATAATATAGAATGTTAAGTTTCTTTGCAACTTATTTGAAAGTGGTCATGGAAAAGGAGAGCATGATGGAGTAGGAGCATGTGTAAAGTGTGCACTTTGCCAATATGAACTTTCAAAAATAATATTATTATGGACTAATCAAATTTGATGTATATCACCATATACTAGATAATTCTTTTATATATTTTTGAAATTCATACAATTTCCTTTCCTATACAAGTGCAAAGATAGAAAAGGAAAATTAAGTTGAATGGTGTAGTTCTCATTTTTCTCCTCATGATACAACATATAATAAACACTTTTTTCGGGAAGTGAAAGCTAAGATTTCCTTTTTTATATAGGATTACTTTTATATTTTGATTATTGACATAAAAACTTTCCAATTTAATGTGTTACAAATATTGATCAATCAAATCCTTACAATTGTCAACCCATTGTTGGAATTAGAAGATTCCATAAACTAGTGACTACCTGACAATAGAAACCTCCAATATTCAAGAGAAAAATAATGTTTTTGTGATGTCTGCATTCAAATTAGTGCAATGGGTCAATGCGAGAATATTGCATATGGCTATGTCTCTAAATGGACATGGAAACACATAATCAAAACTACCCCTAATGAAAAATATAAAATGGCATAGACATTCATAATCCTATGCATTCAATTGATTATAAATGTGTTTCTCATTTAGTTGTTCTAGGTAAGTTTCTACACACATGTTTCATTTTTATATTTAATTGTTTTCATATTTATAATTTATTTATAGTTTCCATTATTTTTGTAGATTTGTACATGACATCTTTTCTATGTATGCAGATCCTCAAAATGTTGAAGGTGTAGATTATTATTTACTTAGATGCACACAAGTGAAAATCAAGTTGATTGAACCAACTACAAATGATGATAACCAGTCATCCAACTAGTTTAGTCATTATAGAAGGTATAGATTATCCCCTTATGAGATCTATACAAGTAATTAGAAAGTGAGAGATTAATTATAAAAATTTATTTCTTTTCTATATGATTAAGAGTACTCAATGAAGTAAATCTAATTTTGTCGACACCTATTATCATAAAGTGAAAATTAACCACAATGGTGTTCAATTTATTGAATACATTCCCAGCCAAAAGTTTTGCATTACTGCCACTTGGTTTTAGCCAAAAATATTCAATTTGACATTGTGCCAAAAAAGGATGTAACAAACCAAAGTGGAGGTTAGATACTGAGGATCATGAAACATTGTTGGAAATTATTAAAGACAGAAAGGATCCCGACCATATGTATCAATAGCTATCTGATTGATAGATAGGTTTAATGATTCATAAAAATATTTCAAATTTACATATACATAAATTGTTTTTTATTTTACATTTCTTTAAGTGTTTTTCAATATTTATAAATGTTTTTGTTTTTAAATTAATTAAAGTGTCTAAATAAAAATAATATAATTATTTATAATTACATGTACATTTTCTATACACATTTACAACACACCTGGAAAATTATGTAAGACATATTTTCATTAATTTATAAAACATGTAAATTTCTTACACATTAATAATTATCTAAAAAATAATGTATAGAGATTTCAAAAGTATATTCCCACATTTACATAAAAGATATTCTATAAGTTTAAATATCAAATGTACCAACTACCTTTAAACATGGTCACATAACCCATGAAAATATCAAATATGTCAACTATAAGTGTAAATGGACACATAACTCATGAAAATATCAAATATGTCAACTATAAATGTAAATGGTCATATTACTCTTGAAAATATCAAATATGTCTACTATAAATGCAAATGGTGAGATAACTCATGCAAATATGAAATATGTCAAATATGAGCTTACTATAAATGTAAAATGTCTCATAGCTATAAATCTAAATGATATCATCATAAATCAATAGAAAACATCTAAAACATATGAGCCAAACTCATGTATATGACATTTATAAATATCAAAAATTATCATGTCACACTCCACAATGTGATCAACTGACATGAGATCTCAAACTTTGTGTCCAATATAAGAACAAATCTATCATGATCATGTGTATATATTCAATAGATAATAACATGCATACAATCAAATTTATCTATTAGTGAAGATGACTAGTTCGATAGGAATCTCTTCATCTCCACCCTCAAGAGCTTTAGATGCAGTCTATATGCAATAGAAGAAACAAATATGTCACAATTTATACTCTACTAAATTTAATTTAATATTATATTTAAATTTAAATAAAGATCTATAGATAATTAAATAGACATGTTTGTAAAATTTTACTTGTGCCTCCTATTGCATAGGATGTGTAGGTGTCCGCAAGTCCCCATATGACATTGTCATCACAAATATATGTCTACCTATCTCACTCAGGTCTATATTAGTAAAGGTCATATCTCTAATGGAA